>VMOF01000002.1:79624599-80161145 GCA_011764245.1 Trialeurodes vaporariorum
AGAGAGAGAGAGAGAAGAGAGAGGAGAGAGAGAGAGAGGAGAGAGAGAGAGAGAGAGGGGAGAGAGAGGGGGGGGGGGAGAGAGAGAGAGGGAGAGAGAGAGGGAGAGAGAGAGAGGGAGAGAGAGAGAGGGAGAGAGAGAGAAAGAGAGAGGGAGAGAGGGAGAGAGAGAGAGAGAGAGAGAGAGAGAGAGATAGAGAGAGAGAAAGCGAGAGAGAAAGCGAGACCTAAGGAGAGAGGGACCATCACGTGACTTTATAGCTCCTTGCTCTATCTTTTTCAAGTACAATTGTTGATATAAGCAAAGATGCCATCTCTACGGGGTTGCTTCAAGTCGTATAAGCCCAACTTGAACCACAAAAAATGGCAACAATGCATCGGTGTGTGCGTGGGAAATGGCCGGGCATGCATGAACCGCGAGGAATCCTACAGGAGCCGGTAGCTCTGAATCAAAATGAGAAGAGAGGTGAAAAACAAACTCTGGGTGTCATTTTCCTCTCCTTTTATTCGTTGAAATAAATAACATTAAACAATGCTCATTGTGCCTTGATTTTTATCAGCAGACGAATTCTCGAGTTTAAAACACGCGTTCGTTCGGTTCTGTAGAGTTTGGTTGGTGTAGGAGGTTTTCCAAATGAGATGAGTAAGTACGGCCAGACAGAGCACGGTCATCGCAGAGAATGAAGTTCGGCTCCCGCGAGTCCAGTCATCATAAGGGGTTATGAAGGTCAAACTGTGAAATTCAGCAGCAACCAGTGGCGTCGCGTGCAATTTAGCAACACTGCATTCTACCCATTTAAACTCATGTAAAAGGTCGAATTCAGGGGGTGCACAGTGCACGAGGAAAATTCGATATATTTAAAGAGTTTAAATGGAGGAGTCTCATTGTTGCCAGATGGCACGCGACGCCACTGGCAGCAACAATGGTTTCAGACAAGATACCAACCTGATAAAAAAGGCAAGGCAGATCATAATAGACTGTTTTAGTAGAGCGATATATCGTATCGATTGCCGTCCGAGGGCCTCTGGTTCCAAACAAACTCTAGGTTCAATGTAATGGGGCTATTGCACACTTTTGCTACAAACGATTTAGTAGTCGATTGTGGCGTAAAAACCTCAAAAAATAACGATGGCGGCACTAAAAACTTCCAAAATCCACTCCTAAACTCAATAAACGCAGTTATTTGCGGGAGCGTAATGGTGGCCGAAGGCACTAACAATGGGAGATTCCCTTCTAACAATGGAGCTGTTGCAAACTTTTGCTACAGGCTTATTGATAGTTGATTATGGGGTAATACCCTGTAAAAATAACGATTAGCGCACTAAAAAATCACGAAATCCACTCCTAAACTCACAAAATGCTTTTAAACGCGAGACCGTAATGGCGGCCGGAGGCCGCGGTTTACTTATGGCAATTGTGTGCTTCTTCTTCTTCTTGTGTGGTGTTGCGAGACTACCTCCTGTAGATGGCGCTGATTGAAGATAGGGAAACCCAATGCAAACCGCGGCCTCCGGCCGCCATTACGGTCTCGCGTTTAAAAGCATTTTGTGAGTTTAGGAGTGGATTTCGTGATTTTTTAGTGCGCTAATCGTTATTTTTATAGGGTATTACCCCATTATCAACTATCAATAAGCCTGTAGCAAAAGTTTGCAACAGCTCCATTCTGAAACTCCATCAAGAAGTGACCAACAAGAGACTACTTTCATTTGATACCGGTGTCACTTGGTGTTGCGGTACCATACATCGGATGTGGATCATCACTCTGATGACTAATTACTCTGTGAATCATCCTTGTCAGCATAGAAAGAGTGACGAAATTAAGATAGGAATCTCCCATTGTTATAGTGCCTTCGGCCACCATTATGCTCGCGCAAATAACTGCGTTTATTGAGTTTAGGAGTGGATTTTGGAAGTTTTTAGTGCCGCCATCGTTGTTTTTTGAGGTTTTTACGCCATAATCGACTATTAAATAGCTTATAGCAAAAGTGTGCAATAGCCCCATTTCCCCATAAGCGAACTTTTGAACGGAAATTTAGGGTATTATCAAACAATTAATGCGACCTTTTTGCGATTATGAATTCTACGTCCTCGAAAATGCTTAATTATGCCTGGTTCCTTGACTAAAACTGCCGAAATCAATAAGATATTACAGATTAAACGTTGCATTTGTAGGTTAGAATCGCCCGAAATCCCGCCAATTCCACAACAACAACAATTACATTTGGGTGATTCCAATCTCCAAACGCATCGTTTAATCTGTAATATCTTGTTAATTTTAGCAGTTCCACGGATGGAACCAGACAAAATTAAGCATTTTCGAGGATGTAGAATTCATAATCGCAAAAAGGTCGCATTAATTGTTTGATTAAATAATCTAAATTTCCGTTCGAAAATCCGCTTATGGGGAAAATGCATTGAATCAGAGTTTGTTTGGAACCAGAGGCCCTCGGACGGCAATCGATATCGCTCTACTAAAACAGTCTATAGATACGCGACCCACTGGGCACTGGCGGCTCGTGCGATTTGGCAAAAATGCAATGCTTCCATTTTAACTTAAGTAAAACAATCGATTTTCCAGGAGGCTGACGAATAGGGCCAGCGAGCCTATCTTTGAAATCATTAGATAAGGCTCATAGACTGGATAAATGAAGGACTTCCATTGGTCCCTTCCAAGTGTTTATGAAAAAGAAATAGTCTTCAACCAAGTATTTCTCCACCACATTCGATAAGCTATCGCGGCGTGTTTCAAGCAACCGATGATAGCTTATCGAATTTAGCGAAGGGATACTAGGTTAAAGATCTCTTTTTTATAAACACTTTAACACGGAAAAAAAAACTATGGTGAAAATAACCATACGGATGCCTGATTTTGGCACCTGCTAGATGTTATGGTAATGTTAACCAGAAGTATACTATGTTTTGACTAGGTACTAGGTGATGTTACCTGATTGCATGTCGAATTTACTCACAGTATTGGTAAATGTACCATACTTCTGGTCAAGTTTACCATAACATCTAGCAGGTGCCAAAATCAGGTATCCGTCTGGTTATTTTCACTAATCTTTTTTTTCCGTGAAAGGGACAAATGGCAGCCCTTCATTTATCGAGTCTACCAGCCTTTTAATGATTTCAAAGATCGGCCCGCAGGAGGGACTTTTATGACACTGAAAAAACAAATTTTAGGTACCACCGAAGCAGCCTTTTAAAATAGCGTCGCAGAGCAAAAGTTCTACTGTTCTAGCTCGACCGGAGAAATTTGCAGTTGTACCGAAGCACTGCTCTGGTATAGAGGAACAGCCTTTTTTCTCGCTGATGTTTTACCAAACACTTATGACGCTTATGGTAAGGACTAAGGAGACGGTAGCCGCATTCTTTTGAAAAAATCCAAGTTTGGAGCAAACATTTGAACATGGGAGTTTAAAACAGATTGAATGATGAGTTTGATTTCCGACCAGAGACTTAACAGCCTCTAAAATCCGTAAGCATTAATTTTGAAAAAGCCTCGTCGAAGGAGGCAGTGGCGGCTCGTGCAATTTGGCAACCATGCTTTTTTGCCAATTAAATCTAAACAAAAGTATAGATATACTGGAGATGCAATTGCACCTCCTGAAGATCGATTATTTTACATAAGTTTAAATGGATAGATTACGCCGTTGCCACATTGAACGCGCCGCCACTGGAAGGAGGCAATCCAACGGTCATCGCTAATGGAGAAAAAGTACTCACAATGAGTATAGCTCCGTGACACCCTAAAATCTAACAAACATTACAATCCATCAGGGGTGCAAAATGTGCCCGATCTAGCGATCCGCGGATCGCGTGAAAGTGAGGAAATTTCTGGGAAAGTGAGGAAATTTGTCCATTTTTTTGTTTGTTTTTTGTTTTTTGTTTTTTATTTAAATAATATCTAAGGATTTCCCAGGAAAATAGTGTAAAAAATGGGAAAATATCGGTCATTTTGCGAACATACGGTGTTGAAATGTTAAAATAACCAAAAAAAAGTCATCACTTTCAAATTTATGTGAGGAAATTTTTTAAAATCCTGTGAGGAAATAAGTCATGGATCGCGTGAAACTTCCGAAGTTTTGGAACATTTTGCACCCCTGCAATCCATAAGGCACGATCTGAACCGTTCCAAATAAAACTAGGGCTGGTCGAAAATTACCCGATGTGTACTGTGATGCTACTGTACACATTTTATTTCTCCTTGTAAGTACCATTGGAGAGAACGACATCTTAGGATATGATGATTCCTTAAAATGATACACAATAAAGAACAAAAGACTTCATCGGTAAACGACGCGACCGCAGCATCCAACCGACATATTCAGGCTCTGAAGGATGCGCTTTCCGTGCCTTCTCTGGTGGACCAGACCAGACTGGACCACCAACGAAGGAACTTGAAATAGCTTAATTATTCAAATGGAGGAGTGGAAACTGTGAGGTTTGGTTGAGTCACGAGTTACGAAGATTCTAAGTTATTAAAAAGCAATCGGAACTATTTTCAATTATTAAATAAAGTACCTATACATGCAAATACTTGATTAGAACTTGACATACAGCCGGATTCTTTAAAAAGTATACACAATAGACTGTTTCAGTAGAGCGATATATCGTATCGATTGCCGTCCGAGGGCCTCTGGTTCCAAACAAACTCTGGTTCAATGTAATTTCCCCATAAGCGAACTTTTGAACGGAAATTTAGGGTATTAAATCAAACAATTAATGCGACCTTTTTGCGATTCTGAATTCTGCGTCCTCGAAAATGCTTAATTATGCCTGGTTCCTTGACTAAAACTGCCGAAATCAATAAGATATTACAGATTAAATGTTTCATTTGTAGGTTAGAGTCGCCCGAAATCCCGCCAATTCCACAACAACAACAATTACATTTGGGTGATTCCAACCTCCAAACGCATCGTTTAATCTGTATTATCTTATTGATTTCGGCAGTTTTAGTCAAGGAACCAGGCATAATTAAGCATTTTCGAGGACGCAGAATTCAGAATCGCAAAAAGGTCGCATTAATTGTTTGATTTAATACCCTAAATTTCCGTTCAAAAGTTCGCTTATGGGGAAATTACATTGAACCAGAGTTTGTTTGGAACCAGAGGCCCTCGGACGGCAATCGATACGATATATCGCTCTACTAAAACAGTCTATTAATAATATGGGACCCAATAAAACGCGATTCGTGGCGAGGCAATGATCGTTAATCCCTCATTAGAGCTCACAAGAAAGTATCGATTATTTGAACGGTCAATTAAGCCGCCAAAGTACCGACTCATTTATTCTATAGATTTACATTGAAGGTATATCATGGCTGCAGGTAAAGAGATATCATGTCAGTTACACTACAACAATACAAACGTCCAAAAATAAATAATCTTAGGCAAAGAATTAAAAGAAATCTGAATAGTGTATCATATTTTTGAATAAGTTTAGTAGCGAAGCATGAAGGCAACATTGCATTTCATCCATTTAAACCCACAAAAAAGGTCGACTTCGAACGTGTACACCACACATCACATCCGACAATTCGACATTTTTTACAGGTTTAAAAGGATAATAGACAACGTAGCCAGATTGCACGCTTTGCCATACGCGCGCTCGTAAATACGTACGCACTCAGTAAAATCTCGCGACTTATGTTTGAGTTTCTCTTATATTAGATCAGAAAGTCATTTGAGAGTCATTTTCATACATGTCCAAATCGAAGAAGGTAAGGATAGGGTGCGGACACAACGCTGGATGGAAGAAATGCTGAATGGATCGGTGGATGGTAGGGGGGGGGGGGGATTTGCCCACCCAAACATAAATTAATTTACACACGAGAGTCGATCAGGCTCGAGAGTATTATAAAAGTGTTCCACGGTTTATAAAAACGATTATTTTCCCGCCAAACTGCAGAGCTGGTTTGTGCGGAGTATACTCCAAGCGAGAGAGTAATGAAAGGACGAGGAGAGTGAGGGGTAGGAGGGTAGGGAATCAATTATCGGCACAGCAATAAGCTTGAACTTCATCGTGAGATAATAAAAGTTGGACAAGGGAAATAAAATCCAGATTATGGAGGGCACACACAATATAGGGCTTTTTCACTTTTTTTTTTTTTTTTTTTTTTTGAAAATGAAAGACTTCGCTTTTCTCGACGGTCGAAACATTCTCTTATTTCAGGCATCCGCACTGTGCTGTCGTGAGATCAAAACACCCCCTCCCCCCCCTCTCTCTCTCTCTCTCTCTCTCTCTCTCTCTCTCTCTCTCTCTCCTCTCTTTCTGTCTCTCTCTCTTCCCCCTTCTCTCTCTCCCCTTCCCTCTCCTCTCTCTCTCCTCTCTCCTCTCTCTCTCTCTCTCCCCTCTCCCTCTCTCTCCCCTTCCTCTCTCTCTCTCTCTTCCTCTCTCTCTCTCTCTCTTCCTCTCTCTCTCTCCATCTTTTCCCCACTCTCTTCGCCCCCCCTCTCTCTCTCCATCCCCTCCCCCTCTCCCCTTCCCCCCTCTCTCTCTCTCTCTCCCCTTCTCTCTTCCTCTTCTCTTCTCTTCTCTCTCTCTCTCTCTCTCTTCTCTCTCTCTCTCTCTCTCTCTCTCCCCCCCTCTCTCTCTCTCTCCTCCTCACTCGTATGCCTTCTGGGATGGTTCTCTTGGGGAACGACAATGCGAGGGTTAGGAGAACCCAACCTAACAAGGATAGCTGGTTTGAGAAGAAGAAAAGTGATGAAAGAAAAATAAGTATCGTCTGAAATCTGAAAAGCTCAGGGAGACGAAGGCAGCTTGGCAAACTAGTCGTGGAAACTCGGCCGGGGTCCCGTACAAACCAATGCAAAATTGGCGAATTTCTACCTTGGGTTTGACAACGCTGTGTGAGAAAAAGAATAACTGTGCGAGACTTTCGAATGGAGTTATGGTAAGGCAGGCTGTTTGTTTATTCATTGCTTTTCATACTTTATCACCGGTGTCAGATTGAACGTAGGGTGGACGATGTTCCATGGTTAGAAGTAGAACAATAGTTTGGATCAATAATTACTATCAAATACGTACTATCGACGAATTAAAGATTGTCGTGTCATTTTCACACATTTTCAGTTAGGGGTGTGAGATTGGGGCTGATCTGCAATGGCTTTCCTGTCCCACCCGCACTGGCCTCTCGCCAGCAAGGTGTGAGGAGTATAAAGAGTGGCCGAACCGGCATCTTGAAGGCAAAACTTGGCTCGTGAAACTCTCGCGACAATCTTTAATTCGTCGATAGTACATCATGTTAAATCATAGGCTAATTTTTTTATTCGTATGGAAAATGGTGGAGCAGTATGGAATGGGATCACATCGGTTACTCTTCGTTGGTCTGAAGTAAACTCGAAGGGTGGACTGACCATTCCGGATGGCTGGCTAGTTCCGTTCGGTGCCGTTCTGGTCCAATGAGTCGCTCGAACCGCGCTGGCGAGCAGCATACATAAGAGCAGCGTTCCATCGTGTTCCATCGGCTTTTTATAGTTAAAAAATAAATAAATTAATTAATAAATAAATAAATAGATAGATGGATAAATAAATAAATGAATAAAAAAAAAATAAAAAAAATAAAATATGTGACCCAATCTGTGAAAAGGGACCTTCTCTTTCGGATTCTGAAAACTGAGCTATTAGGACCACTGCATAGAGGACATTCAGACGAGCATTTTGACATAAAGTTGACCCCAAAAGCTCAAAAATTAACCGAGTTATGGCAGCTGACAGAAAAGGGACCTTAACTTCCCCGTGTTAAATTGCATAAGGAAGTTAAGGCCCCTTTTCTGAATTTTGACATGCTCTCAAACAAGTACCCGTAGCGCGTTCTGTGGTCACTAAAATGAACTAATTCTCATTGCTAGTTACTTTTAGTCCGTCAAAACAGCGTTTTCGAATATTTTGACTTGTTTCACTTAAAATCACTCTCCTGAAAAATTTTGTTCCGGAAGATAAGGTCCCTTTTCATAGATTGGGTCACATATAAAAAAAACCTAGTCTGTATGATCAGCCAAGAAACTAGAGAAAATTGCGTTTATGATTCGATCAATCAAAAACGTACGCGCTTTCATGAAAACATCTCGCAAACCAGACGTAAACATCGTTCTTAGGCGTGGTCACTAAAATAGTACATTCAGTATCCTCATACTTAACCTAATTAATTATGCTATACGAACAGTTTTTCGTCCTCCAAGCTTTGGCAACACTGGCTCAATAAGTAACGCGGAAGAGGGGAGAGTAAAAATTGCCTGCGGTTAGTGGAAAGATGACGCTTTCCTTTTCTTCAGAACAGCGCGTTAATTGTCTCTCGTCTTGGCAAAGTGAAAAAGGAGCGAAGAAAGAGAGAGATAGAGAGAGATGGATAGAAAGAGAGGGAGAGACGAGAGGGGATATACGTCAACAGCTGAAGCGGGCTTTTGCTGATTTCAGCGTTTTACTTGACATTCATTATTCCAGCGATCTGGATGATTTCGCAGAAGAAAAAGAAATAAAAACCGCGTAATGAGGGTGGGGGAACAATTAGCCATCGTTAGCGCGATACTCAGTAACGAGGGCTGCGCGGAACGATGGCTAAAAAACATCATTGTAATTGAATCGTATAGTTCGAAAACACGTCATCGCCATTTTTAAGGAAACTACAAAAACTATGCAGCTCGGGCGGAAAAGTCATTGCAGAAAAAATCTTTTTGGTGATAAGCAAGGTATTTTAGTACTTCTTCCTTAACACCGAAAAGATTTTTTCTGCATTGACTTTTCCGCCAGCGCTGCACAGTTTTTGTAGTTTCCTTAAAAATGACGATGGCGTGTTTTCGAACTATACGATTCAATTTGTAGTGTGACAAAATCGTGAAGATTTTAAGTTAGTTTAGTTGACGTGGCCGATTTGTTACTTTTCGACGGCCAAAAAAATTGTAGAATTTGTTTGCGATTGTTTTTCGGACATTCGATCATTTCTCGGACATTTGATTTTGATAGTTCTTCTGTCTCTTCAGAAAGTCAAATTGGATCGCTTCTAAGTGGGACTGAGGTGATCGGTGCGCAACAAACACCATTTTCAAAACGGATATTCTGACGTCTACATTTTCGAAATATTGCGTATTTTGATGAGAAGGTTTTGCGGGCCGCAAAACTATGATGGTGGACGGTGTGCATCAATTATAGTTGTTCTCTTGAAGGCTATTTTGAGGATCTAATTTGATCGTCTACAGAAAAGACCTCTTATGTCACGCCCTCATAGGAATTCCAATAATGGGGCTATTGCACACTTTTGCTATAAGCGATTAAATAATCGATTGTGGCGTAAAAACCTCAAAAAATAACGATGGCGGCACTGAAAACTTCCAAAATCCACTCCTAAACTCAATAAACGCAGTTATTTGCGCGAGCGTAATGGTGGCCGAAGGCACTAACAATGGGAGATTCCTATCTTCATTTCGTCACTCTTTCTATGCTGACAAGGATGATTCACAGAGTAATTAGTCATCAGAGTGATGATCCACATCCGATGAATGGTACCGCAACACCAAGTGACACCGGTGTCAAATGAAAGTAGTCTCTTGTTGGTCACTTCTTGATGGAGTTTCAGAATTGTTAGATGGGAATCTCCCATTGTTAGTGCCTTCGGCCACCATTATACGCTCGCGCAAATAACTGCGTTTATTGAGTTTAGGAGTGGATTTTGAAAGTTTTTAGTGCCGCCATCGTTATTTTTTGAGGTTTTTACGCCATAATCGACTATTAAATCGCTTAGAGCAAAAGTGTGCAATAGCCCCATTCGGTTCTTGCATTCACCATTGCTCCGGCCGTCCGCGAGAAATTCACTTTTACGGTAGACTAGCTGGCACAGGAGTGGAAATTTTGAGCATTCTATACGGACATTTAATTTTTCCCCGGTATAGAGATCGTGCATACGAAGAAATTGTTGCAAAAATTAAAAGGACGAGACAATGGACTCTCACCCTTCCTCCTTTTGAACTTTTAAATCATTTCAGTCTCTAAATTGAGTGATTATGTCAAAGTAAATATCGAAAAGGAGGCGGAGAAAGTGGACCAAAGCGGAACTTGATCCGGCGTGAATTCTCTTTGGGCGACGGCGGAGTTTAAAGAGAGGACCCGAGTTCTTGACCCTTGACTGGCCCCTTTCTGGTCTCAGAGTCTCTAACCTCCTGCATGCAATCGAGTCGACGTTTATTTAATTACCGATAATTACAGTGGTTGGAGTAAGAAAGGACCGGACCGGGGCGAGGGATACGGTCATAAAGGAGCAGCCACAGGCCAAGAGGGTGCGCGATCCTGGTGGCCAGACATGCAGAATGCAGGCGTAAGCATCAACGCTCACACTATGGTGTACTCACTCACCCGATGTGTTTTAATAGCCATGCAAATTGATTCTGCACTTTGTGTCCAACAGCCGCGCGCGCGGGCACAATTTGCGACGAAAGAAGCATGCGTATATACGCGAGCTCTGGGACTCGACGCACACGTTGAAAGAATACACGATTTACGCTGTCGATAATTGTGTCCCAAGAGCAGGCGTTTAATTAACATTTTAGACACCATTGCCGCGTTTACGCAAAACTTGAAGGATACACACGTCACACGTAGGAGTATTTGACCCGAAAACCTGGCCAAAAACGGAAAATTGAAAAGTCGTCCAAAAAAAAAAAAAAAAAAAAAATTGATGGTTTTTGAGAGGTAAGTACATAACCGCTCCATTGCGTAATAGATGTCTCAGAACATCTAGGTTTATCTACTGTTTGGGACAACATGGAACTGAGCGCTCGACGCACCTGCGGTTGTTCACCCCTCGAAGCGCTGTTACTAATCAGTCAACATTTTCCATCAAGGACAAGCATTGGTGCATCCAAACATTTCAGCGATTATGGACGTTGTTTTAGAAGGTATGCGCTTCATTTTGATGGCAACAATTTTTTTTCCGCGCATTTGTGACCCTTTTACATCTAATTTAAAATGGACATGAAAAAATCTCTAATTTTAGGCACTATTTTTTTAAAAAAAGGCAATTTTGAATACGTTCCGGGCATAACCAAAACAAAGGGGTTAAAGTAGACCCTTTTAGGCAACTGCTCCAACAGTAAAGAATTGCAAGAAATTGCACAGTTGTTTGACGAACGGAACATCAACAAAACCTGCAACGGTTGGCTCACCTGCCGTTTGTGGTGCATTTCGGCTCACCGATGCCTTTTTGATGATCCAAGTTTGAGCGTGTACATCAAAGGCCTTTCCAGCTCAAATTTAGTCGGGGCTCATCTAAACTACAGCCAACAGTCGCCACGGTTGAGTGATGGACATAGGTTAGGTTTTTTTAATGGATTAAAGTTGCATTTTCATGACAGAATAACTGTTTCTGATAAATTATTTCGAAACGACATGCCTTAATTAGTTGAAATTTTACTTTCGAAGCGGAATTTCAGGTAGATTTCAATTTTAGAGAAATGACCAACACCAAACAGTGCTGATACTAGAATTACTTTTGGAAAATATGAACCAATACATAACAGATACACATGACATTTTCTCATTGTGAAATTGTATTACAATTCTTGGTCCAGATATGGCAATGCTTAAACACTTGCACTTTTATTCCAAATCAATTTCAATTGAATGAATACAGTTTATGATTTAAGGTTAAAAATTTAGAGGCAAATAAATCGTCCATGCTTGGGCTTGCCTCCACTTTAGGATACGACTTATAGCAAGGCGTTGCGTTGCCCAGAGTTGTTGCTGGTACTTCGTTCCTTTGCCCATTCAAACATACCCGAGTTAGAAAAGAAGGTAAGGAGGAGCTATCATGTGACTTCAGCCCAATGAGCTATAACTTTAGAGTGGCACATCAAGGAACGTTCCGCTGGTTCATTGTTGTCACCTAGGGCGCCCCCATCTTGCCGTAAAAATCGATTTTGAGGTTGAGTTTTGTAGGTTGTTTCCGGTCGTTTCGTAAACAAACTCGGGCATCGCCGGAAACGACCTAAAAAATTTAACCTCAAACCTTGAAATCTGCCGTCCAAATTCCGCTTTTTCCCGCCGGGATTCCGTCTACCCTGTGTGGCAGAAGGTGGACCAGCCCGCTGCCACTCTAAAGTTATAGCTCATTGCTTCAGCCCCTGCTCCTGTATATCATGTCCTTTTCTAACACATATGATCAAATGGGCAAAGAGAGAAAAACTAATTTCTAGCGACGGCTTTGGCCTTGCCCTTCACATTTGTAGCTCTTTAAAATATGTCTATCAATAACACACACCTTTCAATGCTCAAACTTCTTTGCAGTTAGAGCTATTTAGAGAATAACCGAAATTACAGCGTTTTTTTCTTTCAGTTTTCATTTTCACGGGCAGAGGCGCATCGTGAAATTTGGCAACGTTGCATATCGTCCATGATTTTACAATTCAAAAAGTAACAATAATTTCAAGTTCATTAATTCCCATCTTATTTTGCCTCGGAATAAGCAACACGCGAACTTTCGGTATATGCCATGGGGATAGTCTCACCGTTCTCCGTTTACCGCACTTTTAGAATTAAGATTGTTGAAACAGGGAGCTAAAAGGAAAAAAGAGGAAATGAGTGTTTTGAAAGGGAGAGAATAGTGGAAAACTTTGCTTTTTCATTCCGTTCTAAGTTTTCGCAAGTTTTGAATTTAATTAAAAGCATCACTTGAAGTGTGCCGGCACCGGACACCCGAAGAACCACGCGGTCCTTGATCCCAACTCCCTATTCCAACAACACTGTTCTAATGACTCCCCCTCCCCTATAGTTCTGTGAGAAACTCGGCGCAAAAAAAAAAAAAAAAAAAAAAAAAAAAAAAAAAAAAAAAAAAAAAAAAAAACGTATCAAAGTAAATGGAGAATCGACTCAGAAAAGAGGAAGCAAAATAAAACAAGAACACCTTTTTTGTTCTTTCTTGTAGATAAAGAAACAGCTCGTTGACCCCACCAGTTTCAAACGGGCCTAATGTGCAATTTGCTTACAACCATGATCCCTCCGTTTGAGCCTTTATCAAACAATCGATTGGCGGGGGGTACTGCTTTCCTATCGCATCGATTGTTCTACATAGAGTCAATTGGAGAAAAAACGGAATGTTGCTACATTGCACAAGCCGCTACTCGGCTGCTGCTAACTCCATTTGGGACGTTTCAAATTGATTTCGGCATTTCATACTTTGTTAACTGAGAACCGATGGCTGGCCAATTCCGTAATCAAATTGATTGCAATTCTCTGTAATAAAAAAGCAATACATTTAAAGCCTAAACCTTTTTTCCCTCCTCCACTCAGAATTGTCTTTACCTTCACTTCACTTTCCTCCATCTTTTCATCCCTTCATTCCATATCATCATCGTCATCATTATCGTCATCATCATTTTTATCTCTCGTTCGTTTTTTTTTTTTTTTTTTTCAGGAACATAAAACTTGAGAAAATTCTATTATACCCATAAATATTTACAAAAAAATCATACTGCAATGGAGCTGTTGCAAACTTTTGCTACAGGCTTATTAATAGATGATAAGGGGGTAATACCCAGTAAAAATGACGATTAGCGCACTAAAAAATCACGAAATCCACTCCTAAACTCACAAAATGCTTTTAAACAGGAGACCGTAATGGCGGCCGGGGCCGCGGTTTTCATTGGGGTTCCCTATCTTCAATCAGCGCCATCTACACGAGGTGTTCTCGCAACACCACACAAGAAGAAGAAGAAGCATACAATTGCCATAAGAAAACCGCGGCCTCGGCCGCCATTGCGGTCTCGCATTTAAAAGCATTTTGTGAGTTTAGGAGTGGATTTCGTGATTTTTTAGTGCGCTAATCGTTATTTTTACAGGGTATTACCCCATTATCAACTATTAAGAAGCCTGTAGCAAAAGTTTGCAACAGCTCCATTATTTTATGCTATTTATCATAAGAAAAAAACGATTATTGCACTCATGTGGTATAGTCGTGTTAATAAAACTTGTTTTAAAAAAAAAAAAAAAAAAAAAAAAAAAAAAAAAATTATAGTATCCTCATAGTCATAGTTCTTAATTAAAAACAAAATTAAATGCGAAAAGAAACATTAAAACGTCTCAATGAAGTTGGGCCAGTTTGAAAATAGCCGAGTCAGCGGCGAAGTGTGCAATCTGGCAACGTAGCATTTGATTTGATCCATTTGAACTCATTTGCAGGTCGAATCCACGTTTCATCGCTGATTTCTAGATAGTTCAATAGTTTTCATGGAGCTAGTTACTAAGACAGTCCGTATAAATATAATCCTCCCTCATCCGGAGATAGTGTGTGAGGTTTTAGTTCATCAATATCTATTATTGTGGAAGACCGTTGCGTCGCGTCGATGTAATGCATAAAATTGAGGAGAATAAATTTAAAGGACTCTTGATGCATTGCAAATTGATAACGCAATAAGAACTCTCTAATTCAACCTCCCGCATGGGCTTAAATGGACAGCCTGTGACGTTGCCAAACTATACGCCAGTGGCGGCTCGAGCTGTTCGGCAACAATGATTTCCCTTCATTTGAGGTTATGAACAACCATCGATTGTGGTTATGAACAATCCATTCGATAGTGAAGCGCTGCTTCACTATCGAATGGATTGTTTGACTCAAATCAGTAGCGCACCGAGAGTTTTTTCATCTCTCTCTTTTCTCCATTAAGAAACGTATGTTAGACAAGGATGGGCAAGGAGATAAAACCCCCTCCTTCTGTCCTTTTCCTACTCATACATTAAAATGGAAAATGAGAGAGATGGAAGATATCCTGGTTGCGCCAGTGACTCAAATGGACGAAAAACATTGTTGCCATATTGTACGAGCCGCCGCGCCACTGCTATACGCTTTGACACTGGATGTATTTGCGTTTCGCCGAGGAATCATCTGAATGAACAAATTAGGATACTGTTAATTAATTATGAAAATTAGCTTCAACGGAAAATACTGAGAAAAAACAAAACCAAAAAATCAAAAACAAACAAAATAATACCGGAGTTTGTTAAACATATTCGTTGGATTTGAACATTTTGATAATTTGCTGGAATCGCTGAGAAAAAATAAAAATACCAACTTATACCAGAAACAAATATAAAAGTAGTTTTATCATTCATTTCTCGTGATTGTGATAATGAGTTTCCGTTCTAGTTTGCGAGTTCGCGTGAATAGACTTGAGGCTAACAATGAACTAAAGAACGAATTGCTTCTCTGAGCAACTTTGCTCTCGTTATTTATGCAGCTTGATTATCCAAGAATTTGATTAGATCTTCAAAGGTGTAACAAGCTCCGTCTTACCCAAAATTAATTTAAATAAAGACTTACAGTACGATTACAGTCAAGAGAAAAACAGGTTCTTACGAGGATAGGGATAATCCGTCATCAAACTCACCTAGAAACAGAAAAATTACACACGTCGTTAGGAAGATGTATGCACACAATAAGCATGAAATGGAGTGTGTGGTAATTAAACAACAGATAGCAATTTCACATATTTTAAATATACGTACATAAATGGGGCTTAACTTATCACGTAAGGGTTTGCAAGAAGCAGTCAGTGGCGTAGCAAGGAATTTTTTGAGGGGATTCGGGGTCCGAAAATTATCTAAGAGAGAGCTGGTCCAAAAAAGTTGATAAATTTTCTCTAATAACGTAAAAAATTACCTTTTTAAGGGCATATTTCGGTACCAAGGGGAGTCCAGCCCCCTCTGATCTCCCCCTCCTAGTCTAACCCTAGTCAAATACTGTATTGTACTGGTTTTTTCCCCCCCTGGGTCCGGGGGGGGGGGGGGGTTGGCCCCCCCCCCCGATCCGATCATGGAGTAGAGCAAATGTCAACTGCCAACTGCTCCACTCCAATTGAAACAGTCAGAAAGAAAAGAAGATACCACCACAGCTATTTCGTTCGTCCCAAAGACGGATTCAGGAATACGTCGTTCTCTCTCTCTTCGCCTATTTGAACAGTACGTTAGAAAATGATGGGGAAACGGCGAAAGTCGCGTGACGATCCCTAAGCTGTCTTTTTCTCGCACACGCGTTCAGACAGGCGAAAAGAGAGAGGAGGAGAGATTTTCTGGATTCGCCAGCAGAGGTTCGTCCACGCCTCTATAGGTTTGCTGCCCAGAGAAGAGAGCTCCGCGTGCAAGAGTGTCTCTAATAGCCAAGCGAGACTTATTCCAGAATAAATCGACACGAGCTTTCAACAAAAACAACTATCTATTTCTGTTAATTTTTCACCGCGTCTATTTCACGCTGGGGTTTTAAATGGTTTATGTTAACACTAACACGAACCGAGAGGGGACGGATCGGAGGCTGCGAGGAGGAGGGAGGGGGAGGGAGGGGGGAGGGAGGAGGAGTGCTTCCACGTGACGACGAGGACTCCCAAGATATATGCGTCTGTAGAAGACTTGGCCCGCAGGAGGGGGGGGGGGGGGGCGGCTCGGGAGGCTGAAGGCGGATGGTGACGACAGGAGTCGAGCTGAGAGACGAGAGTCCCGGATCAGATTCTGGAGGAAGGGAGTGTTGAGACTTGAAAAAGGAGGGATAGATAGATCTCTGGACTGATGAAGGAAGTTGCGAGCGTGTAACAACGGTGAGTTGAACATCGATAGAATTTCAGATATCTTATGATGGGGGGTGCAAAGACTGCGGCGATTACACCGTTGCCAAATGTTCATAGAGCCAAATACAAAACGACACAAATAACAATGGAGCTGTTGCAAAATTTTGCTACAGGCTTATAAATAGTTGATTATGCGGTAATACCCTGTAAAAATAACGATTAGCGCACTAAAAAATCACGAAATCCTCTCCTAAACTCACAAAATGCTTTTAAATACGAGACCGTAATGGCGGCCGAGGCCGCGGTTTTCTTATGGCGATTATATGCTTCTTCTTCTTCTTGTGTGCGGTGTTGCGAGAACACCTCGTGTAGATGGCGCTGATTGAAGATAGGGAACCCCAATGAAAACCGCGGCCCCGGCCGCCATTACGGTCTCGCGTTTAAAAGCATTTTGTGAGTTTAGGAGTGGATTTTGTGATTTTTTAGTGCGCTTATCGTTATTTTTACAGGGTATTACCCCCCTAATAACTATTAATAAGCCTGTAGTAAAAGTTTGCAACAGCTCCATTTTGCCACCTTTTGTTTTGTCTGACAAGACGTATGCAGATTGAGTAAGGATGTGAGTACAATAATTACAATACAGTCGGGGACAAAAAGAGTGTCAGACGACTCCAGTAGCGCGAGACGTGAAATTCGGCAACGATGTACTTTTTCCATTTAACCCTTTCATGCACGCATGTTGGGATTTGATTTTTTTTTTTTTTAGATTTATTTAGACCGTTCGAAAGAGGACACTTTTTTCAGAACTTTGATGGGTCACACAACTTTTTGAAAAATGCTCATTTAAATTCCATTGAATCACATGTTACATAAAATGGTACACATGTGTACCACTATCCAAGAAAGGGTTAAAGTTACTGGAAGAATCGAATGCTTCGGTCATCGGCGATGACGAGATGTTTCGACTTTTCTAATGTGTTTGAATGGGCAAAAGGAAACGTTGCCAAATTGCACGCTTCGCCACTGGACGAGGACGACTCCTTAGGTTTTAGCTTAAATAGATCGTCTGCAATGCTGACAACTTCAATGAGATCAATACCTATCTCAATGACGTTTTAAGCATTGCTTTGAGCTAAAACCTAAGGAATCATCTGACATTAGTTTTGTCCCCAACTGTACAATTTGGGGAAAACACAAAAGTCAGACGACTCCTAGAGTTAGGCTACCCGCAATACTTATTTCAGTGAATTTAAGCATTGCATGTGGTCTACCTTATATACATACGCCAAAATCCAAGGAGTCACCTGTCATTCTTTTTTTCGGTGTCCCAGACTGTAAATACACCACTAACGGCTCGTGCAATGAGGGTCTACAATGGGTTCCCCTTCCCTCCATTTAGACCAGTGGCGGCTCGTGCGATTTGGCAACCATGCAATTTTTCCATTTAAACTTAGGCAAAAGAATCGATTCTTAAGGAGGCTGACAGCCTCCGGGAGAATCGATTCTTTTACATTGGTTAAATGCGAGGAGGACACTGTTGCCAAATTTCAAGAGCCGCCACTGATTTAGACTCACGTAGAATAATCGATTCTTTGAAAAAGAACCGTGCCTCACGCCTCATCTAGAATTGATCTTTCTGCATAGGTTTATGAGGCAAAAATAAAGACGGTTGCCAGATTGCAAGAGCCGCTAATGAAATGCATTAATTCGAGAGACCATATCTTCTTCGGTGGACCGCCACTTACGCTCACGCTCACGGATAGAGGCTTTTTAATGACCGTTGATATTCAACATAATTTTAATCGTTACAAGCACGTAGAATTTGTTCTGGAAGTGTATAAATGAAACTCACCGACTCTCTTTAGTGAATTTTCAATTTTCACTTCTTCAAAATGGGGCTCTTGCAAACTTTTGCTGTGAGCAAATGAACAGTCCATTCTGATGTAATGACCAGCAAAAATCACGAAAATCACACTGAAAAAGTCTAAAATTCAGGAATAAACGCACAAAACTGCTTTAACGGCAAGATCGTAATGGCGCTTCAACGCAAGTATCATGGGAAATTCCTGTCTAGTCTGTCACTTTCTCTACGGAAAAACAGATATATGTCTCATTTTAGATAATGCGACATGAGAAATAACGTTGAGAAATTTCCAAAGATTATCGGACGGGATCCGCCTCAACTTCCGAAACGAATTTTACCAAAATTAACTTTGTAAGGTTTCATGCGCTCTAGGCGACGGAAACTGTGCTCCAAAGATTACCTAATGGGTGCGTTTCAAACTTTTGCTTCAGCAATTTTCAGCACGGAATCGATCATAAAATAACTCAAAACGATATCGATGCATACACTGGAAAATACAAAAGGTGGGGGTGGGAGGTGAACGTTTTCGGACTCTTTGAGAATATATCACTCAAAACGTATAGGCACTGTTTGAGTTCGGGCGGCGCACAGTAAATCGAGTCAATGGGAGAGGTCGGACATGAAGTTGCAACTTTAAATGCGTATATCTTTGTTAATACGCAACATACAAATTTGAAAGTTGTTTCACTGAATTCACCGTTAAATTTTCTACAAAAACCACCCTAAATAGTTTATTTCTGATGGTAAAAACATTCAAATTTTCATTTTTAGTCATACATTCCATGTCCGACCCTTACCATAGACTCGTTCCATTGTGCGGCGGCAGCGCAAGTAAAAATATACAAAAAGTAAACTTAAGATAAGGAGCAGGCACTATGTGTTTGTAAACGTCCTTACGTTTTGACTCAACTCAGACCGCGAGGGGCGCGATACCTAGAAACGCACCACACATAGGACAACCGCTCGTCGCCCCGTCCGACGCACAGTCGGTAGGAATAACCGTTTTGGCGATCAAAAACCAGAAAGTATAAATTGCCTTAACTTGTCGTTCAAAAGCTTCCAGGCCTAAATTTCACTTAAACCACTTCTAACAAGCGATTCTAGCTCGAAAATTTACACGGAGTCTAAAATCAACTCTGCATCAAAATTATAATTATTCTAAGTGATTTTAACTGGTTGAATTTTGGCCGCCAAATTGATTATTTCTGCCCACTGAACGACGCGACACACGCATCAAACGGCGCAATACGGCCTAGCCCTAGCGCGAGTGCGACCGTTATTTACGTGTGCCATTTTATGCTCGTGTCAAAGGCTGCAAAGTGTCGAACAAGGCAAGCTTTTAGTCACCGATAAACACCGAGCGAGAGAGCTTTGTGATAAATTGCTCGCCTCGGAAATTTGCACTTCCCCTTGTATTACCGAATCGCGGCGTCACACACTAGGCAAAAATGACTCATTTTGTAACCAACGAAATCAGCAAGTTGAAATCATGGGCGCCCGGAGGGGGGGGCCAAGAGGGGGCACTTGCCCCCCCTGGAATTCAAAAAAGTCAAAATTTCACGATGAAAAATGAAAGGAAAAAAGAAAATGAAATTAAAATGACAGTTAATCAAAGGAGTAATAGTGGAGAAACTTCATTTCTATAGTTTATATTGTAATTTTAACTAATTTTTTGCAAGGAATAATAGATTATATATTTGTTTTTACTATCGTTATCATCTGTCGTCCCTTTATCCATTATACCAAACACGTCAAAATTGTTATAATTATTTGATACACCTAAAATGGGTTAATAATTGTACACTATTTGAGTGAAAAAAAAGTTTTCCCTTTTTACACGGGGGGGGGGGGGGGGGGTCCCCCTAGACCTTCCGTTGGGGTTCAAAAATTTTGCCCCCCCCTTGGAAATTTTTCTGCGGGCGCCCATGGTTGAAATCATCAACAAATCGTTGCATTCTATGTCAAAAGAATGTATTCGTACATGCTGAGCGTATTTTCGCAAATGATCTGGTGGATCGTAATAACACCCGATTCATCGATAGTATATATTTTGTTTTGACCCGATTCGACGATTTTTGGGGCCCACCTGATAGATGACTGGTGTATTTCGTAGAAAACGTTGAGGTTGTTCTGTACACCGTCAGTGATGTCGAGTTCAGATGAGCCACCTGCTGCATTTTCGCAGCATTTTACATAAGAATTGGAAGTACTAACGTTTGCTTACAGCAAAACTTTGCAAGAGCTCCATTGAACCTCGAAATATTCGATACTTTCCCAGAGACTCAAATGAAAGGAAGAGGATGAGGATTGTTAAGCTCACGAGCCACTGAAATAAAGACGGATGCTCGACTTGCCGGTCGCACTCAGGTCGTAGGGACGTGCGACCGAGCGACTGTGCGTACTTTTCAGCTTTTTTCCTATAGAGATGAAATTAAGCTACTTCGCTTAACCTATTGTCCCATTGCTCGAGTGATATTTACGGTTTACAACTGGTATCGGATAGAATGGGCGGGAGGGGTCAGCTATGTTTCACTATTTTAGACCCTAATCATACTTATAATGAAATGGTTGAAGCCGCACACCGGCACCTAAAGGTGTCAATACAGAGCATCTGATTACCCGTTGACACCTAATCGCTGTAAAATAATAGTGATGCGAGCTTCGGTTGAGCTATCAGTGTGGGCCCACAGCCCTACCCCTATCCTTCGCGTGTATAATTTGCTGGCATTACAATGTCTTACTTGAATGGGTCCGGTCGGTTGGGATCACAGTCACTGAGTTGCCACATCTTAATACAGGGTAGCCAAAGAAGTTGGATTAAAAAGTTGCATGACTCTACACTCTACAGCTCCAAATATTATTTATACCTAAAGAGATGGCACGAGCTATTTAGCCCGTATATTTGGACTAACTGATAAGTGGTTAAAAAACCAGGAAAAATTGAACCCCGTTAAGAGAGAGGATCAAAAAGATTACAAAAATTTGGAATGCAAAGATTAAATTTTATGAACAAACTTTTGCAAAGGTTATGGATAGTAGTAAAGGATTTACTCGCTTTTGACATCTTTTTGAAACCTTTTTGAACCGAGTTTTATCATTCCCGGCGTTTGTTAACACGTAAGTGGTCAGCCAATTTTAGGTTTTTTTTTTTTTTTTTTTTTTTTTTGCCTTAGCAGATTTTTTTGACACTACGTACTCCTACGCAACCCGCATACCAACTATATGGACGTTTTTTAACATCCGTAAAGGAAAAGGCCTTTATGTCACAGCTGTACGTAAACGCGATCTATGTATTATTCTATTGTAAGTGCAACAACCTGACTTCTAACACTAACCTGAACAATTTTAGACCTATAGTTAGTTCCCTTTTAAAAGAAGACAAGAGGATGCACTGGATGAGGTATCTGCAGTCTCTGCCAGCGCCCTCTTTACCGCTGTGCTGATTTGCGAGCTTTAAAAGTTGATTCAGAGGGAAATAGAATACCTCCCTCACCCTTAATTTTCTACGGCGCAGATTGTCCTATAGGTCTCGAGTGGCAAAAAAAGAAAGGGAAGTTCCTTCAGAAAATAATAGAAGATTGGACATTTTTGCGAAGAGTTTACAATTCAATATTTTAAGACTCCCAACTGTTGCTCGTAATTTGTCCGTACCCGCTACTTCAAGTTCATAACCAACTTCCTGATAGAACAGCCGTTTCTTTGATCGATGTGTATACATGTATACACATCAGCAATTGAAAATCATTTATAATGTGTATTTGAAATTACCTACATAGCATGTCAATTAGGAAACGTGTCAACCTTTTGATTACTATATATTTTTGACTTTCGGTCAGAACGGTCTACATGAGCAAAGGAACTTTCTTCCAAAATGCAGTGTTTTTCTTCCGAATCTATTAAAATAAGTGGTTTTATTGCATGTTACACACGAAGAAATGATGATGTCCACTTCATTGGAGAAAGGGTGTATTGGATGATCAACGAGGCGAGACGTGTAATCTGAGTCTTCTCTCCTCTCCAGGGTTGCCATTTGCGTGGATATGATGGAATCCCTCAAGTCAACGTTGGTTTCATCGGTGGAAAAAAAAAAAACATTTCAGAATACAGATCATGGTGTTTTCATGCGATACAGTCACACTGATAATACGATTATCAGAAATGTCTAATCCTTTCGTTCGAAAGTCGGTTAAGTCCGCCTAAATGCAGCGGTGATTCCATCGGTGGAAAGATAGATTACAGATCATAGTATTTTTATGTGATACATTCATACTTATTAACTGAACTGTTTCATCTTTTTCTTCACCGATGGAATTACCGTTGAATGGGGCTATTGCACACTTTTGCTATAAGCGATTTAATAGTCGATAAAGGCGTAAAAACCTCAAAAAATAACGATGGCGGCACTAAAAACTTCCAAAATCCACTCCTAAACTCAATAAACGCAGTTATTTGCGCGAGCGTAATGGTGGCCGAAGGCACTAACAATGGGAGATTCCTATCTTAATTTCGTCACTCTTTCTATGTTGACAAGGATGATTCACAGAGTAATTAGTCATAAGAGTGATGATCCACATCCGATGAATGGTGCCGCAACACCTAGTGACACCGGTGTCAAATGAAAGTAGTCTCTTATTGGTCACTTCTTGATGGAGTTTCAGAATGGAGCTGTTGCAAACTTTTGCTACAGGCTTATTAATAGTTGATAATGGGGTAATACCCTGTAAAAATAACGATTAGCGCACTAAAAAATTACGAAATCTACTCTAAACCCGCAAAATTCTTTTAAACACGAGACCGTAATGGCGGCTGGGGCCGCGGTTTTCATTGGGGTTCCCTATCTTCAATCAGCGCCATCTACACGAAGTGTTCTCGCAACATCACGCAAGAAGAAGAAGAAGCATACAATTGCCATAAGAAAACTGCGGCCTAGGCCGCCATTAAGGTCTCGCGTTTGAAAGCATTTTGTGAGTTTAGGAGTGGATTTCGTGATTTTTTAGTGCGCTAATCGTTATTTTTACAGGGTTTTATCCCATAATCAACTATTAATAAGCCTGTAGCAAAAGTTTGCAACAGCTCCATTGTTAGATGGGAATCTCCCATTGTTAGTGCCTTCGGCCACCATTATGCTCGCGCAAATAACTGCGTTTATTGAGTTTAGGAGTGGATTTTGGAAGTTTTTAGTGCCGCCATCGTTATTTTTTGAGGTTTTTACGCCATAATGGACTACTAAATCGCTTATATAAAAAGTGTGCAATAGCCCCATTTGAGAATTCGATTGAACTCACATACGAAACGGCAACACTGCGTGTCTCTCTACGCACAGGAGCGAAGTATCCATCGTTGGATGTTTCCTTGGTACGGCTTCTTGAAACTGATATGACGGCATAAAAATAAAGGTTCGATTGAATTTACGCGGGTAGAGCGGTAGACGTTGAGATGCAACATTCCATGCAACAGGGTGGCGTTTGCAGGGGCGCGGGCGTAGTTAGAGCACGAGCACGAGCGAAAGACACGCGCGTCGCGCTGAGCAGAAAATTCGTAACACGATCCATTGTTGCCAACTTCGGCAAAGAAATCACCGAATAATTCATTTTCTAGAGATTTGACGACCGCGTGCAGACTCCTCGCTATGCATTCTGAGAAATATGAATCCGTCTCTCTGCCTCTTTCATTGACCATTTAAATAAATGCGTTCAAAATATTCACTCGTACATTTACAGCACTCCCGTGTTTCGTCAAATATTAAAAACAAGGGCTAAACATGAGTTAAAATAGTTACAGGGAAAAAATTAGACTAAAGCGACAAGTAACAAAACAAAACAAAACGTAATTAACGCGGCGAGAAAGTTATAACATAT
This sequence comes from Trialeurodes vaporariorum, assembly GCA_011764245.1. Taxonomy (NCBI): domain Eukaryota; kingdom Metazoa; phylum Arthropoda; class Insecta; order Hemiptera; family Aleyrodidae; genus Trialeurodes; species Trialeurodes vaporariorum. The sequence continues at coordinate 79,648,866 of VMOF01000002.1, forward strand.
AGTACCGTAGTGAACTTGACGCGAAACTGATTTGTCTCGTGCGTGGTCAGAGGTCACACGCATCGTACTTGATCATATTGCGTCCACCTTATCCTCTCTTAGTATTTAGATAAACAGCGTTGTCAGATTTTGCAGCAACGGTGCTTGTGCGGAAAAGCCATGCAGCCGTTTGAAGAAGATGTAGGTAGGGGCAAAAGTCACAAGACAGCCTCGACATGGGCGTCATTTAAGGGGGGGGGGGGGGCAAGGATTTGACACTTTAAAGAAAATTCGAGAAGAAATAACAGAAGGTTATCTTACTTAGCGCATATGAGTTAAGAAAGCTTTCAATTTATTAAAGGAAGAATTTGTACAAAATGTGTTTTTGCCCAAAAGTCTCCTAAATTGTACAGTGATTGGAAATGGATTTTACAGTCATCAAAGACTTCGATGGTCAGAGTTAGAAGTCAAACACTTGAGAGGCAACCAAAGAGAGAGAGAATGAAGAAGAAGAAGAAAAAAAGAGTCCGGATTGTGAGCCCGACCATCTATATTCTAGACACCTCGGCCGAAATTCGAACTCGGAACCTCTGGGTTAGTGGCCAGTGGTTATGACCACCCCTGTTCAAAAAATGGGCGTTCGAAGTCCTGAGGACAGTTTGAAAAAGTCGTGAATTAATCTGAAATGCCTTTTTTTTACCGTAAAGGATCGGCGAGAGAGAAAAAAAAACACGAACTTTCGTCAACATCACAATTTTTTTTTCCGGGAATCAGACCACAAAGGCCGAGTTTTTTTTTTTTTTTTTTTTTGATTTGACGGAATGAAAATTGACAATTCGCGAAAGATTATCGGTTAAACTCCTCCGTCTCCACTTCAGAAACGAGCTCTAACCAAGGAATCACCCCTACCCATTACCTTACCTTTTCTTTATTCACATTATCTCGAGCTAAACATTTTGTTCCCGAGAGGAACTGATTGTGAGCCATTTTTCGTTTCGAACCCTCTTCGCTCATTCATCGCTTGAGGCAACAGATTTATCTGAAAATTCGGAAAACTTTCTTTCGAAGCTCGAAAATTCAAGCGCAAAGATGAGCTTTCACCCCCTCGATCTCCCCATAATACCTTTCCTTATCTTCCTCCCATCACTCCTCCCCACAGCCGTAGCCATGATATTGTCTATCTCTCTCTTAACCCATTTAAACGCATGTGTTAGAAAAGGACAGAAATAGGGGCTGAAGTCACGTGACAGCCCCTATATCCATCCTTTTCTAACACATGCGTTTAAATGAGCCAAGAGAGAGACAGACAATATCCTGGATACGGCTATGCTCCTCCCGCCTCATCATGATTCTTCTTTCTCCGACGATGCTCTCCCTATACCAGACCTCTTAATCCCTTGCCTGATACACTGAATTGTATGATGGATCGAATTGGCAGCTTCACAGGTATGGAAGTAGAAAACCGCAGTAATGTGCAACGTTGCCAGATTCACAGCGCCAGCGTATATAGCCTTCGATACTTCCTACATAAGCAGGGCTGCCGTTTTGCGTATAATCAATGCTATTTTTCTATTCACCGTTGATTCCACCGGTTGAGAAAAGATTACACAGTTCAGTTCAGTGAATGACTGTAATGCACGAAAATACTCTGATCTGTAATCTTTCCTTGATCGGTGGAAACTCCGTTGATTAATTAAAATATCCGCAAGTTTTTTAAAGTCATCGACGACTCCACCGGTTGAGAAAAGATTACAGATGAGAGTATTTTAGTTTAATATAGTCATACACTGAACTGAACTTTGTAATCTTTTCTCAACCGGTGAAATCATCGGTGAATTGAAAAATAGCATTGATTATACGCAAAACGGCAGCCCTGATTCCAACACTGTTAACGTGAGTTGAGGAAGGGGCCGACTTTGAGCAATAGTTGAAAATGTCCCTCGAGATACCTTGAGTACACCGTTTCAAGCTTACCGCGTTCACCGGTTTGATTCTCTTCACTAATGTCTGCCCCATGGATGCTCAATACATGTGTGTGTGTGTGCAGATTATAAACGCAACATTGCCGGATGCTGCTCTCGGAAATATAATGAATTTTTGCGTAAGCTTCAGTCTTGAAGTGGTACACGGAAACAAAAACTACGGTGAAAATAACCATACGGATACTTGATTTTGGCACCTGCTAGATGTTATGGTAATGTTAACCAGAAGTATACTATGTTTCGACAAGGTACTAAGTGATGTTACCTGATTGCATGTCGAATTTACTCAAAGTATCGGTAAATGTACTATACTTCTGGTCAAGTTTACCATAACATCTAGCAGGTGCCAAAATCAGGTATCCGTATGGTTATTTTCACTCATATTTTTTTCCGTGTAAAGACGGTCATAAATTCATAATGAATGATGACGTCATGCGGTGAAAAAATTCTTTGAGCGTTCCCCTATGTACTGCTATCTCACTGACATCGCTAAAATCGTACAACACGTGCCATTTTGGTAAAGAAGAATAAGAAAAAAAAAATTGGCAGAAATGAATTTTTAAAATCATTTAAATGCAATATGCACTCAGGGTGTCGATTAGAAAAGGAGCCAGGCCGAATATCTCGAGAACGGCTCCGGATTTCGAAAAACGCTGAAACTCATGTTCACTTATTTTGAGGGGGACATCTTTTAAGGGGACATTTTTTAAACTGATTTGGAGGCCTTCTATGAGGGGCCCCCTGGGGGTTACCCCCTCCTTAAATCCAATACTTCAAATGGAGACCCCCATTTTTTATTTAATAATCAAAAAGAGGGTGAAATTCTAAGACTTTTAGTGCAAACCGAAGGTCGATATCGTTTTTCGTTTTGGATACATCGAGGGTCAAAGTTCGATTTGAGCCCATTTTCAAAAACATAACTCCTCTTTGAAAAATCGGAAACTAAAAACCAAGGAGTCTAAAATACTCTAAAAAGCAAACCCTTTAAAAAAAAAAATTCAATTATAACAAACATTCAGTCAAAACTTGGTTTTAAGGCCCCCGAACATTTTTAACGTTTTTGGCCCCCACGCGGGGGCTATCTGAAAAATTCCGAGAGACGACCCCTACTGAGTGATACATCAATCGAAAAGGCGTAACAAACTGTAGCGCAAACTTCGGTTTGCGCAAAACCGTTAAGTGCAATCTGTAAAGTGACATTCGACATTCGATATCTCGAATGCGAAAAACAATATCGACCTCCGGTTTGCGCCAAAATGCTCAGTTTGTTACGCCCTACAAAATACAGTTATTAGGCAGATGCATGCAAAGGGTCTGAACTGTTGTGTTTTTTATAAAGAAAATGAAAGTACTTGAAGAGCTGAGAACGAAGCTGCCTTTTGGTTTTTAATTCGGTCCCATTGTTCCGGAGATGAGATTTTGGTCCAAAAAACATTGTTTTCGATGGGAATTCAATGTAGTGACGTCACTGCGCACAGGAAGTTTTACAACTTTACACGAGCGTATCTCCAAAACTGGGACACTTAAAAAAAGACCAAAGACACCAAGGTTCTCAGCTCATTAAGTACTATCATTTTCTTCACAAATAAACACAGCATTGCAGACCCTTGCAACTGCCCCATATTCTCTTAAAGTTCTGTGAAACCGCAGCCAAGCACATAACACTTTTGAAAGAGATCCGGCAGCCTTCGAGTCATCTCTAGACTTAATACTCTGCTCCGGAGATAGAGATTGAGTGCACCATTCAAAGTGTCAAGATATTTACGCAAAGGATGACGTGCTTGCGCATTCCCCCCCCCCCCCCCCCCCCCCCCCCCCCCCCCGACCTATCCAACATTGATTACATCCGCGATTCCTACCGTCAACCGGAATCGCACCGTACTATTCACCCCCCCCCCGTCCTCCTTTTTAGCTTAAAGCTTTTTCTTTTGCACGCATCCGAATCTTGCTTATCGACCTTTGCACGTCTTCGAAAGGAACGGAATCAGCTTGCCAAACCTGTAAGTATGATCAGAGAAGAAGCTGACGCCATTATGATCACTTATGATGACGTGGTTGCTACTAGAGTACCTATATAAGACTCGCAGGGGTGCAAAATATGCCCGATATAGCGATCCGCGGATCGCGTGAAAGTGAGGAAACTTCTGGAAAAGTGAGGAAATTTGTCCAATTTTTTTTTTTTTTTTTTTTTTTTTTTTTTTTTTTTTAATGGCACACGGAAAAAAACTACGGTGAAATTAACCATACGATAGGTGATTTTGGCACCTGCTAGTTGTTATGGCAATGTTAACCAAAATTATACTATGTTTTGACTAGGTACTAGGTGATGTTACCTGATTGCATGTCGAATTTACTCAAAGTATCGGTAAATGTACCATAGTTCTGGTCAAGTTTACCATAACATCTAGCAGGTGCCAAAATCAGCTATCGTATGGTTAATTTCACTAATCTTTTTTTTCCGTGCACAATAAGGATTTCCCAGGAAAATAGTGTGAAAAATAGGAAAATATCGGTCACTTTGCGAACATACGGTGTTGAAATGTTAAAATAACCAAAAAAAAAAAAAAGGCCTCACTTTCAAATTTTTGTGAGGAAATTTTTTTAAAATCCTGAGAGGAAATAAGTCATGGATCGCGTGAAACTTCCGAAGTTTTGGAACATTTTGCACCCCTGTATAAGAGAGAGTACGGCGGTCTGTGAATCCTACCCTGATTGGCTGCGACATTTTAGGCGTTCAAGGAACTTTTAGGACCCAATTTCAAGATGGCCGACCGGGTCGATCGTATAACCGGTGTAACCGTTGAGGTTATCTTCATACATTTTCGAGCGGGGTCATCAAACTCACCGTTCACCGACACCGTTCTCAACAATGTAACATAACCTCAAACAACACGACCGCCGCCATCTTGAAATTGGGCCCTAAGAGCTCCATGATCGCAGACCGCCATACTCTCCTTATATAGGTACTCTAGTTGCTACCAGTTGCGTATTGTGTGCATTTTGGCAAGGGCAACGTTGCAATTTGCCCAATTAAACCCCATGACAAAACTCTAACTGATTATGAATTTACAGCAAATAATAGAGACAAATATACATATAGAGCAGTGGCGTAGCGTACAATTTGGCAACGTTGCAGCTCGTCCAGAAAACCTACGAAAAAGATCGAACCATCGGGTGTTCGGTGAGCACCTTCGCATTCGACCTTTAACATGGGTTTAAACGGATACACTACAACGTTGCCAAATCGCACGCTACGCCACTGATATAGAGGCCATGTAAACACGATACGCACCCCACACGTCAAAAACAAGTGTCGAGAAGGGCTCACATCTCACATTGATCAGGAACTCAAAACGAAACAACATCCCACTGTCGCAGTCGCCAAATCTTGAGTAATGAGCTTTGCTTATTTTTAAGGTTACCTGAGATTCCGCTTTTGAGACTTAATTTTAATTTAAAGAGGAATTTACTTTTAAAATAAATCACCCGAAACTATTAAATTCTTCGGATGGAGAAGAGGGATTTAGAAATTGTGATGCAACTCCCATGGTATGAAGATTGCAGCGGCGGCTCGTGCAATGTGGCAACAATGGATTTCCTCTATTTAAAACTGTGTAAAATAATCGATTACTTGGTGAGGCGCAGCGCCTCACCTAGTATCGATCTTTTTGCATACGTTTAAATGGCAAAAGTGCACGGTTGCCAGATTGCACGAGCCGCCACTGGAAGATTGAAGGGACTCTACAGTCTACACTACGCAGCCTCTATGCCTCTTGACCGACCAAGAGAAGGCAAACTCCCTACTTCTTCTTCTTCTTCCTCTTACCGAATGTTTAGAAGAAAAAGAACCATGACATTGCGCAACTCTCATAGTATAAGTGCAGGGACTCTAGTCAACACTGCTATTGATATTCCGAGCGTGACCACGATAAACCGCAGATTGTGATCACAAAAAGACTAGAATAAACCAGAGTTATACGACACGCTTGCCTCTGACAGACAACTACGTTTTCTTGAAGCGTCAGCGAAGAAAAACACGCGAAAAAGGCATCGATTGCAGAGAGAACCGAAAAAGTAAGAGAGGGGAGAACCTTTCGCCAACACTGAACTGTCTAAATTACACCTTTCGCTTCGCGAAGAAAAGGCAATCACTATGCGAGCCTTAAATTGGTAGAACGCTGTTGCCGCTCAGTGAGCAGAAAACGCCGATTTGATAGCTAACAAATCAGCAAAGTGGAATCACCACAAAATTATTATTTTAATATCCTCAGAACAATTTTCAGCTAAAAAGGGAAGTTAAAGGGCCAATTCTAGATGTAGTAAAGCCGATGTCGACACTGGGTCAGAATGACAGTTAGCTGAACTATACTTATAGCTTTACGAAACTGAAAAGGGCGAACGTGGCAAATTGGCGCACTATATCGGCCACCCCCACCAGCGCTCCTAAAGGGGTGTCTCCACCTGCGAATTTAAAAGCGCGAATAAACTGATTGAGCCAATGAGCTTCTTTGTTGTCGATACATCGGACTCGACCTATCGACTTCAAGGTAGCTCATTGGCTCAATCAGTTTATTCGCGCTTTTAAATTCGCAGGTGGAGACACCCCTTAATGGACATACTTAGAGGAAAATGACTTGAAATCGAAAAACGCGAAACCGCACGCAGCCAATCACAGTATAGGCTCTTGCATTTATAAAGAGCATTTTCGAGCGGTACTCTCGCATTTACTTCCTCAAGATTTGAAATTAGTTTCTTGTGAGTTTTCTCCACGATTGCCGGTGTGTATCCATTCGTTCAAAAAACCAACATTGATTTTCACAATAGATAAGTAAACTATTGTCTGAATCAGGTATATGCAATAAAAAGAGTTCGATGAATAACCTCTTGTCAGGTAAAGGCTGAAACCGTGTCAACGTGTCTATATAGAAATGCTAATGTGGACACCGAGTGTAATAAAAGCTAAAATCAGATCTATAAAAGTGTTAAATTTGACCTGAGGAACTTTCAGGGACAGTGGGGCTCTTGCAAACTTTTGCTATAAGCATATAAATAAATGGTCTAATTTGATGTAATGACCAGCGAAAATCACGAAAATCACACCGAAAAAGTCTAAAATTCAGTAATAAACTCACAAAACTGCTTCAACGGTAAGATCGTAATGGCGCTTGTATCATGGGAGATTCCTGTCTAATCCGTCACTTTCTCTACAGAAACAAAGAGATAAATGTCTCATTTTAGACAGGAATCTCCCATGATACCTGCTTTTAACCACCATTATGCCCGATTCTGAGGGTGAATTTCGTGATTTTTCAGTGTACTCATCGTCATTTTTACAGGTTTTTATTTAAGAATCACCTCTTCAATCCCCCGGAACAAAAGTTTGCAAGAGCCCCATTTTAGTTAATAACTTTAATGGGTCTGTTGCAAACTTTTGCTACAATGCTATAGAGTGTACAGTCTGATGTAAAATCGCCTGAAAAGTCCATTGGTGACATCAGAAAGCCATGAAATGCAATAATAAACTCACAAGAGACGTTTAATGAAATCCAAGATGGCGGCAAAATATTGAGCAATCTGTATGCATGCACCACGAACATTCAAGGATAGCCAACCTCACAATATCCATCACAACCAATCACAACGTAAACAAACACATAACCTCCGATGCTGTGAGGTTGTCAAAGTTGGCAATCCTTGGATGATCACGGTGCATACATTCAGATTCCTTGATATTTTGCCGCCATCTTGGATTTCAATAAACGCCTCTTGTGAGTTTAATATTGTATTTCATGACTTTATGATGCCACCAATGGACTTTTCAGGCGATTTCACATTGGAATTAACACTTTTTATTGCTGTAGCAAAAGTTTGCAACAGACCCATTCGCTAATTTTGAGCCGTAAAATCTGTTATGGCTGTCTATTGTGCGACCACTTCGCCACTTGCGCTGTCATGGTATACGTCGGTGATAGAAGGGGCCAAAGTCCGCCGGAGTGCCTCTCCCTCTAGCTCAAACTTTCCTTCAGGCCATATCTGCGGCCCTTACGAGTTCAGTTTACGAGCGGGGGAAAATGCGCATATTCGAGGGGCGCACAGAGAAAGTGCCGACTCCGGTGAAAATGAAAGGAATGTCCGAGGATTGAAGGAAAAGCGCTGAATTATTCATCGCCCGAGGGTGAAAAGTAAAGTGACCAAAGAAAATAGTAGATATACGGTGCTTTCTGTGTTCTGGCCGGTAGCGCTTCCGGGGCAGCACGCAGTTTCCCCATCGTTTTTACGCAACGCTTTGTCCATCCCATCAAAGTTGCAATCCGCTTATATCCTCCGCTTACTGATTAACGTTAATAATTTATTTACTAATTTATTTTTATTTACAACGGCTTTTTGCGCCGAGCTTTTAAGGTTAGTTGAGTCTTTACTACGGGAAAAATAAATTACGTAGAAGTCTGGCATTTTAATTAATTAATTAAGTCCGCAGGTAAAATTGACCCGAACTGCGAACGGGGTAACTCAGAAGGGCTTTTGGAATAAATTCTGGTAACATTGACCAGATTCTGATAGAAATATCATAATTATCTGGTGAATGTAATAATGAGGCGTCAGAAATGATTTGTTTCGGACTGGTCGCTCCAAGAACGCCAAAATGGTGACTTACGACACAGTAAAAATGTAACACCCAGAAACGAAAAATTTCCTCAACAAACAGTTTGGAAGAGTTTGTAGCAAATTTTCCAGAGAATAAAATATCTCATAGAAATCGAAATCGAAGAATGCGCTTTTTCGGAATTTCAACGTTGGTGAAAAATTGTGAATCCAAAAATTAGTCGAAATAAGGAAACTTTATTTCCCTCGTTTCTTCGCGCAAATCGCATCTCGAAAGTTGCATTAGTCAGAGAGATACATTTCAGTTTGAAGGTTTCAACTTTGAACCCCGACCCCCCGCCCCCTCTAAAAATAAGTTTAAGATGACGTAGTTTGGGGGATCCACTACTGCTTTTAAACCCAATCAATACCCGAAGTTTCGCCAAAATCAAGCGGCGGACATAAAAAAAACCTATCTTGAATTAACCCATTTCGTTTTGACGTTAAAAAATATGTGGCAAACAAACCGAGCCCAGCCGCCGTTTTGCGTATAATCAATGCTATTTTTCTACTCACCGATGATTTCACCGGTTGAGAAAAGATTACACAGTTCAGTTCAATGTATTACTGTAATGAACTAAAATACTCGCATCTGTCATATTTTCTCAACCGGTCGAGTCGTCGATGACTTTAAAAAACTTGCGGATATTTTAATTAAATAACGGGGTTTCCACCGATTAAGAAAAGATTACAGATCAGATTATTTTCGTGCATTACAGTCATACACAGAACTGAACTGTGTAATCTTTTCTCAACCGGTGGAATCATCGGTGAATAGAAAAATAGCATTGATTATACGCAAAACGGCAGTCTTGTTCAAACGACAAGCCACAAACATAATAGCACAGACTACTCTAATCAGAACGGAAACTCTAATTCATTTTGAAACATTCTTTACTTCGGGCCGCCATGTTCGAAAGTGAGTATCTTCGGCAATCTTCGGCAGATCTTCGGCAACTGGCCGAGTTGTGATTGGTTGTATGTATAGCCTGAAAAAGCATGTCCGCCATCTTGAGAAGTGAGTAGGCACAGTTGCCAGTTTGTGCCAGTAAATTCCAAATCTTGTTTCCATTGGCTCTTATGGGAGTTCCCCTTCTGATTGTATTATTCTGTGATAATAGCGGGAGCCGGAAGATGAGATAATATTATACACGGGGTGGAATATGAAGTGCGTGAAGTAGAGTGATTCTTGAAAGGCGCGACACCAAATCTCGTGAAATTCCATTGGAATACATAAAATCTCAGCTTGAGTCGCTTCGGGACCGAAGCAACTTTGGCGTCGAAAGATGCAAGGTTTTACAATGTGCACACTGCATAGTCTCTTCGGCGGCGGCGCGGCGCGCGGCGAAGCGTGTGCCCCGCGCTGGGCCGCGTCAAGCGGAAAGCAAAGGAAACGGAACTCGTTGTTTTTTGAACGAGAGTCACAAACCTCGGACGCAGACCGCGCGAGATCGAGAGAGACCCAAAGCGTGAGGCGCACGGAGTTTTGAAATCCCTGCGGCAAAATAGAAAATGAGTTATTGGCCGCCCTCTCGATGGGAGTCTGAACTCAAGTTGCGATTCCTTATTTATGTATGCAGTGTGAGAAACGAAACTAAGGAACCCCCGATTCCGGTGTACGCGCTTCTTGCGCTGACGGTGTTGCCACAACTGATGCGGTTTCGGACAGCGGCGGATCTGGATGAAAAATGTGCGTAGAAATGTGGAAGTTCTGGAGTTGGCAGTGCTGCTGCCGTCCGAAATCGGCTACGGCCCCAACACGAAAGTTCTGGGACCGTCGAAGTTTGGCTTAGCCCGACGAGGCTGTCTAGAGGCAACTTAAGGTTGTCTCTAACCAGTGCACTGGCGCAACCAGGATATCTTCCTTCTCTCTCATTTCCCATTTGAATGAATGAGTAGGAAAAGGACAGAAGGAGGGGGTTTTATCCCCTTGTCCATCCTTGTCTAACATACGTTTCTTAATGGAGAAAAGAGAGAGATGAAGAAACTCTCGTTGCACTGGCGCAACCAGGATATCTTCCATCTCTCTCATTTCCCATTTGAATGAATGAGTAGGAAAAGGACAGAAGGAGGGGGTTTTATCCTCTTGTCCATCCTTGTCTAATGTCTAACATACGTTTCTTAATGGAGAAAAGAGAGAGATGAAGAAACTCTCGGTGCGCTACTGAACCAGTGCCAATCTTCAACGTATAAGTAAAATGTTCCCGGTGGTGGACATAGTCTGATATGGATAATGGACCACTGGGCCAGCCTCGGGCTCTCATTTGGCTCAAACCTTTTTCATTGAAATCTAGTTTTTTTATTTTTACGCTTTTAAGACGCAATAAGTGGTTGTTCAGCCCTACATAAAAATATATAAATAACACTCGGGGTCAGTGGCGGATCCACGGGGGGGGGGGGCACGGAGGCACGTGCCCCCCCTCCAGAAGCCTCAAATTTTGCCTTTTTTCAATAGAAAATAGCCCGAAATTGCGTCCACAGACGATTCAGATTTCAAAATTTCACAGGTGTGCCCCCCCCCCAAAATTTTTCTGGATCCGCCACTGCTCGGGGTTACTGTGAAGGAAAAGACTTGTTCTTTAACTGCCAGGAATTAAATAACGCTGATTTCATTAGGGGACCCAAAACTAATAATTATTATCAACGCATGTTCTCCACATGTTTGTTATCGGAATGCCGAAAAATGAGAGCAGCCAAAACTACACTACTAAGCAGAAAAATTGAGTTGAGATTGAGACCAACCGCTCAAAATACAGAAAGTTCGATTGGACCAATGAGAATTCTGATCATTCCAATAGCGGGAATTTTTGTTGAATTGAGAGGATTATTAGAATTCAAGTGTTTCTAAAAGAATTTTCTGTTCAGGCCATATTTAACGAGATTTTTTTCCTCACAGTGATGCGCTCTGCAATAAAGTAATTCATGTATTTTTTATTGTTCTTTTATCTATAATGGACGTTGGACCTCATGACAGAAAATAATAGGGAGTTGCAAGGGTCTGAAATGTTGTGTTTTTTATAAGGAAAATGATAGTACATGATGACCTAAGAACAATGGTGCTTTTGGTTTTTTCCCAAGTGCCCTGGTTTTGGAGTTACACTTGTGTAAAGTTGCAAAAAGTCGTGGGTGTAGTGACGTCACTACGCGGAATCCCCATTTAAAACAATGTATTTTGGGCCAAAATCTCATCTCCGGAACAATGGGACTTCATTAGAAACCAACAGCATCTTTGTTCTCAGCTCATTAATTACTTTCATTTTTTTTTTTTTTATAAAAAACGCAAATTTTCAGACCCTTGCAACTGCCCCATTTCAATAAAATATGAACGAGATAAGCTAATTTAGTGAGAAATCTGACAACACTGCGCGATGAAATAGCCGAGCGAGGTCCATGTTCTACTTAATTTTCATTTCCGCTATCCACAATCTTACATCCACTTCCTGCAGCTCCCACCGCTCCGGCCAGAGCCACCGCCAAATGCAAAATGCTAAAATTTCGAATTCAAGTAGTTTGTAGAGTAGAGCGAAACGGTGGAGCTGTGAACGCCTAACCAGGAGAAGGGGTGGGGGAGGGGAGGGGGTGCATCACATAGCAAAGGAGCGGAAGACAGCCTCTAGAATCCTGAATTCAAAACTCGTTAAACGCCGACTGCCGAGCATGCCCGCCGGCAGATTTGACGTTCCTGATGGCATTTAGGTTTTTCAATATGATTCAATCCAATACCCGTTTCCGACGCAACTCCCCTTGGGTTTCGATATTATTCCGTTCCAGAAAGTTTTCGTCCGCACTGCGAATGATATATGTATGTACTTACAAGGAGAGGCGCCACAGAGGCGGATCCAGAAAGTTTTTCGGAAATGAAGGCCGCGGGGAGGGGAGGGGAGGGGAGGGGGGGGTGAAATTCGAATATTGAAGCGTCACAAAAAGCATTTAAGTAGTATGCACTATTATGAAAAAAAGGAAAAGAGGCTATTGGCGTGCCCCTAACCTGGATTCGCCACTGGTCATCGCGTGCAATGTGGTAACACCGCGTTTCGTCCATTTAAACCCGTGAAAAGAGTCGAATTATTGAAGATGTAAGATGCACTTTCTCGAATTAACGTCCTATAGGTTTCAATGCGAACTAAATGCAACTGGATTGCATTCAAAGCCACTGCGTAAAATTCAACGATGGTGTTCCGTGAAATCTGGTGACGCTATTTTCTCCATTTAACCTATACAAAATGAATCGAGTTATTGGGTGTGCACTTGTGAAGCGAACACCCTCAATGTTTTCCATGGTTGGATCTTTTTCATGGGTTTAAGCGGGAAAAATGCAATGCTTCTAGATTGTATACACTGCTTCCGCGAGGATTTTAGTAATGAGTATCATCAAAGATATTATATACTATATAGATACCGAATGCTAGGGAATAAAACGATCCCGATTCCTGTAAGTATGCAACTTGTTTTGCGCATAGGCAAACATAGTTAGAGAAAATGTTTGCCTATCGCAAAACACGCTGCCTACGTGGCCGGGGAATCTTCCAATTCGTGTACCCCCTAGCAGGTTCATTTTACCCGCCTAAGGTAGGGCCTTATTCAGTATCTGAATAAGTCCCTAAAGTTGGAGAAGTCGACCAAGAATTGACAAAATCAAAGAAAAGGCGTTTATCGGCCGACTTCTCCACCTTCAGGGACGATTTTCTCAGAGATGGTTCGCGAAATAGAAAAACTTGTAAGGACCAAAAATGCATATTTTTTTACGAACTTTTGAATATTGCTAATCGTTTTTGGGTTTAATGAAACCAAAAGCATGTTTTTACATAATTTGGCCAAAAAAAGTGAGAAAAATCAAGAAAAACCCCCGAAACCCCCCTTAAATTTTTGCATACAGCATTTTCACGGCCAAAATCGGCAAGAGCGCCTAAATTTACATCAGAGTACTTATTTACGAGCATTCAGAACAATTCACGAGGGAGTTATGACAATTTTTCAATTTGTTTTTCGGAAACTTTGCAACACTGTAACTCGAAAAGACTACAATTTCGGACCCATGTTTATAGGAAAAAAAAGTCTTATTCTGACCCCAAAAATACGTGGTAAAAATATTTACTATCAATTTTGGGACACCCTGTATAATATCTTTGAGTATCATGCAGTAACAGCAACATCGCAGAACCAGATATCCAATCGTTGGGTGAAACATATGGCAAAGGCAGCTCGTAAAATGCGAAGTACCAATAGAAAAGAATCGATCAGTGCATTTAAACCCCCAATGCATCGATTTGGAAACTTTCGCACCGGTTCAGACTTTAGGGATGAAAAAATTTGAAAATGTAGATTTCATAACTATACATATACATATGTTACTTTAATTTTTTCCCAGATTTCAGATGAACTTTTGTTAGTGCCGATTTTGGCCAACATAGAGAGCGATTAAAGTCAAAATAACCGGTTAATATAGAATTTTTTTTTTAAATAATAACTAGGTATAATAGGTAAGTACATCATCCCAAGAAGGCCTGTTCGAAACAATTTTGTTTCAAAATCATAAAATTGAAGCTCGCAAAGTATCAAAAATGTTTGATAAAGGACATTACCCAAAATCGGCCTTTTTACCCCTGAGAGCGAAATGTGATATAATTTCAGGGGTGATAGAGGATTAAATCAGCGTTCCGAATCTGGCCTATTTTTTGATTTTGGACGAAGGGAAAGGGGGGGAGGGGGGTCCAAAGTTAGACCCTTCAAATGCCCATAACTTTTGAACGAATAAAGATATGAGAATGTACTTTGCGCGAAAAGATAGATCTTTTAAAGACCTTTCGATTGATGTGTACGATATTTGCCTTATTTAAATTTTTAATCGATTTATCGAAGTTTTTCTGATTTTTTTGAAATCGGGTTTTCCGTTTTTTTAATCGTGGAAGTTTGGCAACGCACGAATCATCACAAGAAATTTTCAGGATAAAAGTAGACGCAATTTGCTAAAAAATGGTTTAAACCGCATGTTGGGGAAATGCTTTGAAGCGGAGTTATGAGGGTTCAAAGTTGGCGCTGTCACGAAAAAGGCCGCCCCGAGGGGCGTACTACAGGTGGTAGAGGTTGGCATTATCTGTTCTTCCCGTCCAAATGACTTGAAATTTGGTATTCCCGGGTATTTTTTAACGCTGAATTCAAATTTTGCATCAGTTTTTCAAAATCAAAAAATCCAAGATGGCTGCCGACCATTTTTTTCGGAAATTTGGTCGGCAGCCATCTTGGATTTTTTGATTTTGAAAAACTGATGCAAAATTTGAATTCAGCGTTAAAAAATACCCGGGAATACCAAATTTCAAGTCATTTGGACGGGAAGAACAGATAATGCCAACCTCTACCACCTGTAGTACGCCCCTCGGGGCGGCCTTTTTCGTGACAGCGCCAACTTTGAACCCTCATAACTCCGCTTCAAAGCATTTCCCCAACATGCGGTTTAAACCATTTTTTAGCAAATTGCGTCTACTTTTATCCTGAAAATTATTTGTGATGATTCGTGCGTTGCCAAACTTCCACGATTAAAAAAACGGAAAACCCGATTTCAAAAAAATCAGAAAAACTTCGATAAATCGATTAAAAATTTAAATAAGGCAAATATCGTACACATCAATCGAAAGGTCTTTAAAAGATCTATCTTTTCGCGCAAAGTACATTCTCATATCTTTATTCGTTCAAAAGTTATGGGCATTTGAAGGGTCTAACTTTGGACCCCCCTCCCCCCTTTCCCTTCGTCCAAAATCAAAAAATAGGCCAGATTCGGAACGCTGATTTAATCCTCTATCACCCCTGAAATTATTTCACATTTCGCTCTCAGGGGTAAAAAGGCCGATTTTGGGTAATGTCCTTTACTGTCCCAAAAGTTAGAGCTATTGTCGTTTCATACTAAGAGATTTCACGCATTACAAAAAAGGTCTCAAAGCGACATCGTCGTTGAATAATTCATCACAAAATAAATCAAATCGGAATGTTGCGTTCGAAACCTATTCCCCTCCGACCGGCCCTAGAAGCGTTTACTCAAACAGTCACATATTTTCTCGTTGCTATTTATCTACACTCTACAGTGAATATAAAGGTCGAAGCGATTCAAATTTGGTACCCAGCTTGTGTGATATCTCAAGAAAGAAAGAGAGACCACATATTTTCGCACACATAATCAGTCATATATGCCTCATTCACCTGTCTAAACTTGAATAATCGTGTCTTTAAAACCGTGGTTTTTGTTTCGTGAGACGTTCAATATTTTTCCCGTTTTTTCTATGTGACCCTGAACACATGATTAGTCAACTAGAAATTTCTGAACTAAAATAATACAGCTGTTGTAAATACCATCGCTTATGGCTCTTGAGATTTCGAGAAAAACTCAATTTTATTTTTTAATGTTTCAATTTTATACCCCGACATAGCAGGAAGCCTTACTTAAAATGTACTTAAAATGTGACGTACTTAAAATGAACAGCTCTGTTGAATAAGTATACATACAATTTTACAACCAGAGGTAAGTCCCATAGGGATATTGACCAAGCTACCACATATTGGATAGCCGATAGCCATGTGAACTTAACAATTTAAAGTCCTTAACTTAAACGGTAGGGGGGGGGGGGGATTATGGATCTCCGAGTGTCATCCCAGCGCTTTCTGCATACCAAAAGCGAAGCAGAAGCACGGGCTTTTCTTTTTCTTTTTGAATCACTTTTCATAGCTTGGAGTATAAGAAACATAACATTCCTATCTTTTCCTATCTACACAGTCTTGCCATAAGTTCTGACAATCGCTATTTTGCCGATAGTAGCCAAACGACTGAAAATAAGCATACAACACTGTACATATTCTGAAACTAGACAAAAAATGCTACAAAACCATGCTACTATCATTTGCCGCAAGCCCCTGTATCTCCCGCAATAAGCACTGATATATGTCAAGGTCGGGTTGCTGTTGGGCGCGTAGAAATTACTAGCTATGCCTGGTTGAAAATGAAGTTTTGGGCATCAAATTTTCGGGGGAAAATACACAAAAATCAAGGTTTTGTAGCATTTTTTGTCTAGCTTTAGAATACATGCAGTGTTGTATACTTATTTTCAGTCGCTGTTATCGCGGCAAAATAGCGCAAAATAGAACTCATGGCAGTCGAGTGTTATCAGTGCGCGCCCAACGGTTGTCCGTCGTTGACAGATATCGCTGCCTATTGCGCGAAGCTACAGTGACTGGATAAACCACAGTGCGGCCATTTGCCCTCCACACCTCAAGAGTGCACCCACTTTAGCATGGGCAGCATGGGGAGTAGGATTGTTCCTGGGTTTCGGAATGACATTTTCTCTACCCCCCCGTCTGAAAATAGTCATTAATGCTATGCATAAACCATTTTTAGGGCGGGGGGTTGCGATATTTTTTACTAGTGACTCAGGAAAGCACTTCCTCCCTATGGCGCCCGTGTTAAGTTGGGTGCGCATCCGCGGGGGGTCAGTTACGGGGAATCGTTGATTTCTCTTGATTTTGCGAACCAATTTGTTTCAAATTTGACAGAAGAACTTCTGTCGTGTCTAACTTGCCTACGAGAACCCCATAAAACTGTTAAAATACTTCTAAATGCTCAAATTCGCGATGTAAGGAATCCGACCAATCAGAAAGACGACCAAAATGACCGCACTGTGGTTTATCCAGTCACTGTACGCGAAGCACAGGTGCTTACGTCACATAAAAGTAGCATGGTTTTATAGAATTTTTTGTGTAGTTTCAGAATATATATACAGGGTGTCCCAAAATTGATAGTAAATATTTTTACCACGTATTTTTGGGGCCAAAATAAGACTTTTTTTCCTATGAACACGTGTCCGAAAATGCCCCCCCTCGGAGCTACAGCCCCCCAAAGTTTTTAAAAAAAATCGGTTTTTCTTCGATTCTAGCAACGGATCTCCGTAAAAATGGATGAAAATTGGTTTCCATGGGTAATTTTAGGCGTTCTTTCCGATTCCGGGGTCGAAAATTTCCGAAAGGGTCAAGAAAGGGGGGTTTGAGGGGGATTCAAATTTTAAATTGAATAATTTTTTAGTGCTCCGTAAGAAAATGAGAAAAATAACAAAAGAATCTAATGGAACAAAACAAAAGGAACATTTTTGATCTTTTGTGTTTTTTTCATAAGACACACGGGAAACGAGTAAAATCGATTTTTCGCCGGGAGCGCACAGCCCGATAGCGCTGTTTCAGTGCCGCGTTGCGTCGAGTCGATCGTTGAGTCAGTTGAGTGCACAAAGCAGCGCTATCGGGCTGTGCGCTCCCGGCGAAAAATCGATTTTACTCGTTTCCCGTGTGTCTTATGAAAAAAACACAAGAGATCAAAAATGTTCCTATTGTTTTGTTCCATTAGATTCTTTTGTTATTTTTCTCATTTTCTTACGGAGCACTAAAAAATTATTCAATTTAAAATTTGAATCCCCCTCAAACCCCCCTTTCTTGACCCTTTCGGAAATTTTCGACCCCGGAATCGGAAAGAACGCCTAAAATTACCCATGGAAACCAATTTTCATCCATTTTTACGGAGATCCGTTGCTAGAATCGAAGAAAAATCGATTTTTTTTAAAAACTTTGGGTGGCTATAGCTCCGAGGGGGGGGCATTTTCGGACACGTGTTCATAGGAAAAAAAAAAGTCTTATTTTGGCCCCAAAAATACGTGGTAAAAATATTTACTATCAATTTTGGGACACCCTGTATATAGTGTTGTATACTTATTTTCAGTCGTTTGGCCGCTATCGGCAAAATAGCGATTGTCAGAACTTATGGCTAGACTGTGTAAAAGGAAAACGCCCGCTCGGAACGCAATCTTAATCCTTTTAAAGTTTGAAAGAGAGAGCTCCAGCCTGAAGGAAAAAAATCATTGCTTTTGAATTCGCAAAGGAAAAGGAAAAGCACTGAAGCTTGGTTCATCGGTGAATCGACCCATCGCATCGCATGTTTAAGTCAACCGGTCACCACACCGGTGGATGATGGATGGCCTCCGTCCGCAGAAGTATCGGGTAGAGTCCCTATATAATATGAAAGAGTCAAGACACGTGAACAGAAGTGAGGAAGAAGAAGGTGTCTGAGGAGCCTGGAGGCGCGCCTCTTGTTTACATTTTTATCCAACGATCTTCCCGCCAAAGATTACTTATACATGTATTCGTGTGGAAGTAATCTTTGTCAGGTCAACCTAACCTCCAATACCCGTTGGCTTCACTACCTGTTTTAAAAGTAATGCGTGAATTTTATTCTGTTTTGAACACATTTTCATCAATTGCTAATTCAACTTTCATCAGTACAAGCTAAAAATGCCGAAAGTTTCCTCAAAGCTGGGCAGCAGTGAAGATGGTTCCATGAAAATGTAAACAAGAGGCGCCCCTCCAGGCTTCATAGACCCCTTCTTCTTCTTCACTTTTCAGCAGCCAATCAGAGATGGAACCTCGTATGGCGAGACTCTTTCATATATAGGGACTCTATTATCGGGCTGGTCGAGCTGCAATATTGCCACTATTGCCAGATCAATGCACTCTGACATTTGCGATAAATCTGTAAAAGGCAATTTTCCTCAATTCGATGGTCAACGGGTTGTAGTGTTCCCCCACTTCCTCCGACAAGTGGCTACTGTCCTTTTTCCTTACCTTCAAATTTCTGCGGGTGGCAGTTTGTATGATAATTTTCTTCACTCGGTAGCAATGTTGTGCCGCAACAGCCGCCCGAAATCGCTCCGATTCCAGCCAGAATTGTAAAAAAAAAAAAAAAAAAAAAAAAAAAAAAAATCGGGAGAGAACACTCCAAACCGTCGTGTTCCTCAAAGTATGAGCCCCAGGACTACCCACATAAATTGAATTTTCGCCCCCCCCTCCCCCCTTGATGACCAAAATCCTGGATACACCCTTAGTTCAGTGTTACTTATATCTCATTCTTCAACATTCTGCCGATCTGGTCACTATCGATGTCACGAGGATTTTTCAATGTCGTGTCGCGACGAAATAAAAATGTCAGTCGACACTTCAGATATTGGCTTAGTTAGCAGTGCCGGCTCGTGCGAATTGGCAACAATGGATTCTCTCAAATTAAAACTGTGTAGAATATTCGATTATTTCGTGAGGCGTCGTGCCTCTCACCTAGTATCTATAGTATCTAGTATCTCTTTGCATAGATTTAAAAAATAAAAGAGCACGGTTGCGAGATTGCACAAGCCGCCGCTGTTAGTTAGGCTACCTGCAATACTTTTCCCAATGAATGTAAGCATTGCAGGTGGCAGTGGCGTCGCGTGCCATCTGGCAACAACGAAACTGCTCCATTTAAACTCATTAAATATATCGAATTTTCCTTGTGCACTGTGCACCCCTGAATTCGATATTTTACATGAGTTTAAATGGATAGAATACATTGTTGCCAAATTGCACGCGACGCCACTGGCAGGTGGCCTATTGGGAGTCAACATTTAAAAAGTCGACTAACATTATTTAATTCACCGATGGTGAGGAGTTATATGGGAGAAAATGGCTCTTCATTAGTCCTCGACAAGAGCCGCATGGGCAGCTCATAAAATATGTAACTAAATATAATTTAGATTCCAAAAAAAATTTTACTTCGATGACATAATTTTTTTTTCCAAATTTGTCTTCGAAAATTGCATCTGGAAATGAAGTTGATAAAACACTTTTGGGTCTGACGACACGGCCGCGGCCTCCGGAGACATAAAAACGGCTTTTAAAACGTAATAAATCGACAAAGAAAATAAAACTGGAAAAGGAAACAAAATTCTAGACAATGAAAACACCAACTTGGGACCCGATACAGTGACTGGATAAACCACAGTGCGGCCATTTGCCCTCCACCCCTCAAGAGCGCACCCACTTTAGCATGGGCAGTATGATTGTTCTTGGGTTTCGGAATGAAGATTTCTCTACCCCCTGTCTGAAAAAAGTCATTAATGCGATATTTTCTGCGAGTAACTCATGCAGGAACACACTTCCTCCCTATGGCGCCCGTGTTAAGTTGGGTGCTCAACCGCGGGGGGTCAGTTACGGGGAATCGTTGATTTCTCTCAATTTTGCTAACCAATATGTTTCAAATTTGACAGAATACCTTCAGTCGTGTCTAACTTGCGTACGAGAACCCTGTAAAACCGTAAAAATACTTCTAAATGCTCAAATTCGCGATCTAAGGAATCCGACCAATCAGGAAGATGACCGAAATGGCCGCACTGTGGTTTATCCAGTCGGTAGTCACTGTAGGACCCGATTGTTCGACGCAGTAGCGCACCGAGAGTTTCTTCATCTCTCTCTTTTCTCCATTAAGAAACGTATGTTAGACAAGGATGGACAAGGGGATAAAACCCCCTCCTTCTGTCCTTTTCCTACTCATACATTCAAATGGGAAATGAGAGAGATGAAAGATATCCTGGTTGCGCCAGTGCAACGAGAGTTTCTTCATCTCTCTCTTTTCTCCATTAAGAAACGTATGTTAGACAAGGATGGACAAGGGGATAAAACCCCCTCCTTCTGTCCTTTTCCTACTCATACATTCAAATGGGAAATGAGAGAGATGAAAGATATCCTGGTTGCGCCAGTGGTTCGACGCGCAGTTTCCGGGATTGGTTTTTCTCCGTTCCATCTGGCAATGGCGCTCTGAGGACACGTGTCTCATTCTGTTCCAGTTTGAGTCGCCGTGGTCGGTAGAATTCAAGGTACGCAAAAAATTTGCAGCATCATTTTCAAATCGTCCGAGAATGCCGAATATGGGCAGAGGCACGCTGCCGAAAAGACTTGAAGTGTCTTCAGGAGCGATCCGTTTCGGTCAGTTTCACCGTTGGCAGCGAAAAATATATCCGTTAATTATTCACCGAACGATTGCTTGCCTTCTCGTTTGCAACTCATTTCTGTCCGTCTGATGAGTGGCCATTTGGCCAAAATCGCATATTTTCTAACCCCCCCCCCCCCCCAATAGCTTCACAACGCTCCTCTTCTCACAAAAAATCAGCTTGTCAAAACGCAGACCAGACAACTTTGAATTCACGCTTCGTTTCAGAGAAGGCAGGGGAACGAAGCTCCACGGATCGGAAAGATCAATATTATCACAGAATAATACAATCAGAACGGAAACTCCCATAAGAGCCAATGGAAGCAAGTTTGGAATTTACCGGCACCAATAGGCAACGCTGGTCCTATTTCCCAACATGGCGGCGTGTGTGATTTGAGTTGAAACTCATTTATTTCTGTAAATTCTAGAAAGAAATCTTCAGTTTCCGGCCTCACTTTTATTCTAATGGCATTTCAGAATAAAAATTTCGCGGATCATGTCCTAAATTTTTCTTTCGAGCGCGAATCCAGATGTAAACATCCTATATCCCAACATGGCGGACGCGAAATGAATTTGCTTCAAAATCCGACAGAGTTTCCGTTCTGATTGTATAATTCTTTGATATTATCAGTGACGGCTCGTGCAATGTGGCAACAACGTAATCCCTCCATTTAACCCATGTAAAACAATCGATCTTCAGGAGGTGCAATTGCACTCCCAAGGTATCGATACTTCTGCATAGGTTTAAATGGCAAAAAAGCATGGTTGCCAAATTGCACGAGCCGCCATTGAATATTATTAGAGGTTATTGGATTACAGAATGACTTAAGTATGCCATAACATCTCAAGGAGGTTTTCGGAGAAGTCCGAATAATGTCCTGATCCAGGGTGTCAATAAACCTTTGCGCACAAATCCGAACTTGGTTTTTGATGTTTTCGAGGTTTACAGAGCATCGGAGACAACATCCTTATCAAAGTGCTGATACCATTAGTGCCTTCAAAACACCAAATGCACTGTCGAATTTGAGTGCACTGGAGTCCCTATATGTAGAGAGTTAAGACAAGAGAAATCATGGGCGCCGCCATTGGATGCGATTTTGCACATTTGTTTACATTCTGAGGCCGTTGTTGTGTTTTGCTCCACAGCAAAGATTACAGTTCCCCTAAGTTTGAAACGATGTAATCTTTCCCTGCTTTTGTTGATTGACATGTATTAACGCTTTTTAATGATTCTTTTGAGATTTATGGACATTCTTGTGGTGCATTGTGATTAAAATTAACAGATTCGTCGCAAATTAACTCTTTTATCTGTAAAAGACCGTTGGTAAACAAAACAAAAGTGCAAAATCGCATCCAATGGCGGCGTCCGCAGAGCCTAAAATTCATCGACCAATCAGAAGTTTACTACCCTCTTGTCTTAACTCTCTACATATAGGGACTCTAGAGTGCACAAGCTGGCTTGAAGGTCCAGATTCAAAATCCGTTAACAGATGTTGTAAAAAAAAAAAAAAAAAAAAAAAAAAGTGCGATGGTGATTACTAACCAGAGGGGAAGAGTGTAATCCTGGCAACGTTGCTTTTCTCAGATTTTAACCCATAAAAAATATCAAGCTATTGCGTGTGTGGCGGAACACCCTCAAATTCTATTTTCATCATAAGTTTAACATTTATAACAATTCAATACATTTAGTTTTAAATTTTGAAGCACAATAGAACTTAAGCATTTAAAGGCGACGTGTTAGAAGAGAAGTAAAAGGATCAATTTTAAAGTTTTTTTTTTTGCATGTTTTTCTCGTTTTTCGACAGAGTTATTGGGTAGGGCTGTGTGGCAGGCCCTTTCTACAAAATAAGCCATTCAATTAATTCTTTTAAACGTTGAGCGATCGTGGTTGAGTAGGCATTAAAGAACAACAGAATGCAAAGAAGGTCCATTTCATCTCCTTAACTGGGAACTGATGGAAATTAAGATAAACTCAAATCACTAGATTCAGATCACACCGTGAACACCGGTTTTTTAACCCTTTCCACTCGCACTCGCCTCGATGTCAATGGGGAAACCGGCTTCATTTTTGGTGTGCCATCGCATCACCCCAGCCAAGCCCCAGCCTTCCTTTCTTCCTTCTTCCTCCTCATCTCCTTCCTTAAAACGTTCTTGATCTCTCCATCAAGGAAAGGTTGTATTGCTGATAGAGACGTCGAGCGCTTTGTGATTCTGCGATCGAAACGAAAGATAACATCCATCCTCTCACATCTCTCGGCTCTCCCATATCCATACCAGTACTCTGTACCACACGAAACTCCGCGCAACTCAACTCATCTTTACAACTTTACTGCGGTTATAAGCACTGCAGTCTACTCCGTTATAAACAGGGTGTTTCAAAACTCGTGGTCTCAACCTTGAGAGCTCATTTAGAGTCAAATAGGAATGGGCTTCAAGGGTCTGAAATTTGCATTTTAGCAAAGAAAATGTAGTACTTGATGAGGTGAGAACGAGCCCTTTACGTTTTTCATAACCAAAGGTTTTGATCACCTGATTTTCAAAAATTGGTTTTGGGCGTCACTACGCGGAATCCCCATTTAAAACAATGTATTTGGGCTAAAATCTCATCTCCGGAACAATGGGACTTAATTAGAAACCAAATGCATCTTTGTTCTCAGCTCATCAAGTACTTTCATTTTCTTTATAAAAAACACAACTTTTCAGACCCTTGCAACTGCCCCATTGCTCTCTTTTCACAGGTATTTAAAAATTCTCCCATTTTGAGCAAATTTTGAAAAATGTATTTTTGGGAAAGGGGGGGACAGCTTCTACAAACATAAACCAAATGAAGATTGATGCCTGATGTCACGAAAATGTGGGTCCTAAGTTAATTATTACAATTCCACAAAACACTAAATTATTCTTTAGGTCTGTGGGAGTCTTTGCTCGAAACGGGGGCATTTATGGACTATGACGTTCTTGGACAAAAGCATCAGTGGCGACTCGTGCAACATGGCTACACAGAATTCTCTCCGTTTAAACCAATGAAAAATAATCGATTATTTACAGGTGAGGCTTAGCTAGGTGAAGAACTGTGCCTCGCCTAGAATCGATCTTTCTGAATGGGTTTAAATGACAAAGGACTACAGATGCCAGATAGCACGAACCGCTAATGGAAAAATCTCCTTTTGAACCCGATTCGATAGTGAATTTTGGCATACGAGTTTTGACACATCCTGTGTGTACGACTCAGCAGTTTGTAGTCTACACTATGTATCTCTCTCTCTCTCTCTCTCTCTCTCTCTCTCTCTCTCTCTCTCTCTCTCTCTCTCTCTCTCTCTCTCTCTCTCTCTCTCTCTCTCTCTCTCTCTCTCTCTCCTATTTATCGCTCCCCGTCCTTCTGAGATATTTGATGGAAGATGCGCGGCGGAGACGTACTCCGTTTGTCATCGGACTCATCGGGGGAGGGCGACGAGGCGCACCGTGCATCAAAGCTGTACTTTGTGTCTATCTGCGAGGCGCGATCTGATTCATATTAGCATCGAAATGTCTCAATTACCCGCGCTGCCTCATCCATTCCGCGAGTGAGATATTGTACACGCGCGCAACTCTTTTCAATTGGCGCCTGTCCTCTCCCATCTCGCGTATAAATTATCGATTCATCTTAGGTCGCTTTACGGTCACATTTACCCCCCCCCCCCTCTTTGCTCTTCCTCCCCCTACCACCCACCTCTCCATAAGAAAACTGCCTGCGGAGCGAGACAAACTACTTTTTTCAAACGCTATTCGAAACTCTTTTTTATTGAGCGTTTATTTATTTTTAAAAGAGGTGATAACGACGGAGGAGGAATTGAGGAGTTTAATTGAGGAAACGGCGGATATTTACAGTGGCGCATCCGCAGGCACTCGTTTTTATTTCTCTCTCTTCGCGCATTCAAATACATGTGTTTAGAAAAGGATGGAAGGCGTGGCTACATCACGCGACTTCAGCACTTAGCTCCGTCCTTTTCTAACGCGTGCGCTTAAATGGAAAAAAAGAAGGGGAGAAACGAGTTCCTGGCAGCGTCGCTGGATATTTATCATTCGCGAATGTTGCGGAACGTCCGCAGTTTGATTTCAAGGGGCTGACGACCCGCAGAGATGGTTTCTTCTCAACTGCATTTTATTCTCCTTCCGTTGGATTTCTATACGTGGCGAAAACACTGATTTTAAACTATTCCACTGCTGTCAAGCGGTAAAGCACCTGAACCTGAGGTGCTACTGGGCTTTTTGCGTAGTTAAGAGACCCTGCGTTATGCGGTTATCACCCCAGAAGCACAACTCGGAGGGGGTAGGGGAACACCCCCCCCTTCCACGCCCCACACAAAAGATTCTAGAAATGAATGCATATCAAGTTGCAAATATATACAACCATTTTTGTGAATATGTTACAAAGCTGTTTTTTACGTCAGTTTGAGGTAATGTTACACTCAAGAAAAAGAGTACCAGAATTCTAACTATATCTGAGAACCAAGGGAAAATTTCTGGTCCTAATACCAGAACTCTCGTATTTGTACGATAGTTTTTGGAAATTTAGAATGATCGACGGTACTATTATACCAGACTGTGAAATAAATAACAGAATTTTCTCGGAAAATTGCCAGAAGCCAGAAATTGTCTATAGTTGTTACACATCTGGTAAGTGGTAATACTATTAGATTCTGATAGTAAAATTTCTTATTATATCTTTTATTCAGTGAATTGTTAATTTTGAAAGTATATGTAAGTTTTTGGTTTGTTTGGTACAATATCGGACAGAATTTATCTCTCGGAATCGTGGTGATGTAATCATGTCTAGAACTATCTATCTGTGAAAGTTACTATCTAAAAATTGAACCTTTGTGACCGAAATACTTTTTTTTCAGACCAAATGTATTTCATTTGCAGAAATTTGAAGGGTTTTCGTTGCTACTCACAAAGATGATTTGAATTGATCAGCGTAGACAGTTAGAATTATTGCGCGTATAGACTTTGACATACCTGGAACAAAAAATAAACCAGAAATTAAAATCAAATAGGTGCCACGGAGAAAGTTTTGTGAATTGATAGATTATATAAGTAGTATTCGCGAATAAAGACGATTCTACGGGAACAGAACTTGTTTAAGGCCCCGACAAATTTCAAAGAAAATGATAGAAACATTTAAAGCTCCCATAGAAATTAATTTCTTGGAAGACTTGGGTTTCCGCGACTTTTCACAAACGTAAAATATACCGTCACTAATTTCATGAATCATTGAAATTTTACTACAAGAATAGACAGCTTTTAAAGTGTCAAAAGGTCATTCTTACTCCGCCGTAGGCCTGTAGCAGAATGACCTTTTCGCACTTAAAAAGCTATTTTTGTATAATTTCAATATATATGGTCCGGTTCCGTTCTCATTTCTACAAACCGACATCTTTGACAGTAATAATATGTATTTGTTTTGAATGTTTCTATGATTCTCTTTCTGTGATCTTTTCTGGCGTCAGTAAATCTGGAATCACCCATTAAGAAACTCATACCTAGTAAATGATGAGCCGTGTGATACATTAGAGAAAATGAAATCAATATAGTTCAAAGGATAGCGCGAGGGAGGCAGGTATGTTCGCATAGAGCTCCAAAAATATTAATTGAATTCGAAAGGTAAAAAAAGGCTTGTTATTTGTGAATCCATACGATTGAAGGAACCCCCCCCCCCCAACCCCCCAATATTCTCTAAATACCCAACGCAGATGGTAAGTCAGCTAGATGGTGTCATTACCATTACCCAAGAAGGAAAATATCGTTTCTTCAAACTGAAATGGACTTTGAAAAGAGAGTAAATTTCTCGCTGAATATAGAAGCTCAATTTTTCTCATTCAAGAATAGCTGTGGATGACTGCTTAGTGCTTAGTGTACATAATGATTTGAGAGTAAACTTTTCACCCTTTATTGGAAAAGTTCGCCTGAGACTTTTTAACTCGCAAGTGACTTTCCGATACTTCCGATTTGCTTATTCATTTTTCACAAACTCAAGGAGTTATTGTCCGACTCGGATCAAACTTTCGAGCAGAGCTAACTACAAAACTTTGAGAAGTTACTGTGCTCGGATTCTTATTTGTAGGGAACCTTTTGTCGTGAAAAGTTACTGTGTTTAAAATTCGATCTGGAACAAACGTTAGCGTCGTTCCTCTCAGAGTTGTTAACTCTTTCGAAAGGATAAAAACAGAGTCCGGCTCCCTCAACGAGTCAACGCCCACAGGCATGCGATGAAATCGCTAGCAATTTGTGACTGTCAATGCCTTGGATTTATGGGCCGCTCACTAGGGTATTAGACTCGTTGATTTCTAAAAAGGCACATCCGCATAAGTATAAACGCATACTGATGCGCTCTTTTTCAAATCAAGCGTTCATTTGTGGCGAGATTGTTTATCAAAGGAGACGGGTTGCTGATTGCATACGTAAACTCAGAGTGCAAAAAGATTCGCTCGTTTTGGTCTTTCTGAAAGCGGTTGGTAGATTGCAGATTATCTACGGGAAGTAGGATACGTAATGGTGGAAATATGAAATAGGTATCTAAGGGCAGAATGTATCCCGAATGGCAGCACGGTGCTGACAATACACGATGGACTGAAGTTAAATGCTATAAAAATGTTCAAATAAGAGTCGAAATAGAGGAGCATAGATCAGTTAAAACCAATGCAATCGGTTAGTGGCGATCGAGTGATAATCGATTAATCGAGAAGAAAATCCATTTATGTATAATCCATGAACGATGGAACTAATCTACAAACTATTATCACGCCGATAAAAGATCTCTTTATTACCGTACCTACCTACAGAGAGGGTCCAGTCAAAACTTGAATTAAGTATTTTGACGATAAGGTCGGCATTTTTTTCTCTCCTTTTTTTTAAAGTGTCTTGATATTTTTGAAGATTTATCCGACAACATTGAAAAGAATTCTCGTTCTTTCAGTTAGCGCATTGCGTGGGTGATAAAGAGATGGAAAAGGTAGAGGAAGTTCAGAGCTGCCGATTCCATACCTCTGGATACACGGTTGCGAAATAGAGCAAAACAATAATTAGATCTTTGTTTCTGTCATTGTAAAACAGCGCTCAGAATTCTTCACACGATGTTCTGATAAAAAAATAAATATGGCAAGAAAGACCGAGTGGTGAGATGACCGCGTGACTCACTGAAAATATTGCCCAAAATAATTTTTTTTTTTTTTTTTTTTTTTTTTTTTTTTTTTTTTTTTAAAAAAAATTAAGTTGTGGTGATTAACGTGTGGAGTTTTGTCTCGGTTTTGAGGTTATGACAACGCACTATCCAATCTTCAGGATCATGAATAGTTCTGGAAAGATAAATTTGTTAGTTTCAAACGAAACAAAGACTATGATCAGTGCTTCTAAAAACTAAAATCATGCGTCGTGTGTCTCTTGTATATACATATATAGCACTCTCGAAGGGGATTTGGAGCCTTAGGCTAAGTTTACGTTTGTTTCCTTTGATTGTGTTGTTTGTTTCATTGAAGATGGCGTCTAAAGTGGGAGGTCTCCTCGGAATCCCAGGGACATACTGCCCCAGCCATCTGGACGACCGTCCCTGCCATCCCATCGTCCCGGAAATTTTTTAATGAAATCCTTTGAAAATTAAGAATCTAAAATCCGCTGACAGTTAAAAGAACCGATAAAAAAGTTCTTAGGAGTTGCTTTTAAAATCTGCCCCCGCAATTTTTTTTTTGAATAAGGAGAAACGGAGAGAAACTTTCAGAAATCAATGTTGGCAATAGAGAACATAAAATTGGGTGGGGGACTGGGAAAAAAACAGCTGAAGAAATTCTAGTATACCCTCACTTGCCCCTCCAGTATATCTTTCAGGGAAAAATCCAAATTTAGTTGTTGTTGTTTTTTTTTTTTTTAAATACCTATGCGACAACACCGCAGGCGAGGCGGGCGGGCGGCACAATGCTCTTTTTTCGAATGCGCGCGTCTTGGATGTGAAGATGGTTGATGTTTACACTAGCAGATAAACCTCGTTAAGTCGTTCATTCACTGTTTGTTCAACCGGTCGAATGTCGAATGTCACTTCACTATAATCTCCGTCAATAAGCTCGCACTCAAACTCAAATACGAATGGTCGAACATTATTTGAGCATTCTTCCTCACCTACAACTTACCGCGTACTATCGACACCAAAAGAAAAGTACCTTTATTAATGAACGTTTCTTTGGGAATTTTTTAAAAAAGTAAATAAAACCTTCTGGGTTATTTTTAGCGTGCTTCGAGATGACTTTCCACTAAACTCTTGTAAACACGAAAGTTTCAAGATTAATCAAAATTGGCAGAAAAAATGAAGGAGAGATTTTTTTTTATTTTTTTTTTTTATTATTTTCTTAAGAATATAGTATTTACATCTTACTCTTAAAATCGTATTTAAATGATTCGAGAAATACATCGTTCTCAAAAGAAAAGAAAGTTATAAGAAATGTCGAGAAAAAGGGGTCACGAGAAAACGAGAGAAACGGTAGTTTTAAGACTCGGAACCAGAGCGTTACAGTTTGATCGACTAATGTCACCATACTAAAGAAGTGATGAACGGCTTTTGCATGGGAGTCAAAGTTGGGGGGTTTCTTTTTTTGGTCATCAGTCGATTAAGGGCTTAAAACAAATACATATTATGTATGTTCGGGTGTTTAAAATCAGCTTTCGTATTAGAAATATGTTATAGAGGAAATACTGATTTCTTGATTTCAATCAAACAAACAAACAAATGGACAAGGCTCATTCTCGGATAATAGCCGCCTTTGAGACAAGCAGCAAGCGCAGGCGATTCTACACACTAGCGCAACCAGGACCTCTTCCATCTCTCTCATTTCCCATTTGAATGACTACGTAGAAAAAGGACAGAAAGAGGGGGTTTTATCCCCTTGTCCATCCTTGTCTAACATACGCTTTTTAATGGAGAAAAGAGAGAGATGAAGAAACTCTCGGTGCGCTACTGATTCTACATATTGCTACCCGAATCTCACAATGAATCACTCTTCTTAAATTCTTCCACAAATCTTGATTTCGGGGTTAACTTATAATCTTGCTACTTGACACGTGCGTCTACATCCAAGTTTTGCTCCCGTTTAAAGTAACGATTCAATTTTACCTTGCAAATCTAAAATTATCAAAACCTATAACCTTAGGAAGACAGCTACACTGAGAGAAATCACTTCTTTAAAAACAAGGAAACACGTTTACTTGTGCGAGAGTTGCACGAAGTGAGTTCTGATTGCATGAAGGAGAATCACTGTCACAACAAGGAATCTTTTACTTGTAGCAGCAGATACTTTCCTTGGGTTAAAGGAATTTCCCCTTAGTTAAAATCTCACTAAGTGCAGTTTCTTTAACACAAACGAAATACGCCTTGGATTAAAAAAAGAAAAATCGCTTTCCACAAAAATAAACGAGGAAGAATCTCCCCGCATGTTCTTGATAGAATGTCTTTGATGTTCATGAGCTGGATCTAGTGTATATGGCAATGTCAGCGGAACGTTAAAATCCTATAGACGAGTCTATGGGGACTCGAGCGCGCGGTCGGGAGCCGCGCTTGCGCGTTATACCGCTTTCTGTGTTCAGAACTCAAAGCACGAACCAGCGGAGTTCGGAACAAGACAATCTATCAAGAATCGGACGTTTGAGAAGAATCAGTATTCAAATTCAATTATGATTGCGGCAAATGCTTAAGCGGCAAGAGGATCCGCGAACCCGCGAACCCGCGCACCGCACCCCTCCGATGACCTGCACCCGACCGGGTGCTCAACGCTCCGATTGGCAAGACTCGCAGCGATGCTGCCGTACTTAGCAGAAAAAAGTACACTCTTCTCAGTAGATCAAACGGTAAAATATGGGCACAGAATACTATAATCAGAACGGAAACTCCCATAAGAGCCAATGGAAACAAGATTTGGAATTTACTGGCACAAACTGGCAACTGTGCCTACTCACTTCTCAAGATGGCGGGCATGCTTTTTCAGGCTATACAACCAATCACAACTCGGCCAGTTGCCGAAGATCTGCCGAAGATTGCCGAAGATGCTCACTTTCGAACATGGCGGCCCGAAGTAAAGAATGTTTCAAAATGAATTAGAGTTTCCGTTCTGATTAGAGTATTCTGTGATATGGGTATCTTTTTCGCAGTAATTTCGTTATGAGTAGATTATTCGATGGCATTCTACATCCATCAATGATTCAACCTGTTGAAGAAAAGATTACTGTTTGAGAATTTCAACGTCGCATTGCACTCCTCATATTCCCATCTGATGCCCAGATGGGAGATTGTCTTAGATGGACAATCTATCCATTTTTGTTAATGGGTCTGTTGCACACTTTTGCTACAGCGATATGGAGGGTTGTTTCTAGTGTAAAATCGCGTAAAAATCACATTGGAAGCATCAAACAGTCATAAAATCCACTCGTAAACCCGCAAAAGGCGTTTTTAGAAATTCCAAGATGGCGGGCGAAGTGGCGAGCCAGCCTGCATGCATCCACCACGAGTAGCGGTGGACCGCGCGGCACATTCAAATAATAATGGCCGCCTGTCATCACAGCTGGCTTCATAAACAACGAAAATGTAAACACTGAAGACGTCTGCTTGGATTTCAACGTACATTACCTTATTTTTCGTGTTTTTTTGTTAATCTTTCTCAAATTCAATTAGATTAAAACTGTGTTTTTATTTCTTTACCTCACTGATTAATTTGTTTGCCGTCCACCGGCTCCAAGTATGATTCCAACTTCAATCATCATCCTTGGAAGTTCTGTGTGTTTTTGTCTCGTTTTGATAATTTTTCGACACAAATATCGGCTCCTTTACCTTTCAAAACCTACTGTGAGGAGTGTAAACTCTTTTACAAGCTCTCAGCGAAATTTCTGCGGTTCAAAAGTGCCTATGATTCTTAACTGGTTGGAGACCAAAATGTTGTTCTGTGGTCATTGCTCAGTGAAGTTCAGATTAAATCATAATCATACCATTCATTCAGTCTCCTCTCCTTTCAAGTTTTTGATTGCAATCTGTGTCTGTATTAGTGTGCCTGCACCTTTTGTTAAACCTCAGGTGTGTGGATTTGTTCCCATTTCTATGCGTTACCCCCTGATTTGAACGTTTGGAGAGAAATTTTGTGCAGTTAGTCTGTAAATTTGAGATTGACTAAGACAGTTTCCTCTTTCTCTGATTGTTTGTTTGAAATCCGTGGCTAGTCATGAATCTTTTCTCTCGCCTCAAGTGTGTTGAGTTGTTTAACTCTCACCAGTAGCTTGTGTCAGAGAAAAGTTTTATTAGCAGTTGCGGAAATCGTCAGAGCTCTGCTGTTTAGACTAGCAGAATGTTTGTAACCGCGGAGGAAAGGTAAGTAGGAGCTAGGTAAGCACCTTTTCTGCACTATTTTCACAATTTGTAAGCCCAATTTAAATGTAAAGTGTGTCTCAAAGCTCTTCAAATTAGCAGTCAATTTTCAAAGCATTGATACATAAGTACGAATAGTAGAAGTTTGTCAGAGCATCACTCGCGCTTAAGGTCTTTTCAAGTTGCTGGAGTGAGCAATTTTGATTTTATGAGCTGGGTTACATTGAAAGTGTCACTGATTGAATTTACTAAGGGTGCAATTCAGAGGCTTCACGGATATCACGTTGACTTGGCTTGGATTTGAACAACTATCCTTCACATTCAATAAGCAATTCAGAACAATGCCTTGAACCGAAATGCCTTGAGATTTCTTAAGGAAGTTTCGAAGGATTTTCAAGCAAGAACTGACTCAAATTGGCAATTCAGATATGCTTTAAAATCACACAGTTTGCCATTCATGAAGAGTGTCAAGGAGATAATTTCCAGTTAACATGTCAGCTACTCTGAGCTAAACTTGAGATTGCTCAAGAATTGCTGATTGACGTTGAGTGTCTTTGAGTTGTAACTTTTCTCACAGGGCTGGACTCCCAACCAAGTCAGTGAGATTTCGAATGAAGTCTCTGAATTGAATCCTTAGAGTATCAGCGGTCCTCCGCAGCGTAGTAAGTAGTTGATTCCATTCAATTTTTCTGGCTCTTTACATCAGCCTGGAAAAATTGCTATCATTAGGTACCTATAATATACCCAATTTTTGACTGAGTCTGGGCTCTTGAAGGGCATCAATTGTCTCTTAACCGGTGCTGTCTGACCCACAAATTATTAAATAGTCGCCTCGATAACTGTTCCCATTCCTTCCAAAACTTTCTGGTGAAATTTCATTAAGCGTGAGACGCACTTCGTTAGGAACTACCAAAATGTGACACGGGCCCACAGTTTTTGGGGCCTGAAAGCAAATTATTTTGCGTTACTCAAACCTTTGAGAAAAGTCAAGGAGCCGCACAGACCTGCATCTGAAAAACTGGAGGCTGTCATCTGGTTCGGAGACCCTCAAAAGCATTAAGCTAATCATAAAGTGATAAATAGGTGAGCACATTTAAATGATCTATTTTTGAACTGATAAAGGTACGATGGTGATCAGGTTTTGTGAGGCCGAGTGACACTTAATTTAGAAAAAAGGTAGACGCGCCGAGCAAAATCTGACACTGTGCCCCTCAATTTCCTGCATTTCTCCTCCTGATCGAATGATAGTTCATTATTTCTGGCCCCTTTGTGCGCTTACCTCTTTCGGAGGTCTTTTGTGACACATAATTCAGGAAAAAGGTTTTTTTTTTATGATTAATTTTTACTCAAGCTTTTAATCTTACAAGCTCACCTTTTTATCACTCAATGATTAGATCAATGCCTTTTAAACTCTCCGTACAAAAATTTATATTTCATCTAATTTTTCATATAATTTTGAGATTAAGGTCTCCTGTGACACTCCTTGAAGAGGTTTGAATTATACTAAGAATATGCTTCACCTCCACACAAACTGTGTTCTGTACAGTGTACATAGAGCTTTGTTTTAAAAGATCACTACCAGTTGTCCAGTATTCCCATGAACTGCCGGCTTGTGGAACACTTTCGGAAAGAGTTGTCGCTTAGGTAGAGCCATGAACTGAGAGGCTCAGTGCTTCAAGCATCTTTTTATATTCTTAGGTGTGCTGACTGCTAAAGGTAATTTTAGAATGTAGCTTGAGCAAAAATTAATCATCAGAAAGAAAACCTTTTTCCTGAATTATGTGTCACAAAAGACCTCCGAAAGAGTTAAGCGCACAAAGGGGCCAGAAATAATGAACATTCAATCGATCAGGTGGAGAAATGTAGGAAATTGGGGGCACAGTGTCAGATTTTGTTCGGCGTGTCTACCTTTTTTCTAAATTAAGTGTCACTAATTTTTGCTCAAGCTACATTCTAAAATCACCTTTAGCAGTCAGCACACCTAAGAATATAAAAAGATGCTTAAAGCACTGAGCCTCTCAGTTCATGGCTCTACCTACACGACAACTCTTTCCGAAAGTGTTCCACACGCCGACGGTTCATGGGAATACTGGATACCTGGTAGTGATCTTTTAAAACAAAGCTCTATGTACACTGTACAGAACATTTTTGTACAGTGACAGTTTGTACAATTATTTTTGTACGGAGAGTTTAAAAGGCATTGATCTAATCATTGAGTGATAAAAAGGTGAGCTTGTAAGATTAAAAGCTTGAGTAAAAATTAATCATAAAAAAAAAACCTTTTTCCTGAATTATGTGTCACAAAAGACCTCCGAAAGAGGTAAGCGCACAAAGGGGCCAGAAATAATGAACTATCATTCGATCAGGAGGAGAAATGCAGGAAATTGAGGGGCACAGTGTCAGATTTTGCTCGGCGCGTCTACCTTTTTTCTAAATTAAGTGTCACTCGGCCTCACAAAACCTGATCACCATCGTACCTTTATCAGTTCAAAAATAGATCATTTAAATGTGCTCACCTATTTTTCACTTTATGATTAGCTTAATGCTTTTGAGGGTCTCCGAACCAGATGACAGCCTCCAGTTTTTCAGATGCAGGTCTGTGCGGCTCCTTGACTTTTCTCAAAGGTTTGAGTAACGCAAAATAATTTGCTTTCAGGCCCCAAAAACTGTGGGCCCGTGTCACATTTTGGTAGTTCCTAACGAAGTGCGTCTCACGCTTAATGAAATTTCACCAGAAAGTTTTGGAAGGAATGGGAACAGTTATCGAGGCGACTATTTAATAATTTGTGGGTCAGACAGCACCGGTTAAGAGACAATTGATGCCCTTCAAGAGCCCAGACTCAGTCAAAAATTGGGTATATTATAGGTACCTAATGATAGCAATTTTTCCAGGCTGATGTAAAGAGCCAGAAAAATTGAATGGAATCAACTACTTACTACGCTGCGGAGGACCGCTGATACTCTAAGGATTCAATTCAGAGACTTCATTCGAAATCTCACTGACTTGGTTGGGAGTCCAGCCCTGTGAGAAAAGTTACAACTCAAAGACACTCAACGTCAATCAGCAATTCTTGAGCAATCTCAAGTTTAGCTCAGAGTAGCTGACATGTTAACTGGAAATTATCTCCTTGACACTCTTCATGAATGGCAAACTGTGTGATTTTAAAGCATATCTGAATTGCCAATTTGAGTCAGTTCTTGCTTGAAAATCCTTCGAAACTTCCTTAAGAAATCTCAAGGCATTTCGGTTCAAGGCATTGTTCTGAATTGCTTATTGAATGTGAAGGATAGTTGTTCAAATCCAAGCCAAGTCAACGTGATATCCGTGAAGCCTCTGAATTGCACCCTTAGTAAATTCAATCAGTGACACTTTCAATGTAACCCAGCTCATAAAATCAAAATTGCTCACTCCAGCAACTTGAAAAGACCTTAAGCGCGAGTGATGCTCTGACAAACTTCTACTATTCGTACTTATGTATCAATGCTTTGAAAATTGACTGCTAATTTGAAGAGCTTTGAGACACACTTTACATTTAAATTGGGCTTACAAATTGTGAAAATAGTGCAGAAAAGGTGCTTACCTAGCTCCTACTTACCTTTCCTCCGCGGTTACAAACATTCTGCTAGTCTAAACAGCAGAGCTCTGACGATTTCCGCAACTGCTAATAAAACTTTTCTCTGACACAAGCTACTGGTGAGAGTTAAACAACTCAACACACTTGAGGCGAGAGAAAAGATTCATGACTAGCCACGGATTTCAAACAAACAATCAGAGAAAGAGGAAACTGTCTTAGTCAATCTCAAATTTACAGACTAACTGCACAAAATTTCTCTCCAAACGTTCAAATCAGGGGCTAACGCATAGAAATGGGAACAAATCCACACACCTGAGGTTTAACAAAAGGTGCAGGCACACTAATACAGACACAGATTGCAATCAAAAACTTGAAAGGAGAGGAGACTGAATGAATGGTATGATTATGATTTAATCTGAACTTCACTGAGCAATGACCACAGAACAACATTTTGGTCTCCAACCAGTTAAGAATCATAGGCACTTTTGAACCGCAGAAATTTCGCTGAGAGCTTGTAAAAGAGTTTACACTCCTCACAGTAGGTTTTGAAAGGTAAAGGAGCCGATATTTGTGTCGAAAAATTATCAAAACGAGACAAAAACACACAGAACTTCCAAGGATGATGATTGAAGTTGGAATCATACTTGGAGCCGGTGGACGGCAAACAAATTAATCAGTGAGGTAAAGAAATAAAAACACAGTTTTAATCTAATTGAATTTGAGAAAGATTAACAAAAAAACACGAAAAATAAGGTAATGTACGTTGAAATCCAAGCAGACGTCTTCAGTGTTTACATTTTCGTTGTTTATGAAGCCAGCTGTGATGACAGGCGGCCATTATTATTTGAATGTGCCGCGCGGTCCACCGCTACTCGTGGTGGATGCATGCAGGCTGGCTCGCCACTTCGCCCGCCATCTTGGAATTTCTAAAAACGCCTTTTGCGGGTTTACGAGTGGATTTTATGACTGTTTGATGCTTCCAATGTGATTTTTACGCGATTTTACACTAGAAACAACCCTCCATATCGCTGTAGCAAAAGTGTGCAACAGACCCATTATGATGGCTTTTACATTACATATCACTGAGAAAAAAGTGGCTGTTAAAACTATAAGAATAGAACCATAGATGTGTTTCGCCTTATTTCAATCATAAGACCTATCGTTGCAACAGTTGGCGCGCTTGAATCTACACGAATTCCGATTGTCTCTATGGAATTTCGATTATTTCTATCGGAAATAAATCGCGGGAATATCCTATCGGAAAATTCATTGAAACGATCGGACATTTTTTTCAGTGATACATTCCATCCGATTTCTTCAATCCAACAGCCCCTGGAGACCGATTGGACAGATTGAAGGCTTCTTTGTTTAAATCAGTGTTCATGGACTACAAAGGGCGAATTTCTAAATTTCTTCTCTATCTGAATCGTGAAATCGAGAATCGAAAGAAGCGCCGAACAATCTGACTCAATGGGTCTGTTGCAAACTTTTGCTACAATGATAAAGAGTGTTTCATCATAGGTAAAATCGCCCGAAAAGTCTATTGGTGGCATCAGAAAGTCATGAAATGCGATAGGAAACTCACAAGAGACATTTAACGAAATCCAAGATGGCGGTAAAATATCGAAGAATCTGTATGAATGCACCTTTAACATCCAGGATTGCCAACGTTGACAACCTCACAGCTTCAGAGGTTATGTGTTTATTTACGTTGTGATTGAGTGTGATGGATATTGTGAGGTTGGCTATCCTTGGATGTTCGTGGTGCATGCATACAGGTTGCTCGATATTTTACCGCCATCTTGGATTTCATTAAACGTCTCTTGTGAGTTTATTACTGCATTTTATGACTTTCTGATGCCACCGGTGGACTTTTCACGCGATTTTGCATGAGATTGAACATCCTTTGGCGCTGTAGCAAAAGTTTGCAACAGACCCATTCGTACCTAATCTAAGATATTCCTGGTCGATCAGAATGGGAAAAGAAACGCATCATTCAATCGGAAGAATCATAGTTTGGTTGTGGAATGACATCAAGTATAAACTCATGATTTTTCACTAAATTTGGCATCGCTGCTAGGTACGGTAGATCTACATTACATACCACAAATCGCCCGATGGAAAAAGCGGAGCCCTGCGCCTTGAGCCCGCGGGACGCGGTGAAATCGGTACCATTCACCGTTGCCAAGGTAGAAAGATAAATCTGCGAACCTTCCATTGGAGTAAACAGAAGTCACACCAATCCCCCCCCCCCCCCCATCTAAACCCGGCAACCTCTTCGCCCGGTCATACAACAGATTAAATGCAAACAGTAGGCCAGGCCGAGAGGCTCGATTCAAGATTCAAGTTTCTATACTTAAATCTGCTCACGTCCATCCATTTTGATCCGACCCTGTCTACTGAGACCGGGATATGAGTCGAGTATAGTTGTCTGTAAAACCACCGGGAAGGGCAACAATTATTTTCTGGAACCATAATCGGGAATCGGAAACGAGGTGTCCCCTTTTCCCCCTCACCACCGATCGGTCCGATGAGGGGCACGGTAACCTTACATCAAATCCACGGGGATCTGATCTGAACCGCCCTTCTTCACCCGCATCGCCCTTTTTACGGAAGCTATATAGAGCAGCTGTATAATAGTGAAGCGTTTGTACAATTTGGCAACGTCGAATTTACCAATTTGAACCCTTGCAAAAGGTCAAATTCACATACTCACATACCCCATCAAGACTCAATTTTTTTAAACGGATTTCAATGAATAACATACGACGTTGCCAAATCACACGCTTCGACACGGCTGGGGGGAGGGGGGGATTGGCAGACTCGATAATACAAATTTGTCCAAAAACGAAAAAAAGGACATGAGCTGCTCTATGTGAAAATTTCCGAGCTTGGAACAGAACAGTGTTGCCAGATCGAAGGTAACAAGCCGTATCGTCCCCGTTTTAATCAATGTAAAACATACGGCTTTTTCACCCCAATCTGGCAACACTGGAACAGAACCTCACTCAGGGTTTTCAAAATTGAGCAGTTCATTGTTGTGCGTCCTAGCTAGCGGTGTTTTCCATCAGTAATCAAATTCGGATATTCCAAGAATTACATTTTTGAATGATGGAAAGTGGAAGGTATCCATGACTGGCTAAATGAAAATTATACTCTTGGAACGCTGTGTAATTTTAACGCTTCGTTTGAAGTGGTTCGCTGTGGTTTAAGTTCCTGAAAGGAACGTACTTTATAGAAATGTTCATTCTTTGGTAGCTGTACGCCTTATTTCAATGATGAAATTTCAAAGATATTTTTCGATGTATGTCCGCAAAGAGTCCTGATGTTCCCGCATGTAATTTACCCTTGCTATACATAATATCCTCCGTTTGAAAAGACGCTATGCCATATTATCTTTAGAAAATACGAATAATATTCTTGAGGGACCTTGACTCAATTGGAGAGATTTTGAGAAAAACGCAATTTAGTTATAGAAGGTAGTGTTGACAACTTTTTTTTATCTCTCTTCTCACCCCCCTTTTTGTGAAAGATGCATGCTAACAGCTATAGTACATATGTAAGTAATCCTGCACTTGCTTCGGTCAATCATCGAAATTAATACAAAAATCAAACTTCAGGGAGCGCTCTAGCACCAAATATTACAAGCTCCGGAAAGCCGGAACTAAAGCATTCGAGCGAATCGATTATAACACTATCGGTAAACACTCTTAAGACAACGTCATATATGAGCGTCCGTTTTGTTTCCATACACGGCAGTGGCGTAGCCAGGAATTTTTCAAGGGGGGGGGGGAGGTCCGAGGTCCGAAAATTGCCATGGGGGGGGGGTCCAAAGATACTAATTTGGTCAAAATTGTCTGATTACGCAAAAAATGACCATTTTTTAGGACAAATTTTGGTGTCATGGGGGGGAGGGTCCAGACCCCCTGGACCCCCCCCCCCCCTTGGCTACGCCACTGATACACGGAGATATACCGGTCAGTATAAGAAGGATCGGCTTCGGCATATGTTACAGGATGGAGTAAAGATCTGCGTGATCTGCAAGATGGGGGGAAGGGGGTGGGGGGCAGTGTCCAAATATAGAGAGTGAGTTATACTGATGACGTTCCTGAACCACTGAAATAGCATTTCAAGGGGTCAATTTAAATTACCAGCTCGTTATCGTTGAAGTATCCGTATGTCATCTGGCTATTTAGTCATTTTTAACTGGAGTCACTGATGCGCTCGTTGATATAATAAATTGGTTAATTTAATTCAATTGCTCTTCACTAAAACAGTCAATCAGACCTTAACAGCCGGAGAGATCTTGACAGCGCGCAAGTCACAGTCACACACAAATTTTTAAACTCACGAGAAGTATTTGAATGCGACAACTGAGCTTTGGTCTAATTGTGTGAAACTACTATATCAAAGCTCAAATTTCCAGTAGAAGAAGTTTTCAGCAAAACCTATTTTCCGTAGCCCGTATCGGTAGCGTAACTAGAAATCATTTCATCTCTCTTTTTACTCATCCGAATGTACAGGTAGAAAAAGGATAGGAAGAGGGGATTGATCCATGGGCGCCCGCAGAAAAATTTCCAAGGGGGGGGGGGGCAACATTTTTGAACCCCAATGGAAGGTCAAGGGGGACCCCCCCCCCCCCGAGGAAAAAGGGAAGACCCCTTTTTTTCTTTCTTTTTTTCCCCCTCATACAAATAGTGTACTTACAATTATTAAGTCATTTTAGGTGTATCCAAATAGTAATAATAATTTTGACGTGTTCTATTTTATGAATAAACGGACGACAGATGATAATAATGGTAAGTAAATGTATAATTCTACTATTCCTTGCAAAAAGTGAGTTAAAATTACAACATAAACTAATAATAAAGTTGGTCAACCATATTACTCCTTATAGATTCACATTTCATTTTCTTTCGGTCCTTTCATTTTTCTTCGCGAAATTTTGACTGTTTTGAATTCCAGGGGGGGGGGAGGCAAGTGCCCCCTTGCCCCCCCCCCCCCCTGCGGGCGCCCATGGATTGATCTCCCTTTCCAATCCTTTTCTAACTTGCACATCTTAATGGACAAAGTGAGAGAAAGGTAATTTCTAGTTACGCCACTGGCCTGTATCACTGAGTGCCCGTGTGCCGCCATTCCGTGATCTCACAATCAGCGATGAAAAGTAAATATAAACCTGAGAACAGAGGAAATGAGAGGAAGAGAGAGAAGAGAGAAGAGAAGAGAAGAGGAAAGGGTAGGGGAACGGAACCTGAGAAACAGATAACACGATCTGAATTCAGAACGGACTTGGAAATAAGTAATTACAATACTGCCAAGACAAAGAGTTGTACATACAAGAATATTGAATAGGAGGAACCGGAGAGGGCCGAAGGGGGGGGGGGAGAGAATCGGAAAGTAAACTAAAGACGGTAGGTCACTACTGTTTTAATGAAACACGATCTCCGAGCGCACTTGTGTAGAAGAGGGGAAGGCGGAACAGGCTAAGGGTGGATAGATGGACATAACGGGTTGAGAGGGAAAGAATCAATGGGGAGAAAGGGGGTGGGGGGGAGGACCAACACCGAGAGCGAGGCTGCAGGTTAACGTGCACCTAGCAGCGATATAAAGCGGATGCAACGTGACGGTGTCAGATCTACACAAATCTGTGGAACTACGGATCCTGAACCATAAACTGAGAAATTTCACGACGGTAATTCCATTTGTCTGTTCGTTTCCATAGGTAGATGGTACATCTGCCTCCCTACCATTTCAAAATCTTAACCGAGAAATAAAGCCACTCACAATTTCTTGGTAATGGATACTTATTGTTAGAAAGTAATGTTTCGTTGAGCGCCTTCAATTAATGGGATAGGTAAAACAAACACCGCCGAGCAGGTAGATTAAAAACACGAAATTTGAGCCCGCGAGCAAAGCATTAGTAACCACGACCCAAAAAATGTATAGTGTGAAAGAGACCTTACGTAAAGTGAAATTAGCATAGCCTTGATTCTGATTGATGGAAACGTAATACCATGCATGTATCGAAAGTTGCGAAAAACGAGTTATGCGTGCTGATAACCATCGATATATATGCATGGATGCAATGGATCTGTTGCAAACTTTTGCTACAGCGATAAAA
The DNA here is from genome assembly GCA_011764245.1 of Trialeurodes vaporariorum. Taxonomy (NCBI): domain Eukaryota; kingdom Metazoa; phylum Arthropoda; class Insecta; order Hemiptera; family Aleyrodidae; genus Trialeurodes; species Trialeurodes vaporariorum. Next base: position 79,691,350 of record VMOF01000002.1, read on the forward strand.
AATATACATATATTCTGATGTAAAATCGCCTGAAAAGTCCATTGGTGGCATCATAAAGTCATGAAATACAATATTAAACTCACAAGAGGCGTTTATCGAAATCCAATATGGCGGCAAAATATCAAAGAATCTGAATGTATGCACCGTGATCATCCAAGGATTGCCAACATTGACAACCTTACTGGAGGTTGAGGTTATGTGTTTGTTTACGTTGAGATTGATTGTGACGGATATTGCGAGGTTGGCTATCTTTGGATGTTCGTGGTGCATGCACACATATTGCTCGATATTTCTCCGCCATCTTAGATTTCATTAAACGCTGTTTGTGAGTTTATTATCCCATTTCATGGCTTTCTGATGCCACCATTGGACTTTTCAGGCGATTTTACATTAGATTGTACACTCTATAGCGCTGTAGCAAAAGTTTGCAACAGACCCATTCAGGGATGCATTTTGAACTCGAGATTTCTTAAGCCAGGGCTCATCAGTTTTATTGGAATAACACTGTTACAAATGGGCTAAGCCAACCACCTGTGAGTCCTGCCTTGAAAAATATTGGGTTCAAAATGCGCCTCTGCATTGCACCTTGTAAACCGGCAACATCCGATGCAACGATGCCGACATAAAATCTAAGACGATCATCCCACCCCCTCTCTCTCACTCCTCTCTCTCTCTCTCTCTCTCTCTCTCTCTCTCTCTCTCTCTCTCTCTCTCTCCTCTCTCTCTCTCTCTCTCTCTCTCTCTCTCTCTCTCTCTCTCTCTCTCTCTCTCTCTCTCTCTCTCTCTCTCTTTTCTCTCTCTTCCCCTCTCTCTCTCTCTCTCTCTCTCTCTCTCTCCCCTCTCTCTCCCCTCTCTCTCTCTCTCTCTCTCCTCTCTCTCTCTCTCTCTCTCTCTCTCTCTCTCTCTCTCTAACTACTCATCCTCTCACCACGGGTTCTGCTCTGTGTGCTTTCGCGGTGAGCTGGGTAAATATCACTCTACCGTAAAATTAAATCGTTCCAAAGAACAAACTCACTTTGACGTTCCTCGTCGCTTGTAACGTAACGATAAGTGTCGACGTCGACCGTCATGACGTTTTAATACGTCTCGTCGTATCGCGGTCGCACCAGCCAAGATACTAAAGTTCTGAGCGTCAACGTTTACTATCTTCTATCGATTATCTCTCAAACATAACTATTGCTCTCTCGCTTGAGACGTATGCGCTGCATGAGTCTCTTGCGAACTTTTGCTGAATCAATTTTGGGAGCACAGGAAGTAATGCAAGATGATGTACAAATACCCACGAGCACTCAAAATATATAACTGAACTCACTCCTAAATTCAAGAACAGCAAAAAATGCAACCATCGAACGCCACTGCTGGATACTTGTCAGCCCTGTATACTTTTTTTTTTTTTTTATGTTACTAGCGCAGGAAATCCGCAGATGACCGTCGGAGCAGATCAGCAGATCATACAAACACAACAATTATACTTTGTTCATAAGTCATGTGACACTTGCGCATAAACTTTTATGGGGCCGGCCTAGGTGGCTTACAATTAGTGGCTAGAGCAACTGACTGCTAATCAATGGACCCCGGGAGGTTAATCAGATTTTTTACCAACCAGTCGCTCGGAATCCATAAAAAAGTGGGTCTACGACAGCGATCCGGTGCAAAATTCAAAAACCATGAGCATGGGTAAGACAATCCTTAGATCCAGGACATGAATTTATAGCATCCATTTACTAGAGGGTTCCAAATAAGGGCCAAAAAGCCAATAAATGCTAAAAACGTCCAGGGGCATTAACAAAAGCGTGGCCAAAAATATTGCTAGATGAGTCGGTACAGTAGCGCACCGAGAGTTTCTTCATCTCTCTCTTTTCTCCATTAAGAAACGTATGTTAGACAAGGATGGACAAGGGGATAAAACCCCCTCCTTCTGTCCTTTTCCTACTCATACATTCAAATGGGAAATGAGAGAGATGGAAGATATCCTGGTTGCGCCAGTGAGTCGGTACAACGCGAAACGCCCATTTGAAAGGATATATTAATGGCCAAAACAGCATCAGTGGAACTAAGAAACGTAGAAATATTCAAAGGCATCCTTGTTTTCGCGCAACCGAGTGCTTTTATTTGCTACACAAAAACAAAAAAAAATAACTCAAACTCTTGCACAGGTCCCATTTCACTCTGCGTACGTAGCGGTAAAACTACGGGTGAAAAAGTTCAAATAGTCGATCAAGAGCCGAACAAGGAGAAGCGGGGTTATCGGAGGCCACGCGGCCCTAAGGCAACTTCCCTAAAATGGCCTTAACTACGTTCGCGGAACGGGAAGGCGGAGGCGGAGCCGAGAGGTATCAGTATCGCGTTTCCGCTCAAATATTGCCGCGTCGCGTCGCGCGTCACTTGCAGTTAAAACAATATGAATATAAAACGGCGTAACTGCCAACTGCTTTCGAGGGGCGTGCTAAGGTTAGCCAAATATTTATTGGCCCTAAATGGTTCGTATACCCTGAACGAAATTAGCCTGACCGCAACCCTCTCGAACGGTGGTATGGGCCGAGGCACGAACGACGGTCGATAGATCTCCCCTCTCTATCTACACTCTGCAACGATAGATCTCCCCTCTCTATCTACACTCTACAACGATAGATCTCCCCTCTCTATCTACACTTTACAAAGAGGAAGCCTGGAAAGAGAGGAGACTGAAATCTATGGTGGAGTGAGTAGGAGGAGTGGGAGGGAAAAGGAGGAGGAGGAATCTTAATTAGCCACCGTGTCATCTTCATCTTGACGCTGTCACCACGTTGCCAGATGGTGGAAAAATAACACGGTCATTCACAAAATAATTATCTGGAGGAGAGCGGGAATCGAACCACAGACCAATACGAAGGCGCGCGAACTTCATAACTCATACAAACCAATGAATATAAAGGATGGGCAAAAGGGTCTGTTGCAAACTGTTTGCCACGGCAATGTGGCATCTTGATTCTAACTTAAAATGGTATAAAACTCCACGAAAATAATCTAACAAAATTCAGACGAAAGTCTATACTTACACCACGGTGATAGTCTGTGAAAAAAAGAACACAATTTCCAGTGGCGTACCGGAAACTTTGGGGGCCCCCCGCGAACCTTCAGTCGGGGCCCCCTACATTATTACATAGTGAATGAAGGGTCTATAAAGACACCCCCCCCCAAATCTAGAAGGGGATCAGGGATCCTCCCCTGAAATTTTTTTGAAAATTGAGTGCTCTCGAGATGATTTTTCACGCAGTTTCAGCTGCAAAATTCCGTTTCTCTCCCAAGAAAGAAAAGAGCTGAATTTCTGTTTCTGACAGCCTTGATATCCATTTAATACCACGGAAAATGCATGGCCAATTTACCACATTTAACGGAGGAACAAAGCAGCTCTTTTTACTTTAATATTACACTTATTTATTTCCTCCTCCATCTTTATCTTCATTCTTTCAAATGTTATATTTTGTCAAATATATACACGAGTCATGGGGCCCTACTTGGGGGCCGCGGGGGCCTCCGGTACGCCACTGATAGTTTCGCTCAGGTTGTTCAAAACGGAGGTTCCCCCAAATTAATTTCTTGAGCTAACGAGTGGGATTTTGAAAGTTTTCAACGGTCACATCATATTTTTGTGGAGTTCGGTATAATTACCAATTGCGAGCCATATTGCTGCGGCAACTGACCTATCAACTGATTATTTGGCGTTTGGCAACAGTGTAGTCTCGCGGCGCGGCGCAGGATCGTATCCCCCTCGCCGCCGCCCGCATTTGACCCGCACCCGTGTCCGGGACCTTGCAGGACGTCGCTCGCGTTTGCGTCAGTTTAATTATTTACATCAGGCCTGATAACGTTACCAATAAACACACGACAACTAAAGTCATGCCCCTTTTGATTGGTCGCGTGATATTTAACACATGTAGGGGGTTACAGGGGTTGGGGGTATATTAATTATCATCCTCGGGCAGGGCTTAACTTTTTCCCTTCTAAGCTTCCTCGCATGAATCGTGAGTACGTCACAGTCGGTCCTGGCGCGTTTAACTTTTTGAAAAAAACAGTCACACGCACCCCGGAAAAGAGGCCAGAGTTTTGAATGCTCTTGACAGGCGCATATCAGTCATTAAAAAATTGAGCCCTATCTCTTTGATGACGCGGTAAAAACTGTTCATTTCATTGGGATCTAAACGAAAAGTATTTTGTTTTATTCGCGAGAATCGAAAACATGTTATGGAGCAGTAACGATCAAAAACTATGCAGTGAATGGGGCTGTTGTAAGGGTCTGAAATGTTGTGATTTTTATTAAGAAAATAGAAAAACATGATGACCTGCAAAACGCGGAATTTCCATTTCAAACAATGTATTTTGGGCCGAAATCGCATCTCATAGAAAGTATGAAAGCTTTAACCTAGTTATCAACCAAAGGCATCCTATTTTTCAGCTCACCGAGTAGTTTCACTCAGTAGCGCACCGAGAGTTTCTTCATCTCTCTCTTTTCTCCATTAAGAAACGTATGTTAGACAAGGATGGACAAGGGGATAAAACCCCCTCCTTCTGTCCTTTTTCTACTCATACATTTCAGACCCTTGCTGCCCCGTTCCAAATCTAAAGAATTATTTTTTCCTGCCATCAGACAAAATGTAAAAATATTTTGCGCATATTGAATTTTTTTTTTTTTTTTTTTTGCTTTTAGGTGTTAAAAATTAACAGAATGAAGGTTTACAAAGCTATAAAATCGCCGACGCTGACGAAATCGTTAATGATCTTTAAACTTCCTCAGTATCGACATTTTAGCAGAATAGGGTCTAACGCGAACTTTTGTTACAGCTATTTTGAGCATTGGTCTAGTTGACCTTTCATTTGCTGGAGCTTGTGACTCGGAGTGATTTTCAGTAGTTTCAAGAGCGCCCTTCATTATTTTTTTGATCACACCATATTTTATTTCAATGTTGATATTCATTAGGACAAAAGTTCGCTACAAGTCCGCAAAAGAGCCAAACATTCAACTAACCGTAGGTCTATTCTACCCTCTACCTTTAAAGGAATTAAAGATCCCCGTGGGGGGGGGGGGGGGGGGGAAGTCATCAGAACATCATGGCAAATTTTAGGACGAGAGACATTCTTATTAGAACTTTTTTTCGTTCGATTTTACGGGTGGTATAATAGCATGTCCTTAATCGAGCGGGCCGAATAGGAACTGTAATTTCGGTTCAACGAGCAGTCAGCCGAACACATCAGAGACGGATCCAGGAGTTGATCCTTCAAAAGGCCCCACTTTCGTGTCAAAAAAGGATAGAAGAAGGGACCATCACGTATCTCTGTCCTTTTCTAACACACACGTTCAAATAGGAGGCAACGGAGAAAGACAAATTCCTTGATCCGCCTTCGGTCGAAACACTGTGTTCTTCATTAAAATCTGGAAAAGCCAAAGAGGTTTAATGAGATCTAAACCTCACTACTGCAGTTGTTAGCGAAGTCCAAGTAAATAATAATCTAAAGGGACAATAATCGCTCTCATTAAAAAGAGAATTCGGAGAGAGCGCAAAAAAGGAAGAGGGAAATGGATACAGAGCGCGAGACTCCACCAGGAATAGAATGAAGAGAGCGAGAGAGGCGCACTGTTGCCAGACTTATTTGGATTCAAGTCAGCCATATTTTATAATTCTCTCTCTCTGTCAATATCTTTGAACACATATACGTTAAAAAAGGGTAGAACTAATAGATAAGGGGGCAATATTTTGAGTTTGGCCCCTTATTCCTGTCCTTTCCTGATTCAAGGGACCAAATGGAGCGAGAGCGAGAGAGAGAGAGAGAGAGAGAGAGAGAGAGAGAGAGAGAGAGAGAGAGAGAGAGAGAGAGAAGTTCCTTGACCCGATTTTTCTTCGAGCTGGCACCACTGGATCGACTTGAGGAATGAGAAAAGAGAACCGGAGACGGGAATCCTGGCAGCGGACTCATTTAAATATTTGTTTACAGAAAATCTGACATTTTCAGGAAACATTAAATATTCGAGATCATGACGTAAACAAAAGGGGAATCCGTTGTTTTATACTTTCTCGCTGAATAATCTGAAAATGAATCATAAATTGCGCCGAGCTAAAAGTTACTAATAAGCAGTTTAGATTCAGTAATTGAGGATTCCCCCGTACAAAAAAGGGGAGGGAACAATGCGAAGGAGCGAACGCGGAACGGAAAATGGGAACGAAGGAAAATAATTGAAGGGACGCCAGGGCTAGCGCGGGTATAAGGACAGACGCCGGGAGCGGGGGTTGAAATCCGGGGACGCGGGGATGAACCCTGTCAGCTAAACGAAAGTAACTGCTCGCCAAGGACTTCAACCCCGAGCAGAAAGCTGTTTTCAGCTCAGACTTTGCGCCTTTCGGTCGTCCAGACCAGCTCGCATATCCTTAAACCGCAACCATACTGTTAGCGTGGTGTCCATTTTGGCAACGTTGAATTTTTCCATTGAAACTCACGAAAAAGGTAAAATTCGAGTTTGCTCACGGAAACCATTATACTTCGATATTTTTCATGGGTTTGAATGGACGAAATGCTATATAGCCATAAATTACATATAATTAATCGGTTCGTCTCAAAAGAGATTAAAATTAGTTGATATCGGACAAATGGGATCTGACCAGGGCTGCCGTTTTGCGTATAATCAATGCTATTTTTCCATTCACCGATGATTCCACCGGTTGAGAAAAGATTACACAGTTTAGTTCAGTGCATGACTGTAATAAACTAAAATACTCGTATCTGTAATCTTTTCTGAACCGGTGGAGTCGTCGATGACTTTAAAAAACTTGCGGATATTTTAATTAATCAACGGAGTTTCCACCGATTAAAGAAAGATTACAGATCAGAGTATTTTCGTGCATTACAGTCATACATTGAAAGGAGCTTTGTAATCTTTTCTCAACCGGTGGAGTCATCGGTGAATAGAAAAATAGCATTGATTATACGCAAAACGGCAGCCCTGGATCTGACTGACCAACTTCTCATCAATTTAAAACATTAATTTAATTAAAGCAAGTTAAGTATATGTAAATGAATCAAAATCATGAAAAAGATGTCATGATTTTGCTCAGTAAAATAAGAGAAACGTCCGTTGTGCCGTAAAACTTGACAGTGAATACTAACCGCGAGACTTTAATTAATACAGAGAAGTCCAGTACCTAGTATATTATTTAATTACATCGAGGTAGTTGTTAACCGTCCAAATCGATGCACAGTAAATAGGAATCATCGAAGATTCAAAGGGTATATTACCCTTCCATTTTTTTCAGTGAGCATTTGAATGGACGAAAAGAGATAAAAACACGTTCCTGCAAAATCTTGCTGCCACCCTGTCCAGGGCTGCCGTTTTGCGTATAATCAATGCAATTTTTCAATTCACCGATGATTCCACCGGTTGAGAAAAGATTACACAGTTCAGTTCGGAGCATGACAGTAATAAACTAAAATACTCGTATCTGTAATCTTTTCTCAACCGGTGGAGTCGTCGATGACTTTTAAAAACTTGCGGATATTTTAATTAATCAACGGAGTTTCCACCGATTAAGGAAAGATTACAGATCAGAGTATTTTCGTGCATTACAGTCATGAACTGAACTGAACTGTGTAATCTTTTCTCAACCGGTGGAATCATCGGTGAATAGAAAAATAGCATTGATTATACGCAAAACGGCAGCCCTGACCCTGTCTGCTTTCTCAAACTAGGATCACAGTTGCGAGGTTGCCAAATCGCGAGAAATAAAGACAAAGATTACCGACACTAGAGACAAAAGCAGTAAAAGCGCTTCGATGAGAAGCACCGTCCGAACGAATAGACGCCGCGGTCGGTCGCCGCACGTTGTCTGCGGTGAACGAAGGTGACTGAATTAATTTATTGGCTTTCCGACTTTCCAGACGTTCATTTAATGTTTGGATGGATGCTTTTGTGGTCTTTGAACATCCTCGTTGAGCTCAATGTTTATTTATGAGCTACTCTTAAGATTGAAACTAACTTCACTACAGAATGGGTCTCTCTCTGTTGCAAACTTTAGCTACAGCAATTTAGAGTGAGAGTCAATCCCAGAGTAAACTAACTTGAAAAGACCATTGAGAGCATCAGAAACTTCCAAATTTGACTTACGAACTCAATGAATACGTTTGAACCAAATTCTAGGATGGGCTGTCACACAGCTAGTTACAATGATCCTTATCTAATTGGAGCTTCAATCTATATGCTGGGAAAAAAGATTAATCGTCGAAGGCCAGACAAAAGATCGGACACTATGGCGAATGAAAATCTATGGATGACACGTCTTGTTCTTACGACTCGGGGGCTCAAAAAACCAAAGTCAGGAGAGACAAAATAGTCAACAGCACGAAGTGTTCCCGAGCGGTCTCCCATCTGAGTACTAACTTCGCCCGACGCTGCTTAACTTCGGTGATCGGACGAGAAACGGTGCTTTCAACGTGGTATGGCCGTTGACGGGAAGTCGGTAAGCTTAATGACAACTTGAAGCTTTCGCGGAGTAGATTGGTATCCGGCAAAATAAAATTATGACGAAAAAAGAGAGTCAACAGCACGAAGTGTTCCCGAGCGGTCTCCCATCTGGGTACTAACTTCGCCCGACGCTGCTTAACTTCGGTGATCGGACGAGAACCGGTGCTTTCAACGTGGTATGGCCGTTGACGGGAAGTTGATGAGCTTAATGACAACTTGAAGTTTTCGTGGCGTAGATTGGTAAAAATAAAATTATGACGAAAAAAAAGAGCCAACAGCACGAAGTGTTCCCGAGCGGTCTCCCATCTGAGTACTAACTTCGCCCGACGCTGCTTAACTTCGGTGATCGGACGAGAACCGGTGCTTTCAACGTGGTATGGCCGTTGACGGAAAGTTGGTGAGCTTAATGACAACTTGAAGTTTTCGTGGAGTAGATTGCTATCCTGCAAAATAAAATTATGACGAAAAAAGAGAGTCAACAGCACGAAGTGTTCCCGAGCGGTCTCCCATCTGAGTACTAACTTCGCCCGACGCTGCATAACTTCCGTGATCGGACGAGAACCGGTGCTTTCAACGTGGTATGGCCATTGACGGGAAGATAGTAAGCTTAATGACAACTTTATGCTTCCGCGGAATCGCTTGATGGCCTGCCAAATAAAATTATGACGAAAAAAGAGAGTCAACAGCACGAAGTGTTCCCGAGCGGTCTCCCATCTGAGTACTAACTTCGTCCGACGCTGCTTAACTTCGGTGATCGGACGAGAACCGGTGCTTTCAACGTGGTATGGCCGTTGACGGGAAGATGGTAAGCTTAATGACAACTTTAAGCTTCCGCGGAATCGCTTGGTGGCCTGCAAAATGAAATTATGACGAAAAAAGAGAGTCAACAGCACGAAGTGTTCCCGAGCGGTCTCCCATCTGAGTACTAACTTCGCCCGACGCTGCTTCACTTCGGTGATCGGACGAGAACCGGTGCTTTCAACGTGGTATGGCCGTTGACGGGAAATGAGAGAGCTTGTTGAAAGCTTAAAGCTTTAACGGAGTAGCTCGGTATCCTATATTGCTATCATGAGTAAATCCTTCTGAAAAGTTGAATGGTGAATACACGTTGAACCAAAAACAATTCGGCAGCATTGGGCCACGCAGAAGGCCACGACGCGCGACGCCCCCGCCTCGCCGCCCGCTGCGGCCACACCGCGATACGGTTCGCGCCGCATCATCGTAGGGTAGATAATGTTAGATATATCGTATATAAAGCAACGCCGCGACGCGACGCGACGTCACACAACGAACGCACCACCGCAGTCGCGCGGACCCCGCGCTACGAATTGCGAGTTGAATGAAGCGACGAGGGGTGGCTTTACGACTCTCCACGGCCCTGCATGCCCTCTCGCCTCTCACTTCTCTCTTCGGCCGCCCTCGAAAAACTTGCGCGCGTGCCGGTGTAACTATACCAGTAAACGCGGTGTACGGTGGCGGTGCCCCTCGCGCGCCCGATCCCGATCTCGATCAGCGGGTAGGGCGCGAGAGGCCGAATCCCCAGTTGCCACCTCCATCGTCACCCCCTTCCACGCACCATTCATTCTCCACAGGTGAACTTTCTCTTTTCATATTCGACGCACCGTTCGCGTTCGCCGCTCCTCCCCCGACTTTCTAACCCTTCGCCCTTCAAACCCCCCCCCCCCCCCCCCGCGCGCCGCCACTCCAAACTCCCCGCGACGACCGCCACCGTTGGAAACAGTTTTACTGCTTTCGGTCGCCCCTGCTCACTACACACTGCTCAATGCTCAGACGATACCTTTTCCAGTGCTGCCGTTTTGAATGTATTTATGATAACATTCTATAAATGGGTCTGCAGCGTACTTTTGCTACATCAATATGACCCATTGATTCTGAAATAAAACTCGGCGAAAATATAACGATGCGCACATTAAATAGTTTCAAAATCTACCCATTAACTCAGAAAATACCTTCCATTTCAAACAACCCGCGCTACACTAGACACTATATCATCGACATATAACTACATAGATGGAACCATCTCGTTTATGTAAACATGGACAGAACATACAAACATTGGAATGTTCCGTTTAGATTCGTACATTTCTTACATTATTTTGTAATCTTTGATAAACCGAAAAGACCAGACAGCAAATGCAGCCAATAGTTCATGTATTTAGAAGGGAATTCCATCATTTTGTAACTACGATGTTGTTTACTTATGCACGGTGGTTCCGTCTATGTAGTAGTATGCCGGTGCAAATAGTGTCTAGTGTAGCGCGGGCTGTTTGAAATAGAAGTGATTTCCTGAGTTAATGGGTGGATTTTGAACGTATTTAATGTGTGTATCCTTATTTTCGCCGAATTTTACATATTAATCAAGATTGTATACTGTTGTAGCAAAAGTATGTACCAGACCCATTCTTTGGTAAGTGTTACACTTCTCCTCTGATACTCCAAATCTTCCGTTCCAACTGTGAGAATCGCCGATGAATTGTAGAATGCCGTTTTCATAACACGCAAAATGGCAGCACTGTACCTTTCAACCCCCAAGAGATACACGCGCACGCATTCTGATGAAGTTACCTACGGAACAATATCGCGAGAAAACTCTCCCCTTCACCCTTCCATCTCCAAACGGGACTTTTTCGTTCTCACCCCGCATGTTGCCCACTTATTACCTTTCATTACAAACCATGGGCATTAAAGTTCGAAAGTTTGAGGCGGCAATAACAACAGTGATTATGTTGTAAAAAGAGGACGAAAATCGAAATCAAAGCTAGGCAACTAAATACACACAAAGGTGTATAAGAGAGTTAGAATGGACTCGTAACCCGGGTCTTGTAAGGACGAAAATCTGAACATGTTTCCTAGATGGGTCCTAATTTACAGGGTGACTATAAAAGAAATGCTCACCCAAGGATGTAGACCCATTTCCTAAAATACTTAATTTTTTAATCAGAAAACAGAGTAAACTTGTAACTAGTTATGTAATATGTACATTATGTACAGGGGGAAAGATCAGTCGTACTTGTTCTTTATCGTTTGCTACAAAACATGCGTATTTTTTTTATTTTATTTTGAGGTATTTTGGATGGATTCTTCTTCATAGTGACCCTATAAATACATGTAAGGATTGCTGGTTGCAGTTAGGATCACACTCACTCTCGGTACCCACAGCTACTTTTTTCGTTTCCCAGGTTACACGGGTGAGGCAAGTTCAGGTTAGATAAAGTTGAGATAGATTAGTTAAGATACAACACAACACCCGTTTTTAAGGTGACAACGTTGGAGACTGAGAACAACAAAACTCTATAAAACTAGATTTAAGGCTTTCGCATTCCAAGACCAAGTTCATGAGACTCGACTTAGCGCGCGACCGTTCAGATCAAGCTGGAGAGATAAATATTCCTACACCGCGGTACTTGTTTTTGCCTACAACACGAATTGAAGGCGCTCGATCAATGGCTCGTCCCAATCGTTCTTTTACAAATGTTAACAATGCAACCATTTCTTATGGTAGACATATTGCAGTTGAATTGTGTGAAATGTATTGAAAGAAACGAGCATTTACGGGCGAGGTATACTTGAAGGGTTACGCGTCAAAAGAACTTAAAGTTCAAGTCGAAAGTTACTATCAATATTTGAGTGGTGGCACAAAGAACAGCCTTTGATGGAGCTCCTGCGCCTCATCAGGAGCAAGCAACTTGCAACAGACTGAGGTGCGTACAGGGGCGCGGACAACAGGTTGTAAGTACAGTCGAAGAAAAAAAGAACTTCAGATGACTCCTTAGATTTTGACTTGGGTAGGCCACCCGCAATGCTTGAACTCATTGTGATAAAAGTACCATCGGTAGCCGACAGGAACGAGGCGTGAAATTTGGAAACGATGTACTTTCTCCATTTAAACTTAATGAAAATATCGAATGCTATACGGTCATCGGCGATGACTAGACGTTTCGACCTTTCTAATGTGTTTAAAGGGACAAGAAGAAACGTTGCCAAATTACACGCCTCGCCACTAGCAGCCTACCTCTGAGAGTCGTCTGACATTCTTTTTCTCCCCTATAGTACTACAAAGCACTGGCGCAACCAGGATCTCTTCCATCTCTTTCATTTCCCATTTGACTGTATAAGTAGGAAAAGGACAGAAAGAGGGGGTTTATCCCGTTGTCCATCCTTGTCTAACATACGTTTTTTAATGGAGAAAAGAGAGAGATGAAGAAACTCTCGGTGCGCTACTGCTACAAAGGATGAGCTGAACAGAAATAGATGAAAGACCGGAAATGAATCAGTAGCGGCCCGTGAAATTTGGCAACCATGCATGTTTCCCACTTAAACTGAGGTAAAAAATCGATTCAAGCGGAGGCTGGCAGCCTCCTCGAGTTTCGATTGTTTTCCATGTATTTAAATGGGATAAAAACACTGTTGCCAAATCGCACGAGCCGCCACTGAAATGAATGGGACTGAAACCTTGAGATAAACTTCGCAAATAGTTGAAAGACAGGAGAAATGAGAATTGGCAGCACTGCGGACGCATCCCTGGAAAATGAAAAATTCGACTTAATTTACCTAAATAATTCTGCACTTTGTTACCATCACCGTTATTGTTAAAATAATCTGAACTGACACCCCCATTTCAGCGTAACTGATAACATGGAGAGCGAAATAAGTTTTTAAATGAGTCCATCAAAGCGAGAGCAGGAGTGAGGGGCCAGGCGGGGGCGGGCGTGGCGAAGCCTCTCGGTTTGTCAGGAGGAGAGTGAGGAGTCCAACTAAATTAGAAGCGTCTTAGAAATTTAGAGTGAACTCTTTACGACAACGCCCGATTTAATAAACCATTTTAGTGAATCGGGAAATCAGTCGATTACTTGCTTTGATTTGAAACAAATCTCACAATCAGTTCAGTAGACAGTTTTATTTGGGAGAAGTCAACGGTTAGCCAACAATACACTCATCGGTCGCCAGTGGCGTCGCGCGCCATCTGGCAACAATGCAACTGCTCCATTTAAACTCATTACATATATCGAATTTTCCTTGTACACTGTGCACCCCCTGAATTCGATCTTTTGCGTGAGTTTCAATGGGTAGAATACATTGTTGCCAAATTGCAGGCGACGTCACTGTCGGTCGCAATCACAGTGGCGGCTCGTGCAGTTTGGCAACAGTGTTTTTCCTCCATTTAACTCAATGTAAAACAATCGATTGCTGGTGAAGCGCTGCTTCACTTTCGAATCGATTGTTTTACATACAATCAAATAGAGGGATGACATTCTTGCCATATTGCTCGAGCCGCCACTGCGCAATCAGCAGTGACAAAACTCGCGTAGCGTTCAAAACTATCTCTCTCACTCTGTCGTGAGCCCGCGATCCTCATGTCATATAGAATGTGTCATCTTAAGGCATTTTCTAATAGTTATCAATAGTTTACGTCAAAGATACTTGTTTGGATTGTTGGTTCACTTTATCACGTTGCATATTTATACAGTATAGTTGTTACTCACTTTAGTTTGTCGGTCCTGATTTTCTATTTTCCATTCTTTTCTATTTTCGACAAGTCGCCGCGGTCGGGATTCTACCTCTCTAACCTGAAGATGAATCTACAAAAAGATTCGAAATGATCATCGTTTGAAAAATATTACTCTACAAAAATCAGGACCGACAAACTAAAATGAGTAACAACTACTGTATAGATACTTGTTTGCTTTACGCAAGATTGCCTAAAGGCAGTTATCTTGACGCCCAAAAAGTACCCAAGAAGCAAAATATCAGAAAGTGCTTTTAAAAATGGCCAGAATTTCTTGACGGGACTTTCCTGAAAGTGGCCATTTTAAGAAGAATTTCTTTCTCCGCGTTCATTGCATTGGAAAAAATTAAATCCTAAATTCTAATAACTTACTAGAAGTAGCGGTGTGTGAACCTTGGAGATGAGTAGTGCTTTTACCAGAAAATTCTGGTGCGTTAGAACATGGTCAAAGTATCAGAATTTCGTCAAAAATATCAAGAATTATGGTACAAACACTGTAATTCTGGTAATTGTACCATCCCTTTCCTAGGTTCACAAATCGGTGTGCTTCTGGTAGTATTACTAACTATTTTTTTCAGTGTAGCTGTTCATGAATTTAAGAGACATTTTAAGTCGTATGATGCGAGCGCATCGTTCTTTTTTTGTTGTATCATTTTTTCACATTGGAATCAAGACTGAAAATTGCTGGAGCAAAAGTTCGCAACAAGCCCATTGTAACATTGGGCAGGCTTGGAGATGGTGTGAGGAGCAAACGTTGGGGGGGGGGTGTTAGACAAAAACCGTCCGTTCTGCGGATAGAGTCATTGCAGATAAAACTTGAAAAATGTTCGGGAGTTTATCGTTGGCGCTGCGAGAGTCTGGCGCTGACTGATTACCTCTCAGAGCCAACGAAAAAAAAAAATGAGAACGGCTTTGTTTCCCGGATACGGAAGGAAGAAGACAAAAAGCAAGCCGTCAAATTCAGTTACGGCTCCATCCCAGCATTCCCACTATCAGCGTTTGCAATTTGCATCCGGAAAATTGCAGGCTCGGCTGAGAGCAAAATGCGAGTTCAAATGTATCCGACTCTTGTTTCCATCATTGTTTGCCTATACGAGCACGAGCGCGATCATACTTGCGATAAGAATAGCTAATGTTGAATGGGTTCCCGAATATATCTATGACTCGACAGTCCCCATTATTATTGCGGCATCTATGAAAACTTATGTTAGCTGACGCGCAGTTTTGTCTCGTTAAAGTTTTATTCTTGGAGAGGGGATATAAAATACAATATAGGAGTCCAGAGAAAATAAGGGAAAACGCCCATTCACAATGACGAACAGATCGTATGTATAATAGTGTAGCGCGCAATCTGGCAACGTTGGATTTTGCCTATTTCACTCATGAAAAATATCGAGGCCGCGGGTGCACGAAGAGCACCCACAAATTCACCCTTATTATAATGAGTTTAGATGAATAAAATGGAACGTTGCCAGATTGCACGCTACTGTACGATTTGTGCAGCGTGCGTCATATAGTAAATGGACGTTCCCCCGCGCGTTCTCCAAATTCTTTCTTTCTATTTTATTCTCCTTTCCAAGAATGAAACTTCGATGATACGACGAAACTACACAACCGCATTGATTATACATATACAATATACATCCCTCTGTTGCCAAATAGGAGTGGTTATGTAGGATTTATCATCTAGTTTCAGGTAGAGTCCATATATACTATGAGAGTTGCGACAAGACTCTCAAAATGAAGAAGAAGAAGCGGATCAATGGAGCCCCAAAGAGGCAAATTGCAACTGGCGGATGGCCATTTGCCTCTGCGCTGTTGCCACTATTTCGCTATCTCTTAGAGGTTAGATTCAGATTCTCGACAGTAACGGTCGTTATTGAAAGAGATAATGTTCTCCAGAATAAAATTCAAGCAGAGGAAAAATTCACAAAAATTACCGCGGTCACTGTTACTTCAAATGTGTAATGAAAGCGAGTTCGCGAATAGTAAACAAACCCTCTACTCCGCCATTTGCATTTTGCCTCTTGGAGCTTTCTTGACAGCCTAAATCTGAGAGCCAATCAGAAATGGATTCAGCAATGGCGCAACTCTCATAGTATATAGGGACTCTAGTTTCAGGATGTACACAATACGTAGATGAGGATTTCTCCTTTATCTTTCAGCCGTTTTCGTTGGTTCGCAAAAAACGCAGAGCCTAGACTTCTGACGAAACTGCTTCGTTAAATTTGATATTCTTCTATTTTAGTAAACACAAATAGGCGAAAGGAACAGCGATGCAATGGCGAGATTATAATAGGAAGATCTAAATGCATAGAAATAATTGAGAGACAGAGACCATTATCGGAAAAAGGGCTCATAAAACAACGAGTGCGATCTGTATCTGAAAAATCAGCATTGTGATCAAGGCTGCCATTTTGCGTATAATCAATGCTACTTTTCTATTCACCGATGTTTCCACCGGTTGAGAAAAGATTACACAGTTCAGTTCAGTGTATGGCTATAATGCACGAAAATACTCTGATCTATAATCATTCCTTAATCGGTGGAAACTCCGTTGATAAATTAAAATGTCCACAAGCTTTATAAAGTTATCGACGACTCCACCGGTTGAGAAAAGATTACAGATGCGAGTATATTTTAGTATATTACAGTCATGCACTGAACTGAACTGTGTAATCTTCTCTCAACCGGTGGAATCATCGGTGAATTGAAAAATAGCATTGATTATACGCAGAACGGCAGCCCTGATTGTGATAGGCATAGCCGTAGCCAGGATATTGTCTTCTCTCTCTTAGCCCATTTGAATGCATGTGTTAGAAAAGGATGGATATAGGGGCTGTCACGTGACTTCAGCCCTTCTTTCTGTCTTTTTCTAACACATGCGTTCAAATGGGCTGAGAGAGAGAAAGACAATATCCTGGCTACAGCTATGGTGATAGGATAGATGCTTTGATATGAAGAGCGCATATTTTGATTATAAATTAAAGGGAATTTTTTCTGGAAATGGCTTCCATTGTTGAATAAAACTAAATTAGGTGGTTTTTTATTTCAGATAAAATCTGACAACGCCGATTAATATCGGATTCCGAGCACCAGTTGGATGCGAAAGCACGATTTACGGTCTTGAGCGCGACTTTTGCTCTGCCTACTCTCATTTTGGGGGGCGTGGAGGAACGACCGTAAATTTCACATAGCATCGGTTAGCGTTGAGAGAGTGAAATGATGTTCGAATCCCTTTGGCCCTGGCCCTGAGTGCGCTCAATGGCTGTAACACGCCTCCCTCTCCTTTCGCAACCGCTGAGGCTGATAGCGAATCCTAATTCGAAGGGATTTCTCATCTCCACACAATATTCACAACTCACGCACAGACAAATAAAAAACAAACAAAAAAGCAAGACAAGTCCAACGCGCAGGTAGGTATCCGAAAAGCGTGCTGAAAGTCTCAGTGCGAGATGATCAGGATAGTGCATGAAGAGGGCAGTATGTACTATGAATTTCGAAAGAAACCCAGGTAGAAGAGTTCAGGTATTTCAGAGTCTAACAGCATTGCCACTTGAAAGATCTAAAACTCTTTGAAGAATAATGGACAGAATAATGAAGGACCGATTCGATGAAAGGAATTTTTCTTTTGAAGGCCACAGTACATTTGTGTAATGAAGCTGCGTCACCACTTGCTGGAAATTCATCGAACTGGAGTTAGAAAACTGTTCAGGGAAACGGATGTTCGTCAAATGCTTCTATGAGACATTCAACCTCAAAACTTCCGAACAAAGAACAGTTGCTCAAATAGTTAGCTAAGTTCTTAAATTCCAAAAATGATACCATGATTCAAAACCAAATAAGATGGGTTACTAGGTATAGATTTTACCAAGTTTATAACGAGCCTCAATACTTTCATATAAATAATTGCCATCGATTTTTACAGAAATAAAACTTAATCATACTTGTGAATATTGTGATACTGTATGTATAGTACAAAACAGTGACCGTGTAGATACGGCGGGAATAGTGTATATTTGAAACTCGCGCCACACGGTTGCGCAACTGTTCGATAAATGTTAGCAAATAATTTGATCGGGACACCGAGCCTGAGAGATGTTCGAATAATCCCAAATAATCGATGAAGCGATATTACTCCTTAAACGAACGTTAAAACCAATATGGTCGAAGATCGAACTCGCAGCATTTATAAAGGGATACGATGCTAGATGAATCGACCTCTCCGCAGATGTAACACCTCCAACATTCATGGACAATGAACCTTAATCGCATTAAACTCTTTTTTTCAGAATAATACCAATCCTCTTTTTTTCCGCACCAGCGTCGCATCGCGTCGATCTGTCTCGCGGGCTCTTTTGTTCCTTCATTCATCAACGGTCGATCCCTTTGTGCGATGCAGCATAACTGCGGTATAGTAGCAAAGCGTGGCAAGGCGAGGGAGGTGAGGGTAATGGGTGGTAGAGGGGGAGGGTGGAAAGGTGGTATCACGGAGGGAAGACCCCTTTTTTCTTAGAGGGGAGCCGCTCCGACACCCTCCGTCTTAAATTGCTTCTTACAACCCCTCTTCCTTGACTTGCAAGGAGTAAGGAGCCGAAGACCCTTTCTTTCGCTTCCTTCAACTTCCTTTCCCCAATCAGCATCGTAGTCGGTGAATTTCGGGATACGTGCTCAAACAAAACACGTGCCGTGTAGCCCTCTAGCCGCCCCGCGAAAGCTCCGCTCCGAATTCCAATCGAGGTGCGGCCTTTGATTCCTCTTATTCGCTAAATGTTGATTAAACCTCCCCGCACCCCCCTAATAATTCCTTTCAATTGTGCCACTTATTATTAATCAAATAATCACCGTGAAATCCTTTTAAATTATTATTCGACTCCCATCATGCAGATGCAGAAATGAGTTCCGTTCAAAGGAACCTCACCAACAGCCAATTTTGCATGACTTTCAGCCCCCTGTAGAGTGTATAGGCACTAGAGCTACCTCACGTTTTCCGTAACTTAAATGGCATTTTCAATACACCGTTGATCCACCGGTTAACCAAAGAACTACACAGCTTAGCTCAGTGCGTAGCTGTATTGCACGAAAAAAAGTCTGATCTGTTAGCTTTCCTCAGCCGGTGGATTTGTCGATGAATTTTTAACAGGGATTCCACCAAGTTCGAAAAGATTACTAATGCGAGTATTTGCGTGTATATTAAAGTCGTAAACTGAACTGTGTAATCTTTTGGTAAAGTGGAAAAGCATCGGAGAATTGAAAAATGCCGTTACACCAAAACGGCAGTTCTGGGCACCATGGCGCACCAGCACCGAAATGTTTTCCGCCTCTGCCACTCTCTGTACAACATAAAATAGTTGTTTGGAAGAATTATTTACAATACATTTTGATAAATAATTTGAAAGATGTATTTTGTCGAGGTATTTATTTTTTGTTGTTTTTTGTTGTTTTTTTTTTCGTTTTTTGTTTTGTTTTTTGTTTTTTGGTTTTCCCCTCCCGAATCCCGATGATCCATTGATCCACTCACGCAGACCACTTCAGAAGGGATCGCGGACCGCTAGCAATAATATACGCGAGTGTTACTCAGAATAAAGCTTCAGAGCTTGCCGCTTGGATATAATGTGGCTTTGTCCAAGGAACTTATCATCTTGATCTACTGCGCTCCGAGGATAAGACCCCTAAATATCTGAGGCGATTTGATATGATGTAGTCTCACGCTGCGTCGCGCCAGGACCCCACCGACCCCACCGTGGAAACTGGAGACGAAATTTTTCGGACAAGAAATATTTTAGGCCACAATTCTTGGTGACACGATATACCAGCGGCAGCTCGTGGATTGTGCGATCAACAACTCCTCCATTAAAACCTACTGCCCCTATGGGAGCTAAACAATCTTTACAAATTTGAACTGAACCTTCCAAAAATCGATACTTTTGCACGGGTTCAAATGGGACAAAAACGATGAACGAGGATAGTATAGAAAGATATGACGATTAACCCTTCACTGCATGATTTTTTTTTTTTCGAGCAAATGTGGATTTTTCAATGTATTAGGTGGTCAAATACATGGGAAAAATAGTGAAAAAAATAATTTGACGGTTTTTCGGTCAAAATTCTATTTTTTCTATTTTTTACTCGTTTTTTTACAAGTGATATAATACCATAAGAAATGGCGAGAATTTTTTTCATTTATTGTTTTTTAAATTTTAATTTTTTTTTTTTTTTTTTTTTTACTTTAATTGGATTTTTCAAAAAGCCATGCCGGAAACTTTATGAAAATAATCAAAATGTGGTCAGTTTGGATACGGGGGCAAATTTCCCCCCTGACATGATTTCGATCACGAACCCTTCACTGCATGATGTTTTCTTTCACGGAAAAAAAAGAGTATGTAGATAAACGACATACGGTATGTATTTAGGCTGGTATGTATTCCAATACTATGGAGTATGTCGTTTATTCACATGATCATGTAAATTAAATATATAAGTTATGTAAATAAAATACATACTGTACGTGGAATTTTGGTATGTCGTTCACTCACATCTCGTATGTCATTCATTCACATCCGTATGTACTTATTTCACATATCGTATGGATTTCGTCGACATACAGTATGTAGAATTACTGCATGGTGTGATTCAGTTAGTTTCAAAATGGCGACGCGTCGGTTGTTCGGTTGTTAAGTGCTCCACATTTTAGCTTATATTTAATGAAATTTCGCTCAGAAAAAGTTCTATCGATTTAAATACCATGTGGGAATATCGCTTCATCAAGTTCCATCACCCACCGGTGTAGTGTTGTTGTGATTTCAAGAGAGGTTAGAAATTCAGATCTTCGACAAGTGCAGTAAGAGCTCGGTCACTTCCCGCGTAAACTGATGCCTATCAATGAGCTACTTTAATTGAATTTCGTGCACATATTTTGATCAGTGCTTTTCAAAAGGTTTGTGTAATAGTGGTTAGTGATTTGTGATTGCTTGGCTCCAGATATTACTCGGATAAGCATCGTGACCGGTTCCCTTGTGTGCTTGCTTCCCTTGTGTGTGCTTGCTTCCCTTGTGTGCTTGGGTCCTTGTTCGATGCAATGGCGCCTTTCATAACTTCATACTCATGAATAAGTTTGGAGTAGTTTCCTTAAATCAAATTTTATGTGAAATCTATCTTGCCTCAAGTAACACCTATACGAATCAAATACTTAAAATTGTCTAGGTTTCCTTTAATTTTCTTTACTCGATTGTTCCAAATTGTGACCCAGTGCTTTAAATGTTTTCGTCAGCAGTTGTGTGAAATCAATGTGCCTGCATTGATTGGATTTATGGTGAGTCTGTCATTCAACTTATAATTGCATAGCTCTTTCATTTCTTTAGATGTCTTTCTCATTCATTGCTCATACTTCCTCATATTTCATCGGATACTTACTTAACCTCAAAAACCTATCCTTGCTTTCGAGTTCCAACCTGTCATTTGATATTCTACATACCGTGCGTCGATGTTCTACATACCCTATGTCAATCTTCTTTATACCTTATGTCGATATTCTACATACCGTGCGTCGATATTCTACATACCGTATGTCGATATTCTACATACCGTATGTCGATACTCTACATACCGTATGTAGCTATTCTATATACCGTATGTCAATATTCTACATACTTTTTATGATATTGGGTGTACTAAAATTCTATATACTAGTATGAGTTTGAACCACATACTCCCCCAGCATCTGCTGGAAACGACATACAGTATGTGGTTCGAACTCATATTTTATGTCGTTCATCGACATACCTTTTTCTCCGTGTTCAGCCAATTTTTTTTTTTTTTTTTTTGTGAGCTCAAAACATACCTTCTCCCGCGTTGACCCACCATGCGCCAAAGGCATATCTCAAAACCTGTATTTTATATGAGCGTTTGAAGAATTTGTTCCACCGGTGGAACTTCATGCGGTGAAGGGTTAAGTATACACAACAAAAGTATACAAAGAAAAAAATCGAGATCATAGGGTCTGTTGCCAAGTTATTGTGATCATTTTTTTCAATTTATTATTCTTGGATTAAACCAGAAGCTTCGTTAGACTTCCGTCGCTCTTCAACGTTCGCTAGTGCTCGTCTCAGAAGTGAAGGCGGAACTCACTGATAATCTTTGGAACTTATCCAACATTATTTCTAATATGCTGCGTGATACAAAAAGAAATTCAAAGCTTTGGTTTTTCAGTAAAGAGTGCTTTAAAATTACAATGGCCGTGTCTCCAGCCAGTTTTGTTTCGATTAAAAGGAATCAAATTTGCAAATTCGCCAAAGATTATGAGATCTGTGTCTATACTTTGAAAACGAGCTCGATATGAGAAAATTGTGCTGTGGCAAACTTATGCCTGATCAAGTAAGAGAATAGTTTCTGTGGAAAAATCACTTTAAATTAACGTCGGGAGCCTAAAAAAAAAGCTTCAAAATTGACTCTTCAACTCCATAAATACGTTAGAACAAAATTCCTTGATGGATGTCACATGAGCGAGTCCGAGTAACATTCATAATCGCAACTTTCTATGCTGAGAAAAGCGATTAATTATGGAGGAAGTTATACGAATAGACGGGACTCCAGCAGGCTGATTCTCCCTATTTGGACGAGACGAGACGAGATAGCAAGTAACGATGAATCCCATTGGTTTAAACGGCGTCACGTGACAGACTATAGGAGCTTGGTACGAGTATTTTTCCCTGGTTAAGAGTTATGATTTTCAAAATCATGACTCTTAACCAGTGAAAAATACTCGTACCAAGCTCCTATAGTTTATCACGTGACGCCGTTTAAACCAATGGGATTCATCGTTATTTGCTATCTCGTCTCGTCTCGTCCAAATAGGGAGAATCGACATGCAGGACTCCTCCATTGTGACTCGCTTTTAAATTATATGACATTCATCTTGGAATGCGTTTAAAGGAACATTTATTGAGTTTGTTAGTCAATTTTGGAACTTTCTAATCCTCCCAATGTTGTTTTCATACGATTTTAAACCAGAATAGGCGCTCCTCTTTTCAGTGCAAGCAAAAGTTAGCGAAAGAACCTGAACCATTTCTTGCGATTACCAGCACAGGAAAAGCAACATAAATAGGAACGGATTGCAAACGTTGGCGAGCAGAGAGAGCCACTGTGCGTTGGCGTTGTCGCTGCCCCGCCGAAAAGAAAACTCATCCAGTTGAGGGAAAAGAGATGGGGGAGTAGAAGGGAAGGCGTGCACGAGGAAAATAAGAAAAAGCAGGGATCGGGGAATCGCGGAATCCACAGTTTCTTTCTCAGCCTCAGTTTCGCTCCGAGCAAGACCTTAAACAGAGTCTATACTCCATAGCCATAAACACTGTCCCTCGCTGGAATGGGTTTTTGTAAGAATACTAATGAAAACAAGTGTACACAAGTGTATTTATTCTGAAAGCTCATATTCGAACACAACAAAACCTTTTCTTTGTCTTTTCAAGATATTAACGCCAGTTGACACAGTGGCGCGATTTTACACTTCCATTCGTAAACCGTTTTTGACAGTGAGAGAGAGAGGTTATTTCACGTCATACAAATACGTACTTAAAATACCTACCAAGAATACTTCTCTACCCTCAGAATGTTATATTTTTTTTTTTTTTTTTTTTTTTTTTTTTTTTTTTTTTTTTGCGCAAACTTATATAATTTATTTTTAACCCCCCCCCCTTCAAATAAAGGAGATAAAGTATTGTAACGTAATTATGAAAAATTTGGAAGTAGGGGGTCTTTCCATTTCTTGGCTTTCCCGGTACCTCTGAACTCAAAAATATAATGCACTCTTTTTTTGTCTGATGAAAATGTTTACACTATGAAATGAAGGCAGTCCTGCAAATGTATAAAACCAAAAAATCAACTTTTGGACGCACTCCTTTCAACGCAGCTCATCACACGGAAATTAACACAGACTTCAAGTCTGGGAAGTTGGAAAAGTTTTTTGGTAACTCACGCGATCGACATGAGAATTCGCGCCTGCACATAAATCTGCATACGTACCTGAAAACAGACAAGTTTTTTTTTATTATTAAAAAACAAAAACAAAAAACAAACAAAATGAGAACAAACAAACCATTTATGAAACATTAGGTGTCTAAATAACAGTGGCGATGTGTGCGCATTCGGCAGAGCTGCATTTTGCACATTTAAACCTGTACAAAAAAAGAATTTTAAGGACGTTCACCTTGTACCTCGCAGTTCAATAATTTTTTTTTCATGGGTTCAAAGGGACAGAATACGGTACAACGTAGCGGAAACGCACGATTCGCCACTGGTCGATACTGGTATAAGGGAACAGGGTTTGTCTTCGGGTTAAGCAGACACTCTCGGACCTCGGTGGAGCAAAACTTTAAAAAAAGATACAGATCGACGTCTGGAGAAAATGAATAAATAGTCTTCTCAATTTCAGAGAAGTTAATAAATATTCAAATTCTAAAATGTATGTATACTATATACACATACACACCACTGCACCAGCGTCAAGTCAAGTCGTACTGCGCCTCGCCGTCCTCAAAAAGCAAAGCATGCCCAAGATGACTTGACGAACACGCCCGGATGATGAGAGTCAAAAGGATGCCGGAGGAGACGACTCTGCACGGTTGCCACATTTAGCCAGAAATCACCAAAAGTTCCATTAGCACAGAATAATACAATCAGAACGGAAACTCTGTCGGATTTTGAAGCAAATTCATTTCGCGTCCGCCATGTTGGGATACAGGATGTTTACATCTGGATTCGCGCGCGGAAAAAAAAAATGTAGGACATGATCCGCGAAATTTTCATTCTGAAATGCAATTAGAATAAAAGTGAGGCCGGAAACTTAAGATTTCTATCCAGAATTTTCAGAAATAAATGAGTTTCAACACAAATCACACATGTCCGCCATGTTGGGATATAGGACCACAGCGTTGCCTATTGGTGCCGTTAAATTCAAAACTTGCTTCCATTGGCTCTTATGGGAGTTTCCGTTCTGATTGTATTATTCTGTGCCATTAGTCTGAAAAAGCTGATAATTTTCGGACATAATCTGGCAACTGCGGAGACAAGACAGAGGAAGAAAGATTTACATAGATGCACATGCACAATAAGATGAGTAAGGGGTCGGCGGGGGGGGGGGAAGCGTATGAGCGGCGCGGCGCTAGCTGAGCTGAAAAATTCAAAATTTGAAACTCGCCGTATATATAAGACACAAAATCAGGACACTAGCAAAGAAGGGGGTAGTCTTGCGAGAGACCGCTCGCGCTCCCGGCTTGGCACACAAACACACACACACACTGGAGTCATAAGAGCTCCCAGAGGTGGCCAAAATTCACAAATTCGCGCGAAAACAAAGAAAAGGGACAGCTTTTCTACTCTACAACGAACCGCTCGGTAATGTGATACGTGCATCAGGCGTAGGAATGTAGGAAGAACCGTATCGACAAGAATTGGTATCTCTTTAGCCTGTTTAAATATCTGAGTTAGAAAAAGGCTCTGGGAGGTGCAATCATGTGATTTCAGCCTTTGTCTCTGTTTCATTCGAACAAATGATTACGTTCGAATGGACAAAAAGAAGGCAAGGAAAATTTGTTGGACTAACCAGAACCCGGAATCTGGATAAGGTCTTGATGAATATACAAATGAGAAATGTAAGTCACATCAAGCAATCCATAGACAGCCAGACTTATACAAGGCCAAAAGCCACGGTGAAAGTACTTCGCTCTGCGGCAGGGAATTTCATGGAAAATGCATCATTGAAACACTTAAAGCTATACCGTATTTGTTCAGTAATCTTGATTTTTTGTTGTTTTATAATTGTTACTATGTCCGGAAAATTGCAAAGTTCGACTTGCTGTGCGGTGCAATCGCGTTGACTGGTCCTGACGCGACGTGAGGAACGAGGGAGGAGGACCACGAGAGTCTCCGCGGAGAGGAAAACTGGGAAAGGAACCGGAACGTCAACAAAACATGAGGAGCCGGAACAGCCGCGCCGCGCAACGAATTAAAATAACATGATGTTTGCATACTTCATAATCGCTCCACTCGGTTACAGTTGAGGGTGGGATTGGAAAGCCCGAAGCCAAATCTCACGTCTAAAGACCGAAATTGGATAAGTACTTGCGCGGACTCTCGATAAAATCGTTTCCCGCAAGGTGCTGCGCTGATTGATTAAATCTAGCTATTTGCCATACACGGAGTTTCAATCATTTTATGTCACTATCTTTGATTTTCTACTGAGAATAATTTTACACATCTTGCGTGTTTTAACAAAGAGGCTTTTGACATAATAATGCAACGTTTCAAAACATCGCATTACTGTTTCATTTTTAAAGGGAAAGCGAATGCGTAAATTTGCTTGAAGTTTTCCCCTAATTTTGTGGGAAACCTGGGAGATTTTGTAGAAAAATTTCATGGAGATTGCGGCTCTTCGGATCACCAATCAAAACAAAAAAAGGTCTAAAATTAACTCATCGCAGAGAAAAGTTATAGCTCAAAGTTCAGATGAACCACCTTTATATGTATGCGTACTACATAAGTATTGCACCCCAAACATAAGAACATAACCTACAAATTGGAACAATAAGATTGCTGCATTTGGTTTTCAAACGGAAAAGTTGATGGTTAATCCTTAGCCATTTTGGGCCCGAGGAGTATCGTGAAACCAACAGAAAAAGTTCTACGCTGTGTAGTCAAATGGGAAGACGGCACTTAATTCAATGTACTATGCTTTCGCATGAGGTGCAAAACGTACGTAGTGCATAAATACACGGGTGTCTATCTGAATTTTGAGAGAAGTTCTCTCTACAAGGAGTGAGTTTTCGACTTTTTAAATGGTTTCATCGTTACATAGTGGCGTCGCGTGCAATCTAGCAACGCTAAATTTTGTCCATTTAAATACGTGGAAAAGGTCGAGTCAATGGAGGTGCACAGTGCACTCCCTCAAACCGATATTCTCCATGGGTTAAAATGGACGAAATGCAGGGTTGCCAAATTACACGCGACGCCACTGCATCATTATTTTCGCAGCATTTCACATCAGAATGGGGCAGTTGCAAGGGTCTGAAATGTTGTGTTTTTTATGAAGAAAATGAAAGTACTTGATGAGCTGAGCACAAAGATGCCTTTGGTTTCTTCTCAAGTCCCATTGTTCTGGAGATGAGATTTTGACCCAAAATACATTGTTTTAAATGGGAATTCCGCGTAGTGACGTCACTACGCACACTATTTTTTACAACTTTACACGTGTGTATCTGAGTATCTCCGAAACCGGGACACTTAGTTCTCAGCTTATCGAGTACTATCATTTTCTTTATAAAAAACACAACATTTCAGACCCTTGCAACTGCTCTATTATTGAGAGTCCATTTGCCTACGGCAAAACCTTGCAGGAGCTCCACTACCCCATGGAGACAAAATGTAGGAAGCAGTCTTTAGTGAAAGAACGTTATCTTTCTGATTACATCGTCTGTGCATGGAGAGAGTTGCCAGTAGTAACTTTAGAACCATGAGAGCTAACGTTTGCGACAGACTCGTCGATGTCGATGTCACCATACACCAGAGCCGGCAACACTACGCGGGGGTTCGGAATGGACCCAGCTGGATTTACAAGTGAGATGAGAAGAACTTAATTTGATAATGATGCGTGAGGAGTTAACTTACAACTGATAATTAGCTCGAACGGAAGAAAAATGGTTTGCCACGCACGGGGAGGTGCGGTGGACGGTGGTGGCGCGGCACTGCGTCTACGACGAGGGCCGCCGCGCTAGCTGGGGGGTGGTGATGTGAATGGGGGGGGGGCAATTCGCGCCATTTGGTGCCAACTTTCGAAGCATAGACTCTATGGCTTTAAGGATCGCTAGAGGACAGAGAGGGGACGAACGTAGGAGAAAGAGCGAGCTGTGAGCAAAGTCTGGTCCATCGGCGCGGCGGCGGCAGTGCCTGCAATTAAAATGCACGACATTTTCCGTCGTAACCAATTAAAGGAAACATTAGCCATAGCATTCACAATGTAACAAGTAACAAGTTTAGTTATGAACGAAATAAAAGCTTTGCATTTTATTAATTGACTTTATACCGAGTGTATGAGATTATAAGATTCGTCGCAAGACAGCTTGACGTGAGAGGCGCGTATAAGGGCGAGGGTCAACTCCCTCCACAGTTTATAAACTTGCACTTCGCTTCTTTCCCAAACTTTAATTTAACTTTTGAAATTATGAGTTTTGAGTTAAAGTTCGCGCAAACATTTATTTTGATGGGATGGTGGACCTGGTCTGTAATATCGCTAAGGCTGCAAACCGGAACCAGAACCAAACAGCGAATAAAGGCAGGTTTTTGGGAACCGGAATCAGAACCGTTACCGAAAGGAATATAGATGAAACACACAGAACCGAGACCGGAACCTACATTAGCGAGCTTAAGACCGAAATCAATTATACGGATTGGGGATCATCATGGGTCCATTTCGGTTTCAGGATAAAACCGTTTCTAGTCCATTATGTTTCCACAGAGCAACATCTCATCTACCATCATCTTTCAATTTCTGAAACTTCTATCATTTATATTTTTCTCTTCCCCAAAGGAAAGTGTGAGAGCCAAAAAGTGTACCTGAGGCTGGCCAGTGGCCATGGTCCATCAGATCCTTTCCATAATGCTCCAAATGTCCGTCAAAAGTAACACTTTTGAAGGCTAGCCGTCGTAAATTAATTGACGCCTGGAAAAGATAATAACCTATAAAGATCAGCTTTTCGAGACAGTCCTCTGGCCGTTTGAGACGAAGTATGAGCCAGACTGATGCGGGATGCCGACCCTGGGCCGCCTGGGCGTTCCCGTGCCTGCAGTGATACGCAGCCGCGCCGAGGCTGTCAGAATTACCGAAAGCGGTGCGGCCTGCCTCGTAACAGCCGAATTTGGATGGCCCCTGCCTGGAGTCCCAGATCTGCTAACTTCGAAACTTCCAAATTTCTGCCCACATTTATCCTTAGTGTATGTATTCTTCTACAATTCTCATTCCCCTCTTTCCCGCCCTTTAACCACTGTTTGTCTTTTTCTCTCTCAATAAATCCTCTTTTCATCCCTCTTGTTTCTGTATTTTCCACATTAATCCTTAATTTCCTCCATTTTCCTCTTCAATCCTTTTTTATTCGCTTTCCTATCCTTTCTTCTTATTTTTCTTTTTCTCTAAAATTACTCACTACCTCATTTTTCCACTTTTGCCATCTTGTTTCCTCTTGTTTACTTTACCTCCTTCTATT
The DNA here is from genome assembly GCA_011764245.1 of Trialeurodes vaporariorum. Taxonomy (NCBI): domain Eukaryota; kingdom Metazoa; phylum Arthropoda; class Insecta; order Hemiptera; family Aleyrodidae; genus Trialeurodes; species Trialeurodes vaporariorum. The sequence goes on from VMOF01000002.1 coordinate 79,720,613, forward strand.
TTTTCACTTTTATCTTCTTGTTTTCTATTTTTTTTATATCTATCTTCCTCCTGAACTATTTTTTCGAGTTCTCTTCTTCTCATTATATCTTAACTTCTTTCTCAATGGGGCAGTTGCAAGGGTCTGAAATGTTGTGTTTTTTATAAAGAAAATGAAAGTACTTGATGAGCTGAAGACAAAGATGCCTTTGGTTTCTCCTCAAGTCCCATTGTTCCAAATATGATATTTTGGCACAAAATACATTGTTTTAAATGGGAACTCCGCGTAGTGACGTCACTACACACACGATTTTTTACATCTTTACACGTGTGTATCTCCAAAATCAGGACACTTAGGAAAAAGCCAAAGGCACCATTGTTCTCAGCTCATCAAGTACTATAATTTTCCTTATAAAAAACACAACATTTCAGACCCTTGCAACTGCCCCATTCGGCGCATCTCGAAATTTGGGGGGACGAAAAGACCCCCCCCACACACACACACACAATTGGAAACTTACAAGCGTCTTGCTTGAATAAATTTTTTCGAAAGCTTCGGCAACATCGATCGATATTTTACCAGCACGCGACGACAGAAGGTCATAATATCGAATGCGAAGCAGAACCATACAAATCAACGATATACGCAAGCGAGGATGCTGGCATAAAATACACCGAACGCCCCCTTCCCCGTAATGCCCTCTCTTGGGGGCGGGGGACAACATTACGACAAAACCAAATTCAATGTTCAACACTGTTCTTGTTTTCATTAGACTTTGGGCCTGTTGGGGAATGCTCAGCGCGGCCATACTGGAAATGGCATAAACTTGTGGAGAGAGAATTTGACGGAGGCTGGGTAGGTGGGGGGTACGGAGGGGAGGAGGAGGGGAGGAGACGGGGGTGAGCTGTCATGATATTTCATCTGAAAGTGGCGGCGACAATGTTTCGTCGAATCAGAGGGGACGCAGCGAGTTAAGCGAGAGCAGTGCAGTGCTGCCAGATCGTACAACTTTCTCAGTGGCGTCGCGCAGTGGTTAGTGAATGGGGCTATTGCACACTTTCGCTATCAGCGATTTAATAGTCGATTAAGGCGTAAAAACCTCAAAAAATAATGATAGCGGCACTAAAAACTTCCAAAATCCACTCCTAAACTCAATAAACGCAGTTATTTGCGGAAGCGTAATGGTGGCCGAAGGCACTAACAATGGGAGATTCCCATCTAACAATTCTGAAACTCCATCAAGAAGTGACCAATAAGAGACTACTTTCATTTGACACCGGTGTCACTTGGTGTTGCGGTACCATTCATCGGATGTGGATTATCACTCTGATGACTAATTACTCTGTGAATCATCCTTGTCAGCATAGAAAGAGTGACGAAATTAAGATAGGAATCTCCCATTGTTAGTGCCTTCGGCCACCATTACGCTCGCGCAAATAACTGCGTTTATTGAGTTTAGGAGTGGATTTTGGAAGTTTTTAGTGCCGCCATCGTTATTTTTTGAGGTTCTTACGCCATAATCGACTATTAAATCGCTTATAGCAAAAGTGTGCAATAGCCCCATTGCGATGTATCGATATCCCCTCCATATAAAACTATGGAAAAGAATCGATAATTGAAGGGCAGTTCAGAGGACCCGACTGAATAAGCGATACTTTTCCTGGGGGCACAAATGGGACCCGGGGGGGGAGAGGAGGCGATTGTGGCGCGCGGTGATGAAATCAGTAAACCTAATAATGCACAAAGGAAAAGAGTATCTTACTGAACTTTGACCGCCGTTCTGGGACTCGTTAAAATAATTTCTGATAACAATGAAGCTATAGTACCGTATCCTCAAAAAGTGTTCAGACTAGTTAAGTTTTTTACTAGAATTTCGGTATCTTCATGGCTACCAGAATTTAGGTTGCCACGGCTGTACTTTTTCAAAGTGTATCATACTAATGATACGAAAGCAAATTTTATCACTCGCACACACACGTATAAGTTTTAAGCCGTCGATCGACTGAAATTAATAACAGAAAAATATTAAGGGGAAAACAAATATTTTTAAAAAAAAAGGTGATCAAATTCAACCATCTCCCCGAAAATTTACCCCCAACTAACTGCCCTTGTTTTTAACTAAATTAGGCTAATTTGCGTACTTGAATGTGAACATGACAAGGGTACACCACACTATGGTCCAGAAGTCCGATTTAGGAAGACATTAGTTTCCATTAAAATCGCCCAATATCTTGAAAACGGCTCATCTGACACCAAAACTGGTTTTGACAAAAAAAATAGAACGTAAACCGTTTTAACTTTTTTGTAATAACCATTTTTGATGTCAGATGAGCCGTTTTCAAGATATTGGGCGATTTTAATGGAAACTAATGTCTTCCTAAATCGGACTTCTGGACCATAGTGCACCGTTGCGCACCAATCCCATCGGGAGCACCAAGTCCCTGTCTAAATACAGATAGACTTGGTACTAAGATGAGATTCGTCCTCCCGAGCTATAAAATTCGCTTTCCACCCCCACATGAAAATCCTCTAATCTTTGAATTTTTTGTCCACTGCACCATCAGCATATTCACCGGTTATTTTGGGGAATTCCGTTGAGTCCAGTCGTAACGGCAACCCCGAAAGCGGCGGACTTCAACGAAGCTCGCAACTCGCGGCTCGTGCTCGCGAGACCCAAAACGCGTTTTACCAACGAGGTTATTTTTCACTTTTCGCCCCCCCCCCTCCCTGCCACCACCTCTATTTTCCGTCTCAAACACGTTCCTGCTTTGACAAAGAGAATGAATTATTCCCTCGGTTGAAAGCTAAAGGGCTGGAAATGGTCAGTTAGTGTTTCCGGGTGGTGTTTTTTCCCCTTCCTTTTTTTTTATTCATCCCTCATAGTAGGAGATATGAGGGATGAAGGGGGATACTTTTATTTTCGAAGTTAACAAAATATTATTGACGACCGAAGTAAACAGGAAACTTTTAATAATGTGAGTGGGTGTACAAGCACAAAAAAGTTAATGAATAAAGGTTTGAAATTACTGTAGTAAAAAATCGCAACAGATTCACAAAGCAAATATTACTTACAGCCTGATTAATCGGCAGGAATCTGGATGGATTGATGAAGTCCCGATGTTTATAGAGCTTGCAGCCTTGACTGTTTAAAACTCCATTCAATGGATATGAGGCAAACTTTTCTTACGCTAGTATGAACAGCGTCAATGCTGGAGTGAAGTCACTTAAAAAAACGTAGAGAGCATGAAACAGTTTCAAAAACAAAACTTGACTCACACTCTCAATAAATGCGTTTGAACAAAATTCCAAGAAGGAATTCATTCCACCCTTCATATAAGTACCTAACTTATCAAACTGAAAACAACATGCAAATAAACTTTCTCAAACAAAAGCTAAAAATATTTCAACGCGGAAAAATTGTTAAAAAAAAAAAAAAAAAAAAAAAAAAAAAATGATAATACGACCCTTCGACCGCTATAACCGCAGAGAAGGGTTCGGGAATTCAATGGCGGTCCGTGGGTCAAAAAGTGGGAGGGCTTGAGGGGGCTTGAAAAGTAAAAAAAAAATTCGGCAAAAATCGATGATTCCCCCCCCCCCCCCCCCTGCTTTTTACTTATTTTTGGCTTTTCGAAGGAGTGAAGGAAAATGATCGCAAGGGGGACTTACTTATAATGCAACAGGAGCCTTCGTTTTTCTTTTTTCTTCTTTTTTCTTTCTTTTTTTCTTCCTTCCCTTCTTCTTTTCTTCCTTCCCTTCTTTTTCTCGCTTTTTTCAAGCCCCCTTCCCAAAAAAGTGGGGGAGGGGGGCTTAAGCCCCCAAAGCTCCCCCCACGGACCGCCGCTGCGGGAATTGCATTTGTGCTTTCGCCCATTTTAACACAGGTGCTATAGAAAATAAGATAAAAGAGGGAGCAATCACGTGGCATTAGAATCTATTATACAATCAGTCATTTGCGACAACACGCGCGGTCAAACGAACTTATGGACAGATAGATTGAGTGGGAGGGACAAATTCCTGGACCCGACTTTGCGCAATGATCACTGTCCTCTGCAAATTCAACGACGGCACGCATCCGGCCCGCAAGGGACGTGCGAATGTTCTGATTGCACTTTGAAATTTAAAAATTGAACACAGACAGGTTTGACGAATGTTCTCATCCGATTGTTTCTGGCCAGGCGTACCTGGTGGGAGGTTGGGGAGGGGGGGGGGGGATAAAGAGTGCCTCCCAATGTAACAAAAGATCTCATTAGAGTCGCCATCACGGTTGTTTTCCGCCTATCATTCCAGGATAATTGAGCCAATCGTGGTTCACTGATCCCAGTGTTGTCAGATTTCAGGTTGAAATAAAAATACTTTTCACAAGGCTGCCGTTATATACGCATTTTCTCATTTATCTAAATTTCTCGCCGAGTTTGGCAACATTGATTTTACATTGATTCAAAAGAGACAAATATACATTACACAGTCCGGATCCAAGGTTATAGATAAAAGAGGTAAGCTCATCTGACTTTGCTCCACAAATTCAGCAAAGGAGCACCCGGGAGCTCACCGGGGCATGTAAACAGAGCCGATTGGGAGCCGACCGGCGTGGCACCTAGCGGCAAAAGTTTGAACTACGTACGTCCTGATGAGCTGAGTTTATATACCTGAGTTTTGACCCTCATCTCCATCGGTCGATTGCTGCCTAGTGGTACAGTGCTGGCTCCCGGACCAGAAGATTGCTGGATCGATCCCCGGCTAGTCTCTTTTTTGTTTTGTTGTTTTTTTTTTTTTAATTTTCACAAAAATGCTTTGATGGTGTAGTTCGATGAAGGGCCGTTCAATTTTGAGGTTCTATTTACGTGATATCGACGAACTCCCATTGTGGTCCACCAAAGAAAAGCGGAGAAACCTGCCACTATCCCCAAAAAAAACCCCTTTTCCGAGTGCAGACAACCCCAAGTTAGATTATAAAAAAGACCGGGAGCGAGCGAAGCGAGCGGGAGGTAAACGCAGCGCGGAGCGCGCGTATTCGCCCGAAGGGCGTTACAACTCCCCTAAAATGCCAACAAATGTTATTTCTTTTATATCAATTCAAACAGCCCGCCAAATCGTGGCTCCCAATCGGCTCTGTTTACATGCCCCGGTGAGCTCCCGGGTGCTCCATCGCAAATTCAGTGGCGCGCAGTTCAAAATCAGTGCAGGCAAGATGGCCGGCAAAAGCAGAAAACGTATACTCTTTGCAAAAAACATTGGATTGTTTTCTGCTTTCCTGCAGAGGGCAACCCAATGTTTTCTGCAAACAGCATACGTTTTCTGCTTTTGTCGGACATCTCGCCTGCACTGATTTTGAACTGCACGCCAATGAATTCGTGGCGCGAAGTCAGATGAGCATACCTCTTTAATCTATAACCTTGGTCCGGACCCTCCTGAAACAGTATCACTGCCATCAGTGCATCGGTAGAGTCCAGCGTAATCTGGCAACCATGCAATTTGCCATACAAACCAATGGGAAAAACAGATTCTTGAAGAGGCAGGTCTCACCAAGAATTGATTATTTTCCGTAGGCTTGGTTGCAGAAAATCCGTTGATGCCAAATTGCTCGAGCCGCCGCACTATTGGCAAATTTTGGCCGTTTGGCGGTCATAAATCTGTAACTTTTTGAAAGTCAAAAGAATGACTTCAAACTCTCGGAACTGGTTCCCAAGCCTTTAAAGAGGTCAAAAATCAAGGCTGTGTCCATAGATTTTGCACATAAGTGAAGGGGGAGGGAGTATTTACGATTTGAAGACGAAAATTCAGAGCTTGAAAAAATTGATTTATGACCGCCAAATGGTCAAAGTTTGCCAACAGTGCGCCGCGCCGCGGCCGGCCCTAGAGTTGTCTATACTATACTGGTAAACTGATCGATCTCTCTTTGATTTTACTAATTATTGTAAGTATACTTGATTGCTCAAAAAGTAATTGCGGCTGCCTCGTTGATGATCCAATTTACATTTCTTTAGCGAATAAGTGATGCGAAGACGCGAAGCAAACGACAACGACCCTCAGATCAAAATTCGAAAAACAAAACCCCCGGAAGCACGACAAAAGCTCGAGGCAACGATAGCACGATATTTTTTATCATCCGCCTTAAACGATCGGAGGATGCAACCCACCATACGCATAATCATGAATCTTACAAAGTAAATCAAGCATACTTATAGTTTACTTTGCAGAAAGGGAGAATATAACGATTCACAGATCATAATCTCACGTGAAAAAACCACGAGGACGAGGACGTAAAGGATGTATGTTGCAGGACGAAGATGCCCTCTCTCTTTCAAAAGTCCTTATTTCTGCAAAGAATACCTTATAATTACAAATAAAAGCCCAGTAGAACTTGGTCTGATGGAGAGACATGTGTAAGCGTTTCCTTGCTTTGAATACTACTTACTTGATCATAGGACACGTGAGAGGAGCACGTGCAAAGAGTTTCTCGTTACCGAAACACAATCCTTCCTCTCTCACTTCGTGAAGTGTTTTACGGCGAGAGAGGAAAATGATCAGAAGGAAGTATACGTGGGTATCGCTTTCCGTTAAATGCCTGAACCTATTTCAGCGCGAACTTTTCCATGAATACTTTGTAACCTATGAAATGCCTCTTACTCAAATGCACTTAAGTTTTTTAAGCATAGCTCGATTCATAAGTGACATTGGTGACATGGTTGCCGCGGTGTGCGTGAATGTCATGGAATGGGTCTGTTGCGTACTTTTGCTACATCAATATAACTCATTGTTTTTAACGTAAAATTCGGCGAAAATAACGATGCGCACAGTAAAAACTTTCAAAATCCACTCATTAACTCAGAAAATGCCTTCCATTTCAAACAACCCGCGCTACACTAGACACTATATCACCGACTTATAACCACATAGATGGAACCATCTCGTTTATGTAAACATGAAAAGAACTTACAAACATTGGGATATTTCGTTTAGATGCGTACATTTCTTATATTATTTTGTAATATTTGATAAACCGGAAAGACCAGACAGCAAGTGCAGCTTAAATTTCACGAATTAAAAAAGAAAGTTCATCATTTTGTAGTTACGATGTTGTTTACTTATGCACGGTGGTTCCGTCTATGTAGTAGTATACCGGTGCAAATAGTGTCTAGTGTAGCGCGGGCTGTTTGAAATTGAGGTGATTTCCTGAGTTAATGAGTGGATTTTGAACGTTTTTAATGTGCGCATCGTTATTTTCCCCGAATTGTACATAAGAATCAAGGTTCTATATTGTTGCAGCAAAAGCATGCAACAGACCCATTCTTGATTTCAACGATGAATCCACCGATGGATAAAAAGGTTATACGGAGTATGACATGTATCCGATGTCTTCGGTATCTGAAGGCCGAAGCATCATCAGTTTTTTTTTTTTTGTTCAGAAGCCTAAAAAACGCCATTCGTTGGGGGTGTGGTTTTTTGTAACTTTTGGTTTCATGAGTTCAACTTTCCTAATATTTCACTCCACATCCATTACTTCATTTTCAGTGTTTCTTGGGGGGGGGGGGGGGGAAGCGATGGAAATAGACTGAAATACGCTTTAGTTGCAAAAATCGCTCCACTGTGTTTTAAAATCTAATTCGAAAGCCAAAACTTACTTTTTACCCTGAAATGAGCCTGGTACCAGTGAAAAAGCTCAATCCTTGTTGCCAGACCGCAGGTTTGATAATACCTCTTTATTGCGGTTACTTTTCGTTGAAATAAGATGACAATTTACGTAGAAACTTATGGTTTTTTTATGAAATTATTTAAGCAACTAACATACTCGTACAAAAACTTATGGTTTTTTTATGAAATTATTTAAGCAACTAACATACTCGTACAAAAACTTATGGTTTTTTTATGAAATTATTTAAGCAACTAACATACTCGTACAATTCACAAATTTCACTTCCGATCGCCAGTAAGGTTTTTATTGCCGTTTGATTTTCACCCAATGGGGCAGTTGCAAGGGTCTGAAATGTCGTGTTTTTTATGAAGAAAATTATAGTACTTGATGAGCTGAGAACAATGGTGCCCTTGGTTTTTCATAAGTGTCCTGGTTTCGGAGATATAAACGTGTAAAGTTGAATAAAATCGTGTGTGTAGTGACGTCACTACGCGGAATTCCCATTTAAAACAATGTATTTCGGGCCGAAATCTCATCTCCGGAACAATGGGACTTGAGGAGAAACCAAAGACATCTTTGTTCTCAGCTCATCTAGTACATTCATTTTCTTTATAAAAATCTCAACAATTTAGACCCTTGCAACCAGTGGCGTCGCGTGCCATCTGGCAACAATGCGACTCCTCCATTTAAACTCTATAAATATATCGAATTTTCCTCGTGCACTGTGCACCCCCTGAATTCGACCTTTCACATGAGTTTAAATGGGTAGAATGCAGTGTTGCCAAATTGCACGCGACGCCACTGCTTGCAACTGCCCTATTTGGCAGCACTGCATAACCCTAATGGGATGTGAATGTTCTGTTTAGATTCATGAAAGAATTATTATAGCACATGAAAATCTTCTGGTACCTAATAGTTTTGTCCACCGATGGAATCGTCGTTGAATTCAGAAATCCCATTAAATTCACGCATGAAAACGGCAACTCTGATATTATCAGTGAGCAAAGAAAGTTACAGAGCGCGAGGACTGAGAGGGTATAGAGCTTTTGGGGGAAAAGAAGTCAAACTTTTTCTTTTCGAAGCTCTTCTTTAAAAACTCGGACGCGAAGCTATCGATGACGAGATAATTGGGTTTAAATGGCTTTCAAAGACTTTTCTCTTTTTCCTACTTTCTACTGAATGGGAACAAAAACAACTGTCTTATTCATCCACTCCCCGATTCGGATCTCAGCTGCCAAATCTGGAAACCACGTTCGATTTTCTTCTTATGATTCAAACAAATAACGAGAAGACTTTTCATCGACGTGGCAGCACTTCGGTTGGGATCCTCTTATCCCTCGGAATCGTTAAGAGAAACTTCGAAATCTTAAGAGTTGGCACAAAGACCTTTTCAGTATAGATTCCAAAAGAACGAAAATAAACCTCGATTCCCTTTAAAATTCGCCTTCGATTTCCTTTGAATCAGTTTAAGAATTCTGGCGCAGGCGGTCCAACTAAATAGGCTAGAAAGTTTTTTTCTTTTCTTTTTTTCACCACCCCCTTTCTCCCGCTTCGACCGCACTCCTCTCTCCTTATTAATTCGGATTAGTGGTTCGCTTTTCTCTTTCCATTTTGGATAATCGAATTGAGTTCAATTCAATGAGAAAATGCAAAATCCTTGAATGTAATTTCCTTTTAACGCTTTTATCGGATATCTTTATATGTTTCGCACTCAACAGTCTAAAAATCGATTTTGGAGGAAACGATCGGTGAAGCTTCAAAATGACGTTAAAATGGGGCAGTTGCAAGGGTCTGAAATGTTGTGTTTTTCATGAAGAAAATGGAAGTACTTGATGAGCTGAGAACAAAGATGCCTTTTGTTTCTAATTAGATCCCATTGTTCCGGAGATGAGATTTCGGCCCAAAATACTCTGTTTTAAATGGGGATTCCGCGTAGTGACGTCACTACACACACGAATTTTCGCAACTTTACGCGTGTGTATCTCCAAAACCAAGACACTTAGGAAAAAACCAAAGGCACCATTGTTCTCATCTTATCAAGTGCTATCATTTTCTTTATAAAAAACACAACATTTCAGACCCTTGCAACTGCTCCATTAAAACTCCCAGGAATCGCCGGAACGGATTTAAATTCTGTGAATGTTCAAAAAGCAGCGCTAATTAACAACAACAACAAAAATCATAGGCGGCGGGTAAGGTTTTTTATACAGGGTGTTTCACATAACCTGCTCACTATGGTTTTCTTGAACACATGACGATAAAAAAATCGAGAAAAATCGGTTTTATACTAATTCGGACCTGAAGTTTCATTTAAAAATACTGTCACAACCCAAAATTTGGTTTTTGGGGGGTTTTCAGGGGGGGCACCCCCCGAATCTCGAAAATTTCAAATGGCAACCCCCATCTTGTGATACCTCATTTGAAAGGGCGTGAAATTCTAAGCATTTTGGCTTAAACCGGAAGTCAATATCTTTTTTCGTGTTCGAGATATCGAAGGTCGAAGTTCGATTTTGGACCAATTTTCGAAAATTCGTAACTCCTACGAAAAGAGTCGTAAAACGAAAAACTGCACATGCAAAATACTCTACTTGATGAGTACTTTCAAGAAAAAAGTACGAATTTAGAATCAAACAAATTGTAAGCCAACTTTTAGGCACCTTAAAAATTTTGGCGGGAAAACCCCGATACATCAAAATTTTCAAATGGCAACCCCTATCTTTGAACGTCTCATGCGAAAAGGCGTAAAAAGTCGTGCATTTTGGCGCAATCAAAAGTTTAATATCGTTTTTCTTATTCGATATATCGAAAATCGAAGTTCGATTAAGACCGTTTTTCGACCCTGTAAAAAATGGATCCTATCGTGTGTTACATCTTTCGAAAGCGCCTAAAAAATCAAGAATTCTAGCGCAAACCGGAAGTCAATACCTTTTTTTGCGGTCGAGATATCGCAAGTCAAAATTTAAGGTGCGCCCTAAGCGGAGACTAAACTTTGACTTGCGATATCTCGACCGCAAAAAAAGGTATTGACTTCCGGTTTGCGCTAGAATTCTTGATTTTTTAGGCGCTTTTGAATGGTGTATCACACGATAGGGTCCATTTTTTACAGGGTCGAAAAACGGTCTTAATCGAACTTCGATTTTCGATTTATCGAATAAGAAAAACGATATTGAACTTTTGATTGCGCCAAAATGCACGACTTTTTACGCCTTTTTGCATGAGACGTTCAAAGATAGGGGTTGCCATTTGAAAATTTTGATGTATCGGGGTTTTCCCGCCAAAATTTTTAAGGTGCCTAAAAGTTGGCTTACAATTTGTTTGATTCTAAATTCGTACTTTTTTCTTGAAAGTACTCATCAAGTAGAGTATTTTGCATGTGCAGTTTTTCGTTTTACGACTCTTTTCGTAGGAGTTACGAATTTTCGAAAATTGGTCCAAAATCGAACTTCGACCTTCGATACCTCGAACACGAAAAAAGATATTGACTTCCGGTTTAAGCCAAAATGCTTAGAATTTCACGCCCTTTCAAATGAGGTATCACAAGATGGGGGTTGCCATTTGAAATTTTCGAGATTCGGGGGGTGCCCCCCCTGAAAACCCCCCAAAAACCAAATTTTGGGTTGTGACAGTATTTTTAAATGAAACTTCAGGTCCGAATTAGTATAAAACCGATTTTTCTCGATTTTTTTATCGTCATGTGTTCAAGAAAACCATAGTGAGCAGGTTATGTGAAACACCCTGTAGTCACGATTTGACTGCTATTCATTAAGATTTACAGGGTATACCCTATTAATCATTGCCGTAGTAATTTATTGTCTACCGATCTGAACTCAATGAGCCTACATCAAGCTTTCCTATATTCTGTTCCGTATAAAAACTATCACTGGAAAAATAAAATTATAATAATTCCTGAATTCTAATAATATTCCCCTGCACAACGTTACGAAAACCGCGAGAAATTTCTTGTACTTTTACCAGCGTCAAGAATATGGTCATCATACCATATTTCTATCTAACTTTCAAGGACTACGATACTATAATTAACTATTATAGAATTCCGTCATCACTCATCAGTACCAGAAATTCCCTCGGTTGACACGTGCTTCTTAGTCATCTTTTTTTTTTTTTTTTTTTTTTTTTTGGCACAATGAATAACGAAGACGACACAGAAAACTTCCAACATCCACCCAATAACTTATTGAAAGCTTTTGAACCTTGCGTTTGAAGCAATGTAACTGGAAAGAAAAGATGATTGATGCTGTGCACAGAAATACTGTCAGCTATATCAGTCACACACTTAATTCAAAAAATAATCGCTGGGAGCCAAGAACGCATGAGCACTTTGGAGGATGTAATGCTTCTCAGTGGCGTACCTGAGGCCCCCGCTGCCCCCGACCTAAGGGGCCCCATGATCACATCTGATCCGAGTATTAGACAAAACACGACATTTGAAATAATAAAGATAAAGATGGATGAGAAAATAAATCAGTGAAATCTGGAAGTAAAAAGAGCTGAGCTCCGGGCGGTATCAAATGAATATTGAAAAGCTGCCAGTATTTAAAAAAAAAAAAAAAAAAAAAAAAAAAAAAAAAAAAAAAAAAATCAGCCATTTTCTTTCTTTGGGGGGGGGGGGACGGAATTATTAAGTTAAAACTACGTGAAAAACTGTTTTGAGAGCACTCAATTTTCATAAAATATCAAGGGAGGACCCCCGAGCCTCCTCTAGATGGGTGGGGGGGGGGGGAGTCCTCCATAGACACTCCATTCACTCAGTAAAAATGTAGGGCTCCCGACTGAAAGTTTGCGGGGGGGGGGCGGGCTCAAAGTTTCCGGTACGCCACTTATGCTTCTCGTTCCTCTGACTCGGAAGTTAAACCTGCAAAAACGAAGAAAAACCTGGCGAAAATAAAGTCAACAGCACGAAGTGTTCCCGAGCGGTCTCCCATCTGAGTACTAACTTCGCCCGACGCTGCTTAACTTCGGTGATCGGACGAGAACCGGTGCTTTCAACGTGGTATGGCCGTTGACGGGAAGTTGGTGAGCTTAATGACAACTTGAAGTTTTCGTGGAGTAGATTGGTTTCCTGCAAAATAAAATTATGACGAAAAAAGAGTGTCAACAGCACGAAGTGTTCCCGAGCGGTCTCCCATCTGAGTACTAACTTCGCCCGACGATGCTGCTTAACTTTGGTGATCGGACGAGAACCGGTGCTTTCAACGTGGTATGGCCGTTGACGGGAAGTTGGTGAGCTTAATGACAACTTGAAGTTTTCGTGGAGTAGATTGGTTTCCTGCAAAATAAAATTATGACGAAAAAAGAGAGTCAACAGCACGAAGTGTTCCCGAGCGGTCTCCCATCTGAGTACTAACTTCGCCCGACGCTGCTTAACTTCGGTGATCGGACGAGAACCGGTGCTTTCAACGTGGTATGGCCGTTGACGTATGAGCAAAAAGTTTATCGACAGCTTAAAGTTTCCGTAGAGTCACTCGATTTTGTCAAGCGCGATCAACGAACGATGCGATTCATTGTCAGATTGTAAAAAGTCGTAAATCATTGAGAGCGGATTCCCTTTGGCAACGGCAACGTCCGCAAAGCACTTGCAATACTTGCATAGCGTCGCCATGATGGTCACGCGTATAAAATCTATTATTATATATTACGAGTGGATTACCGTATTTTTAAACACAACCATTGATCGCCGATATTCTATTAATCGTTTTTCTTTCGCGGACTCCTAAATTACGTAAGACCGAAAATTAAGAAGAAATCGAGGAAGCGGAAATAAAATTTGAAGAGGCAAAACAGAAAGGTAAACAAACTTTTGAGAGCATGTGATCCTTCATTCCCTACTCCGTTTAGATTTCCACTTGGGCTGCGAGAAAGAGAGAGAGAGAGAGAGAGAGAGAGAGAGAGAGAGAGAGAGAGAGAGAGAGAGAGAGAGAGAGAGAGAGAGAGAGAGAGAGAGAGAGAGAGAGAGAGAGAGAGAGAGAGAGAGGAGAGAGGGGAGAGAGGGAGAGAGGAGAGAGGAGAGAGAGAGAGAGAGAGAGAGAGAGAGAGAGAGAATATGAATTCTTGAATCCGTTTCCGTCGATACGAGTGCGCTCGCGCGCGGGAGCTTATTGTATAATGTATATGCGGAGCACTTAAAGTGAATTATCGGGGGCCCCCTCGACACCAATCCCAAAACACCGCGATATGTGATATGCCGAGCAGAGATGCCGGAAGTGCGGAGGAGGCTTTAAGTCGTTTATTTCCCGCAAGGATCAAAGTAGAATATATATGACTTTTAACCTGAAATCTGACAACACTGATGTCAAGCTCTTTTCCCTTGATTGACATGACGACGCATTTCGAGAGCTGCGAATGATGATTGAAAGCTCAATCACTTCTTATAGCAGGCGGAGATCATCGAGGGACGAGGAATGAGTATGATGAAAGGGGAGGGGGGGGGCACATCTTGAGAGCTTCGCCTCTTAGAGAAAAGGTCAAAGATCAATTTCCATTGGATACGTACCGACACTTACTTATTCCATACGGGCGCGAACCCGATCATATATGTATACAGGATGATGAGAAAAAGAGCAGCAGCTAGAGTATTATTAGATCAAATAATTTGAGAACGGCTTTGAATTTAAAAAGAAAAAGAAAATACGTCAAAATACGGCTGGAATACGTGGTCCATTGGTATTACAAGGTGATGCCCCGAATTTTCCCCAAGGGGGGTCAACATCAATATGCACAGTAACTCAAATATTTCAAACAGAAGATCCCTATCTTGTGATTCACCGTTAATTATATATTAATTGCTTACCGGTTTGGCATCGGCTGTACACCGAAATAAAATGAAATAAAATAAAACAAAAATTGGTTGATTTAAAAAATGTTAAAAGTGACGACCGTTAAATGATTTTGATAATTAAACAAAATGGAAATGCTAAATCAACACGACGGTGTTGCTAAACGAACAACACAAATTGTTAAATCATCAACATTTTAGTCAATTTCAGATACCAACTTGTTAACAATGTATGTTTCATTTAACATGTTGTCAGTTTAAGGGCAGTATTAGGTCAATTAAGCATCTAGTTTTGTTAAGGGGGTAGACCACCCACCCTGGTTTTGAGAAAAAAAGAAAAACCCTTGATTTTTTTTTTTTTTTTTTTTTTTTTTTATATTTTTGTAGAGGACACTTTGGGAAACAAAATTTAAACCATTTCAGATTTTCGCTTGTTTTTCCAACTTGAAAACAACTTTTTTTTGAGTTCTATGGCACCTAGAGACTTGTTCTTTTTTTTCAAAATGTTCAGAATTTCATACTCTAGGTCCGTTAGTATCCGGTTTGGCTTGAATTGAATAACTCGAACAACTATGAATTCTCAAACCAAAAAATTTGTCTAAAAAAAACAATTTTTTAAAATTAAAATTTTAAAATGATTCGAGGGGGGGGGGAAGGGATACTAGCAGACCTAGAGGACGTAATGATCTTTCTTTTAAGCCAAAAAACAAGTTGATTGGGCAACCCATGCTCAAGAAAAGTTGTTTTGAAGTCTGCTACCTGTTTTTGGAATATCTTCAATCTAAGGGGCAGGTAGGCAAAAAAAAATTTGGAAACTTCAAATTTACATCGGTACCGTCTTCAAAAAAAAAAAGTGTGCCTCCTAATCATCAGGAAAGGTGTTTTTCATTTTTGAGTGGTCTACCCCCTTAAATTGACTTTTACCATTTTGCGGACACCACTTTTAGCATTAGAATAGTTAAATTAACCAATGGGGCAGTTGCAAGGGTCTGAAAGTTTGTGTTTTTTACGAAGAAAATTATACAACTTGATGAACTGAGAACAATGATGCCTTTGGTTTTTTCTTAAATGTCCCAGTTTTTGGGATACACACGTGTAAAGTTGCAAAGAATTGTGTGCGTAGTGACGTCACTACGTGGAATTCCCATTTAAAACAATGTATTTTGGGCCAAAATCTCATCTCGGGAACAATGGGACTTAAGTAGAAACCAAAGGCATCTTTGTCCTCAGCTCATCAAGTACTTACATTTTCTTAATAAAAAACACAACATTTCAGACCCTTGCAACTGCCCCATTCTGTATACAACAGTGTGCGGCGCTGCGTGTTGCACACCCTGTGCCCTAGTATCTTTGCTCCTGCTTGACAACAAGATATGCTTTTTGGATGACTCTTATTGTCAGTTCAAGGGGAGACAAGAGAGCATGAAAAGTGATATGAGCAATGAGCGCATACTGGGAAGCAGGTTGAAAGACAAAAAAAGTAATCCGCTATTGTCGATTAGACGGTAAGACCAGCCCCAGCCCTGCTCCTAAAGGGGGTGGGTTCGAAGGAGGGGGGTGGGTTTGAAGGAGGGGGAGTCGGGAAGAAGGATTTATCGTCGGTTATTAGACCGAAGAGATCATTATTACCATAAGCCTTCCTGGAAGTCTCCAATGTATGCGTAAGCGTCTTCATCTTCTCACGCAGTGCTGCCGTATTGCTGGCAGGGCTGCCGTTTCGCGTATAATCAATGCTATTTTTCAATTCACCGATGATTCCACCGGTTGAGAAAAGATTACACAGTCCAGTTCAGTGCATGACTGTAATGAACTAAAATACTCGCATCTGTAATCATTTCTCAACCGGTGGAGTCGTCGATGACTTTAAAAAACTTGCGGATATTTTAATTAATCAACGGAGTTTCCACCGATTAAGGAAAGATTACAGATCAGAGTATTTTCGTGCATTACAGTCATACACTGAACTGAACTGTGTAATCTTTTCTCAACCGGTGGAATCATCGGTGAATAGAAAAATAGCATTGATTATACGCAAAACGGCAGCCCTGATTGCTGGTATTCAATGACATTCTCCGATCCATCAGTGCTTATACCGGTTAAAGCAAAGATTAAACATTTGGATTGATAGGGTGATGATGACTTATAGAAATGCTAAAATTAGTAATCTTTGCTTTACCCATCCATGCAGTACCAATGGATTGTAGAATGTTATTAAGAATATGCAAAACGGCAGCACTGTTTTGCTCAGTGAACCACTGCTTCTTGCTCTCCTCAATCTGTCGAAAAGTTATCAAGCCTCTCCGACTTGAGCAAAGCAGAGACATTTTAAGCAAAGCTGTGTTGTCAGATCATGTTTAAAGCATCATCATTAATTTAAGGCTACAAAATAAACATAGAGTGAGATGACAGTACATAGGGGTCACGTGAGAGCGAGAGAGACAAACTGGCTTTGTTTGGAACGTTCATCACCGGCAGTCGCCATTACTACAGATCATGTTTAAAGCATCATCATTAATTTAAGGCTACAAAATAAACATAGAGTGAGATGACAGTACATAGGGGTCACGTAAGAGCGAGAGAGACAAACTGGCTTTGTTTGGAACGTTCATCACCGGCAGTCGCCATTACTACAGATCATGTTTAAAGCATCATCATTAATTTAAGGCTACAAAATAAACATAGAGTGAGATGGCAGTACATAGGGGTCACGTAAGAGCGAGAGAGACAAACTGGCTTTGTTTGGAACGCTCATCACCGGCAGTCGCCATTACTAAAACCCTCTATAGGAAAAGCAAGCACATGTTCAGCAACCCCCTCCCCCTCTTCCTTCCAAAGGAGTCTTTTTTTAGGTTTGGAACTTGGATGCAAACCAGAGTTGGGCAAATTCATTACCATTTGCCCGCAGTACAAGCCTTTGCACTTAAATTTGGCAGTTATTTTGGTTTTTTTAAAGACTTGGGCAAAACCGATTCAAAACCAAGTCGTAAGAAAACAACTGAAGCGTCTAGTTAGTCCGGTAAGCAACTTAGTCATTTGTTGCTCAGTTAGACAACTAACCTGATACCAAAAAATATAGCTACCTGAGCGATTAACGACCAATTCAGTTGCTCGCTATAGACCAACTTGACAGTTCATTTTTTTTTTTTTTTTTTTTTTTATTTTTTTATTTTTTTTTGAACAACTTATTGTTTCAAATTAATTTTGCCCGAATCTGTCTTATGAGGCATCGGCGACGCCATTGAAACCATCAAAACCCCAAGTTGTCGAAATGGCTTGATGCGTCTTCGAAAACATCAAAAATCAACACTGGTGGATTTTTGTGCAATGGTTGGCGTATACTGGATCGAAACATCGTTAGTAAAATTGTAACATCGCAAATTACCTAAGTGGAGGGTTTAAATACAGAAAAAAGTAGAATGAGTCGTGGGCATGAATTTGGACTCACGCGGCAAAATTGTCCGGCCGAATTGTGTCGTTGAGACATTCTGATTGTGTCCCATGCAGAAAACATGATCCAAATTTTCGCCGGTGAACCCAAATTCGTGCCGACGACACCCACTTTTTTCCGTGAGGGTGTGTCCCGATGCGTATGTTGCAGGACAAACTCCACCGTCATCCAAAACTAGAATTCTTGAGTTTGGTTAGCGCTGAAAAACACCGCAACGATACACAACAATTAACGGCTTCATCAAAAGCACAGAGCGAAGAACCGACCCAGGCACGAAAATTCGCCTTTCGTGAAGGAACTTCGCTTGATCGCCATCAATACAGGTTTATGGTACTCATCAGAGAAGCCAACAGGCATCTATTATAATCGAAACCGGTTACATAATTACTGGTTCAGTAATTCCATTCCTTGCAACAGAGAGATTATGCTAATTGTCAGTGCCGCTGAGCCCAAATTTACTTCAACTTGCTCCTGGTGAGTTCGTTAAATCAATACATCTAGAATGTATACTCGTGTCTCCGCGTGCTGCTTTGTTATCCCTTGTAACCCCGAGGCCAGACCCCAGACCACCCCCCTTAAAATTCTCATTAAATTAAATTTTAGGACTTTATGACATTCAGGGTACTAATGTAGCCGACGCACCCATGCCAAACTATCACGTTTTTTAGACAACAATGGGTCTGTTGCAAACTTTTGCTACAACGATTAAGAGAGATTAATCTAAAGTGAAATCGCCTGAAAAGTCCATTGGTGGCATCAGAAAGTCATAAAATGCAATAATAAACTCACAAGAGGCGTTTAATGAAATCCAAGATGGCGGAGAAATATCGAGCAATTTGTACGCATGCGCCACGAACATCCAAGGATAGCCAACCTCACAATATCGATCACAACCAATCACAACGTAAACAAACACTTAACCTCTACCTCCAGTGAGGTTGTCAAAGTTGGCCATCCTTGAATGTTTGTGGTGCATGCATACAAATTGCCCGATATTTCTCAGCCATCTTGGATTTCATTAAACGCCTCTTGTGAGTTTATTATTGCATTTTATGACTTTCTGATGCCACCAATGGACTTTTCAGGCGATTTTACATTAGATTATTCTCTCTCAATCGTTGTAGCAAAAGTTTGCAACAGACCCATTGTTGTAGAAGTAACAAGGCTTTTCGTGCTTTTAGGCTTTCTATACGCATATTAAACTTTTAGGAGGAACCTCGTGTCTTTTTTTTAGGATCAATGGTTCATTAATTCTTCATATTTTAATCGGAAAAAACAGAAAAAAAAACAAACAAAAAGGAAAGAAAATCGTTTTTCAATTTAAATTATGCAATATTCAGGGATCGTCACTTTTCCGAAAAATAGCCATAAATATCACAAATTGGGGTGACATGATGTAGCAAAACTGTCCCAAAATATTCAGGAGGATACGTACTCATAATTACTTAAATCACTAAAAGTTTTTTTTTTTTTTAATTTTTTTTCAACTGTCTAAAGTGAAAAAAAAAAACCGTTTGGGGTCTTCTCAGATATATACCCTCCACCCCCACCATAAGTCAAACAAGTTCTTTGGGATCACATGGGTTGAGGCCGTAAACGTTCGATTCTTCGACACAATGTTTTCCGAATGCGCCTTAAACTTAGCAACGTTAGAGAAGAGGCTGACTCGGAACCAGTGTGGTGTAAAATATTACGAGCAATCTGTTCCTGCAAATGAATGATACCGATTAATGAGTTTCCTCATCCCTCTCCAGAGTTTAAATATTTAAGCCGATTAATTAATCGCACCGTACTCCGATAGTCTTAATGCTCTGTTTCTCCAGCTACCCATGCCTCCAACCAAGTTTCAGCATTTCGGCTCATAGGTATACCTGCTCAAGTTAAAATAAACATAGATATGATCCCTTTCTCACCCCCCACCTTCTTCCACAGTCACAATGGTAACAACCCTTTAGTCGCAAATCATTAGAAACAATACTGACAACGAGTGAAAACTTTTGAGGCAGACATAATACAAGAGCAATGCTGATAGATTTAGATTTACCCCTTCCCCTAAATTCCCTTGTTTGTATATCTTGGTCGACTGATGCTTCGAGGAGAGAAACCACCAACAAATTATAACGAAAAGCATGCTTCAGTAGATCAAGAGTATCAAAGACTCAAGACTCCGCTTCTAAAGTAACTCCTCAGCAAATTTTCATAAAAGGATAATCAACTTATATTGGACGTCCTTACCGACTGTGTGTTTGATGCCTATGCCTAGTAGAAAATTCGAAAATTCAGACAGCATGCTCGCAATTTGTATTGCCATCATACCAGTGGCGTCGCGTGCCATCTGGCAACAATGCAACTGCCCCATTTAAACTCATTAAATATATCGAATTTTTCTTGTGCACTGTGCAGTGTGCACCCCCTGAATTCGATCTTTTACATGAGTTTAAAGGGATAAAATACATTGTTGCCAAATTGCACGCGTCGCCACTGCATCATACCACCAAACAGGCATCTGCTATACAGTCACCGAGTTCTGGTTCAGATTTTCGGGAAAATGAGACAGTCTGCCAAAGCCCAAAGCACAACTTAGGATAGGATAATAAAGTTATACTTAGGACCAACAGCTGAAAACACACACTTCAGCGTTATAGACTTGGACAAAAAAGTAAGGGCCTATACCCTTGTTTTAAAATTTACTTAAAAATAAGCGTCACTGATTGATTTTGATGCACTGTTGCTAATCACCATGTCTTAATGGATATCTGCGTCCTGCTTAGGCGGAAACCATCCAATTTACTACAGTGCTACTGTAAAATCAGGGGCGCCATTTCAGATTTTCCTTGGGGGGGGCAAGGCCCTCCAAAAATTTGGATGACCTTTTTTTTTTTTTTTCCTTTTGCCCGGCATCTAAAAAAAATCTGCCCATCTCTCTGACTTGTTTGGGGGCCTCCAAAAGTTTAGTTTGGATGACCCTTTTTTTTGAAGGTAATTTTTTTTTTTTTGCTGTGCATCTTCAAAAAAATCTCACTAACTTGATTTTTGAAAATCCTTGGGGGGGGCAATTGCCCCCCCTGCCCTCCCCCAAATGGCGCCACTGTGTAAAATTATTTTTCATTCGTGTGATTGAGCTAATTTACGCTAAAAAAACTCAACATAGAAGACGCGATGTGCAACAACGCGAGACAATGCAGGGAGCGAAAATAATTTGCAAATCTGGTGCGGTAAATTAAATCCTATTGTTTCGGTTGATACATAAGTACGAATTAATTGCTCTATAATAAGCATGTAGAGCGGGGGATGTAGAGGTGAATCCAAATGAGTCTGTCCTTCTCTCTCTTCACTCATTTGAACGCGTGTCGCGTATGTTAGAAGAGGACAGAGATATAGGAGCGAAAGTCACGTGACGGCCCGTCCCTCTATCATTTTCTGACATGATCGTGTTCTAATGGGCGAAGAGATAGAATCTGATCCGCCTCTGAGTGAATGCGAGGAAACAAGGGTTATTTCGCTCGATGCTTCATGTTAGATTGTTAGTGTCAGACAAATGGATGCGTTCAAGTAAATGCATCCTTCAGAGACCAGCCCACTCACGGAAACATACGGGGATATGAATCGCGTCATTACTTCACCTTAATTCAATGTCATCGAGCATTTGGCAGACATTAATAAGATCCAGGCTGAGCATGAGGAAATGTTAAGAGGTATATTTGCACGTCGGCACGTCCATCCATAGACCCCAACAGCCATAAACTGAATCAAATTATGTTTCTTTACGCAAAGCACCGTGTACATGATCCATTTCTAAAGAAATTCCGATCAAAGTGCGCGATGAGTGGTACTCACCATGTAGGTCAACAAACAGCGGGCAGATGTGTTGGTGGATGGTGCGCTCTGAGCGTTAGCATTTTAGCAACCGCATCTTTCCTCATTCCAAGGAACATTTCTGCCGAACATTTTTCAGAAATATTGCGAAATAAAAAATGTCGCGACAGTTTATTAGAAAGCATCACTTACCTAACTTTGTTCGGGCTTTGCTTAGAATTTCATCGTGCAAACACTACACAGCGCCCAGGTTCACACATACAACACAGCCTCGCTCTTGAGGTATACATTTTCGTATGAAAGAGTCATATAAACTCGTAACCAGACTGCGATGTTTCTTTCCTCCATCTTTTCATCCCTTCATTCCATATCATCATCGTCATCATTATCGTCATCATTTTTATCTCTCGTTCGTTTTTTTTTTCAGGAACATAAAACTAAAGAAAATTCTACTATACCCATAAATATTTACAAAAAAATCATACTATAATAATTATTTTATGCTATTTATCATAAGAAAAAAACAATTATTGTACTCATGTTGTATAGTCGTGTTAATAAAACTTGTTAAAAAAAAAAAAAAAAAAAAAAAAAAAGACTGCGATGTTTGAAGATGATTGACAACGTTTGCTAGTACCTCTCCAAAGTTGATGACCGATTTTGGACGACAGCGAGTGCCGAATAAAGAGTGCGAGTTTGATTAAAAAGGAATTACCGGTAAGAAATAAATAAAATTACTTCCAAGAAAACTAAGTATTAGGAACTACACATTCGTCTGTCAGAAATCTTCAAAATAAAGATGAAAGTAAAAAATTAAAAAGGAAAAACCAGAATATATAGCATTCCGATTTTGCGATACTCTGTTTTTCCATGTACTATGTAAGCTTCGTTTTTAGGTCTCCAGTCGACATTTTTCGTAGAAATCTTCTCGGGATGAATATCTGTAGCACAAAAAATCAAATCAACGACTGTCATTGGCTGAACTCCAAATTCCAATTGACGCTGCCTACGATTGAGCAGTAGTTGAAAAACCATGTGAGGACCTACTCACTTTTTGAGAGCGATTTTTGTTTCTAATCTACAGATTACTCTCCCCATATTCTCTCTGCCGAACACATTGAGAGTGTGATAACGATATACAAGTATGATTCTAAAAACTAACTT
Organism: Trialeurodes vaporariorum; assembly: GCA_011764245.1. Lineage (NCBI taxonomy): Eukaryota > Metazoa > Arthropoda > Insecta > Hemiptera > Aleyrodidae > Trialeurodes > Trialeurodes vaporariorum. Next base: position 79,743,446 of record VMOF01000002.1, read on the forward strand.
GTTACCTCCTAGTCCTTGCACTGGCGCAACCAGGATATCTTCCATCTCTCTCATTTCCCATTTGAATGTATGAGTAGGAAAAGGACAGAAGGAGGGGGAATATTCCCTTGTCCATCCTTGTCTAACATCCGTTTCTTATTGGAGAAAAGAGAGAGATGAAGAATCTCTCGGTGCGCTACTGCCTCCTTGTAAGAACATTCATATGGGCACTGGGCAGTGCATAGTGAGCCGGAACTTACCTGCAAACAAAAAGAAAAGAGGAACATTAGCCACACAAAATAACCAGCTTTTTTACAAACGGTTTCCCAAAGCTGCTTATACGAAGACTTCTCAGAGATTGTAAAGACACGTTTTTAGAATACAATTGAATGAGTTTTAAAGTAAACAAGTACACTCAGTCCATTTCACAGGAAAAATAGCGGATTCGAAGAAATAGAATTTAAAGAAAAATTCTGGGGGTCCATAAATTAACTTTTGGTTAGTTTGAATTGATATATTTACATTTGTTTCATTTGTTCTGTTTGTTTGTTTGTTTGCTTGTTAGGCTTCGGCAAAACTAATTCGATACGATAGTCGTCGAAAAACAACAAAATCGTCGAATTAGTCCGGCGAGTAAATACGATAGTTGTCTTTTGCTCAAGTAGACAAGTATCATTGTTGTATCAGGTTATCTGGTTATAGTTTTCTCTAGCAGCAAGTATATGGGCTATTTTAGTTGCTTGCTAGTCTTATTCGGCAGTTTAGTTGTTTTTTTTTTTCCTCCTCCCAATGAGTTAGTTTCGAATTATTTTTGGTCAAGTCTGGCTAGAAGAATTTTTGGTGTAAAAAATGTAACCTATGCAACAACAGTTTCATGAAGTCTTGACAGTTTAAACGTGAGTTCTAAATTTTTGGAAAACCAGTCGCTATCAAATTGCAAAACTCGATACTCTTCAAAAATCAAAAAACCATGTTCAAAATTCTGCTTGGCGAGAGTTCAGCTTTGTATCTGCTTATACTAAAGATGCCCCATAGTAAACACAGGCTCTCTTTACAAATAGGAAAATGGGGCAGTTGCACTTGCAAGGGTCTGGTGGTGTTTTCCTGAGAAGAAAAGAAAAATATTTGATCAGCTGAGTGTCGTTAATTTAATCCTGCCTGTTTCGGAGATACAATAATGTAAAGTTGCAAAAAAATCGTATGTGTTGTGAGTTTGTGACTGTCACGTGACACAGCGGAATTCTCGTTTAAAACAACGTCTTAACAGCCTAAAATTGCATCTACAGAGCTACTCGGAAAAAAAAGATTAGTGAAAATAACCATACGGATACCCGATTTTGGCACCTGCTAGATGTTATGGTAAACTTGACCAGAAGTATGATACATTTACCGATACTTTGAGTAAATTCGACATGCAATCAGATAACATCACCTAGTACCTATAGTCAAAACATAGTATACTTCTGGTTAACATTACCATAACATCTAGCAGGTGCCAAAATCAGGTATCCGTATGGTTATTTTCACCGTAGTTTTTTTTCCGTGTACAAAACCTAGTTAGAAACCAAAGGAACCCTTCTTTTCAGCTCACCGAGTACTTCCACTCGCTGACTAAAAAACACAAAAATTCAGACTTTTGCAACTGCCCCATTGCTCTGAATTACGAAAATGGATTTGACAGGTCAAAAACACAGTAGTTAAGTGTTTGAAACCACTCGTAAATCTGTTCATCTAAAACCGAGTGCGGTTTATCTCGTTACAAAGATACATTCTCCTCTGTATGTGACAACTCTTTTACGCGTGGACGTTTATGAAGCATCAGTGGCGTCGCGTGCCATCTGACAACAATGCAACTGCTCCATTTAAACTCATTAAATGTATCGAATTTTCCTTGTGCACTGTGCACCCCCTGAATTCGATATTTTACATGAGTTTAAATGGATAGAATACATTGTTGCCAAATTGCACGCGACGCCACTGTTATGAAGTTCTGCAGATACCGGAATTACGCGAGAAACGTAAAATATAGACGGAGAGGGAGAAAAGGAGAGGAGAGGTAACCTGGACTTTACAAATGTGTGGACAAGACTAAATAAAAAAAGGGTCGTTATATGACCGCCGACTTGAATCAGGAACACGTTCAAGTACTCGTACTTACATCGTCCAAAATAAACAAGGAACATGAAAGAAAGAAAAGAAAAAAAACAAACCTTCTCCTCTTCTTTCTTTCCATTCCTCCGTCGCACTATCGTCTGAGATAGTCAAAAAGTGGCCAAAAATCAGAAAGTGAATTTCTCATAAATTTGTCATTTATAAACTTTTAAGACCGATTTCAATCACAGAGAACACTTTTAACAAGTAATTTGAACTTAAAAATGTCACCATAAAGTCTTAAATTAATCTTAAAAGGTTAAAAACGATGATTTTTGATGACTATTTTTCACTGATTTTTGGCCATTTTTTTTTTGGATCTCAGACCATAGTGCGTCGCGTCAGAGCCCCTTGAATGAGGAGAAAGACGTTATTATCAGTGATGCCGAATTTGGCGGGACGTTCAAAAAGGTTTCGATGAACTGAATGGGAAAATGCGTTTAATCATACACGCATAAACGGCAGTCCTGCAGGCAGAGCTGCCGATTTGCGTAGATTTAATGACATTTTTAAATCCACCGATGATTCCACCGATTGAGAAAAGATTACAGAGTTTAGCTCAGTGTATGACTGTAATGCACAAAAATACTCTGATCTGTAATCTTTTCTCAATAGGAGGAAACGCCGTTAATTAAGTAAAATATACCTGTTGAGAAAAGATAAAAGACGCTAGTATTTTCGTGCATTACAGTCACCCACTGAGCTAAACTCTGTAATCTTTTCTCCACCGGTGGAATCTTCGTTGAATTTCAAAATGCCATTAAATCTACGCAAATCGGCAGCTCTGCCTGCAGGATATGGCGCTTTCTGACAGCAGCATCTAAACAACAAAAACGAAAGGAAAAAGGTGTCCAGGACTAGATTTGTTGGAGCAGGAATATAAGGAGTATCAATTCTTCACTTGTGGTAGGAGTTAATGCCGCACACGTAGAGAGTCGCTGTCGTTATCAAGCTTTAAGCGAGTTTGTCGTGGGCGACTCGAAAATATATATATTTTAATGCATATCTCCACTCTACAGGGCGTGTAGGAAGTGCAGTTAGTCCGAGTTCTAGATCTATCAGCTTGGAATGGAGTATGTCCAAAGTGCTCCTGAGAATGTTCTGTTTGACACAATTTAAGTTGAGCTTTATTTACGGTGAGTTTGGCACTCAAAGATTCACTTCCAACAAACTCTCTCAACGGATTACATCAATGATCATTAGACAGGGTTGCCGCGTTTGGCGAGAATTCAGTTGGGATCAGAGCTGCCGTGGTGCGTGTAATGAATCGCATTTTTCAATTCACCGATGATTCCACTGGTTGATAAAAGATTACACGGTTCAGTTCGTGCATGACCGTAATGCATAAAAATACTCGCATCTGCAATCTTTTCTCAATCAGTGGAGTCGTCGACGTCTTTGAAAAACTTGCTGGTATTTTAATTAATTAACGGATTTTCCATCGCTTGAGAGAAGATTACAGATGCGAGTATTTTCGTGAATTACAGACATTCACTGAACTGATTTGTGTAATCTTTTCTTAACCGGTGGAATCATCGGTGATTTGAAAAATGCGAGTAAATATACGCAAAACGGCAGCTCTGGTTGGGATCCCAAATTCATCCATGACTCATTCTATTGATGGACAAAAAGATTATTCATCCGAGTATTTCCCGATAAATACACTTCACTTAAAAGTGTGATCTTTCCCGTCCACCGACGCGACGGGAGCGCCATCTTAGGAAATACCATTAAATATACGCAAAATGGCAACGCTGTCAATAATAATCCAAGGGCGACGAATTAAGTAGAATCGGATGTTGATGCAATCATTTCGCACACTGCTTTAAACCCTTTATTACATGCCTTCTTTACATGTACTCAACGAAGTATCGATTTTACATGCTGTTCTGAGAGTGGGAAAATGGCAACAGGATAGGAATAGGCCGTTATTCCGTCAAAAAGCGCGATGATGTAAACTTTTATCATGCTAAACACATACCGTAGTGTAAACAAACGTGTTTTTTATTTTCATTTTTTCTTTCTTTTCTTCTTTAACATTTTTTTCCTTTCTTGAAATTGTAAAGAACTTTAGAATTTGAGCTGAAAGACTGAAAAACGCCGAGAGATTTGAAGAGTTAGGAATTATGAAACTCGCAGAGGAACTTTACTTTTCTTTAACTTTCATAATTTTCAAGGACGATTCAAATGACTACCTAAAACTTAACTATTCTCTCGAAAATCGATTGAATTCATGGATTTGAAAGTCCGAGGGAAAAATCTATAGATCTTCTCTGATAAATGCGTATGCTTGCAGTGGCGTTGCGTGCTATCTGGCAACGTTGCAATTTGATCATTTAAAGCCATGTAAAATATCTATTCGAGGGAGTGCACTGTGCACCTCCACTCCAACATTTCGATCATTTAAATGGATTTAAATGGCCAAACTGCAATGTTGCCAAGTGGCACGCGACGCCACTGTATGCTTGTTTCATGACTCCATGCACCATGACTCAGCTATATTTTATTGGCCATCTAAAGAATATCCTCAAAAAAGAAAAAAAACAAGGTTGAATAGTATACCCAGCGGTGGCATCAGGAAAAAAATGTCCGTTTACTATGCTGTTCTTGGAGTCGAGAGTGAATTTCAGTGAGCATACACTCATTGTTCTACATTAAGTATCAATGTTCAAATTCGCTGTAGAAAAAGTTCGCATATCAGACCTGTTTTTTTTTCTAATCCTTATCACCGTGTTATACGAACACAAGACTCTGGAACTTGCACTTCGGAGAACTTATAAAATGCGTGAATAAGGAATACATTTATCAGTGCATAATGATTTATTTCCGAGATTATAGCGCTTACAAATTCTTCAACACATAGGTTGCCAGAATATAAGTGTGCGATTTGGAACGGTTATTGCATTTTGTACATTCAAACGAGAACGAAGGGTCTAACTTGGGGTGTTCGCCGTACAGTCAAATAAATTGGTTTCGAACCCAAATTTTAATTTTTATAAAGACCATAATTATAAAGAAGATTTTTATTCTAGACAAATCGTCAAAAACCGTTATTCTGTTTGAAAAACGTCAATATAAATCATGTTTAAAAATTAAAACCCAAAATACGTCCATGTTTCTATACAGTACGGACTATTTTCTCAACTAACTGTTGTTTCAATGAGTTCCGGTCATGCAAAGAGCCGAAAGAAGCGACACACCTGTCGCAAGCATTGTGCTGGGTCTCTGTATTTGTTTCTGAGAAATGGATTAAAACACGACACAAATCTCAAAGCACACAAGCTAGGCCACTGTAGAAGATCAATTTGGATCCTGAAAATAGCTTCTGATGATTGGTGCGCACCATCAACCATCATAGTTTGGCCTTTTGGAGGTCCGCGAAATTTTGACGGCCATTAAAAATGTCGGGAACCATCACCATTCACGGCGCGGATTCATTATACCCACCCAGATACACGCTACATAGGAAGTTTTGACGTCAAATTTCTGTTAATTCGCGAATATTTGAAAGCGATGATTTTTGGTGCGTTGCGCACCAAATGCACTTTTGGGCGTTACTTAAAAAGCCTCTTCGGGTGATCACATTGGGTCCTCAAAGTAGCTTCCAAATAGGAATTTGGCAATCGGTGCGCAGCACCGACAAGCATCATTTTCAATTATTCGTGAATTAACAGAAATTTTTTGACGTCAAAAGTTCAAAACAGTAAATTGTTGTGTATCTTGACACTGATGAATGAATGAGTGCCATGTGCCAATGTGCCATGATTGATGATGCTCCCGACAACCTCGAATACCTCGATGACCGTGAAAGGTTAATGGACCGCCAAACTGCAACAGTGGCGGCTCGTGCGATTTGGCAACCATGCAATTCTCCATTTAAAGTTAGGTAAAAGAATCGATTCTTGAGGAGGCTGGCAGCCTCCGGAAGAATCGATTATTTAACATTGATTAAATGGGAGGAGAACACTGTTGCCAAATTTCACGAGCCGCCACTGAACTGCAATGGTGGATGCCGGATGGTTTGCACCAATCATCAGTTGTCCACTCAAAATCTATTTTCAGAATCCAATTTGATCGTCTGAAGCATGGGCTGATACAGGGAACTGTCTTTCTCTCTCTCCTCCCATTTGAAAACGGGCGTTAGAAAAGGACAGAAGAGGGGGCCAAAGTCACGTGCGATGGCCCCCTCTGCTGTCCTTTTCTAACACAGAAGTTCAAATGGAGGGAGAGAGAGAAAGACGATTCCCTGTATCCGCCCATGGTCTGAAGAGGCCATTGATGATCCAATGGGTCTGTTGCAAACTTTTGCTACAACAATTAAGAGTGTATAATCTCATGTAAAATTGCCTGAAAAGTCCATTGGTGGCATCAGAAAGTCATAAAATTCAATAATGAACTCACAAGAGGCGTTTAATGAAATCCAAGATGGCGGAGAAATATCGAGCAATCTGTATGCATGCACAGGGCACATCCAAGGATGGCCAACTTTAACAACCTCACTGGAGGTAGAGATTATGTGTTTGTTTACATTGTGATTGATTGTGATGGATATTGTGAGGTTGGCTATCCTTGGATGTTCGTGGTGCATGCATACAAATGGCTCGATATTTCTCCGCCATCTTGGATTTCATTAAACGCCTCTTGTGAGTTTATTATTGCATTTTATGACTTTCTGACGCCACCATTGGACTTTTCAGGCGATTTCACTTCAGATAAACATCTTTCAATCGTTGTAGCAAAAGTTTGCAACAGACCCATTTTGGCGTCTGAAAGGGCCTATAGAGACACCATTTGCGAAAAGGCAAAGTACGGCTATCCAGTTTATGGATCACCCTATAAAACATGAGACGAGCCTGAAAGGAGGAGCGCCGTTCCGCGCCAGGTTGGAGTGCGGAGTCACACCGCGCATCGGGGAGATTGGTCGGAGAACATGAATCGAGCAGTCTAACAATAAGCTAAGCATACAACAAACACACATCCAACGTGTTACTTCACTTGTGTTTGCGAGAGCCGTGAGGTGGTCGTCTCGTCGAAGTCGCGGGTTGCCGCACGGCAGTGTCGCGTCGCGCGTCGCGGTGACCAACGCAGAATGCAAGTGCAAAGACGCCATCAGCCTGGACGCAGCGAATGAATAAAGGGGATAAGGAGGCTCAACTCAACTCAGCTCGCCCGGCCCAGCCGCCGCGCAGCCCGCCCGCTCAGCTTGCTGCTTGCTACATAGTCGCGGCCCATACAACTTGCCGCCGCACTTGAAATTTCAAGTGTCAAAATACTCTTAAGAAGAGCTTAAGCGATTAATAGAGCTTGGCTGCTTGGCCGCAACAAGCAGCGACCAAACCTGAGCAGTGAGCACAACCGGAGGCTCGCGGCCGTATCCCGTTGCGGCGCGGCGCGGAGCACAGGGGATCGAAACAAAGAATGGGTCTGTTGCAAACTTTTACTAGAACGATTAAGGGTGTTTCATCCATTGAAAAATTGCCTGAAAAGTCCATTGGTGGCATCATAAAGTCATAAAATGCAAAAATAAACTCACAAGAGACGTATAATGAAATCCAAGATGGCGGAGAAATATCAAGCAATTTCTATGTATGCACCCCGAACATCCAAAGATAGCCAACCTCACAATATCGATCACAACCAATCACAACGTAAACAAACACATAACCTCTACCTCCCGTGAGATTGTCAAAGTTGGCCATCCTTGGATGTTCGTGGTGCATGCATACAAATTGCTCAATATTTCTCCGCCATCTTGAATTTCATTAAACGCCTCTGGTGAGTTTACTATTGCATTTTATGACTTTCTGATGCCACCAACGGACTTTTCAGGCGATTTTATATTTGATTAAACACTATTAATTGTTGTAGCAAAAGTTTTCAACGCAGAGCCATTCCCCAGACATAATTTTACGTATCAAAATCATAGGCGGATCCAGCAATCTGGCAACTGCGCATTCCTTTCATTTGAATGTATGATTATTAATCGATTCTTGGAGGGGCTACAGCCCCATGACAAATCGATTATTTATAATCTCATGCAAACAAATGGGGAGAATACACTGTTGTCAGATTGCTGGATCCACCAATGATCAAAATCAAGATTATGAACAGTAGATAGCAAGATAACTTACAAATGTGTGATATCATTCAATTAAGAGCTTAAAATGAGTAACGTGTTTTAAGCAAGAAAATATTAACACACCAAAAAAAACAAAAACAAAAAAACAAAAACAAACAAAAAAACAAAACAAAATCAACAAAATCAAGTCACGAAAAATCTATAACTCGATCCAGTGTGCGGAGATGCGATAGATCGAAACTTTTAAAAAACGCTCATGATTATAGAATAAGAACGTAGACGAACAAGGTGGATTAATACAGGTACACGCGTCGTGCAAAATATGGGTACATTATACTCCCGCTATAGCAAGGCCACATCCTGGGGAAAAAAGAGGTAGCAATGCCAGTCAGCTACTATTTTTTTGTTTCAAATTTGTCAGTTGTTTGAAGTCTGTTTTGGAGCAAAAGTTTAGGTTTTTCACGGTTGGAGACTGGAGAGGCCAGTCTCTCTTCGAATAAGCCCTTGTTTAGTAGTTGAAAGGGTAGTGACGTCGCGTCGCGTCGGTCGGTTTAACCCTTTCACAGCAATACAGAATTCTGAGACAACTTCACTCCAACTAACGTAAGAGGATAGTTGAATGTTCCTACTCCACGGTGTTTATTTTGCCTATACCATAAATTGAAGGCGTTTTACCCAACGTGTTTTGAAAATGAGAATAATTTAGAGTAGGTTTTATTGGTAAAAGGAAATTGAATTTGTGTGAGAAAAAAGAGGTTGAGAAAATGAATGATTACGATGCATGGGCTGGTTCAAACAATCAGTGGTCGTGGTCGTGGACTGACGCGAAGAACGTCAGCAATGGGGCTATTGCACACTTTTTCTATAAGCGATTTAATAGTCGATTGAGGCGTAAAAACCTCAAAAAATAACGATGGCGGCACTAAAAACTTCCAAAATCCACTCCTAAACTCAATAAACGCAGTTATTTGCGCGAGCGTAATGGTGTCCGAAGGCACTAACAATGGGAGATTCCCATCTAACAATTCTAAAACTCCATCAAGAAGTGACCAATAAGAGACTACTTTCATTTGACACCGATGTCACTAGGTGTTGCGGCACCATACATCGGATGTGGATCATCACTCTGATGACTAATTACTCTGTGAATCATCCTTGTCAACATAGAAAGAGTGACGAAATTAAGATAGGCATCTCCCATTGTTAGTGCCTTCGGCCACCATTACGCTCGCGCAAATAACTGCGTTTATTGAGTTTCGAAGTGGATTTTGGAAGTTTTTAGTGCCGCCATCGTTATTTTTTGAGGTTTTTACGCCACAATCGACTATTAAATCGCTTATAGCAAAAGTGTGCAATAGCCCCATTACCAGTGTTGCTGCTTCCCCAGGGGCCACTCGCGAATTGCGCCTAAAAATTCGGCGTTGGCGCCTAAGAAACAATTGCTTCGGTCAAACGTGGCGCCTAATTGAATGTTCGCCTGTATGCTCATGCCAGTAGAGCTTGGAAAATTTCGCGACAGCGAAATGCCGAGAAATTTTTAAAACGGTCGTATCGCGATCTGATCCTCACAGGAGTATCAGTTGTAACCACTTGGGTTCAATTTTGTAAAGTAAATTTTCGCGAAATCTGCGATTTCCAGCGAAATTCTGCGGGAGTCGGCGAATTTTCCGGAAAAAGCCGCGTAATCGACTATCCGGCAAATCTGGCGAGGTAGCTCGTACAAATCGCGGCTTTTACCGAGGTGAAAGCCTCCCCCCCCCCCCCTTATGGGAGGAGGCGGTGGCTTGAGTTCATGTAAATAGACGATATAAAATTAGAATTGAACTGCACAATCCGCTGAAACATGCCGTAAAAAAAAAAAAAAAAAAAAAAAAAAAATCCAAAAAATTGCCGCAAAAAAATATGAAGTTGATGTTTTCCTTAAAAAAAACACCAAAAGTGCGTGGAGAAATAAGAGAATAAATATTAATTATTTACTTCTTTACTGTTATTCTATAGCATATTCCTTAGTTATCTGGGCTTATCTACTAGCATTACATTACGCGAGTTTTCTTTTCAATGAAACATCATGCGCCGTGATCAGTATGCAAAAAAATCACTACGGCTCCTAAAAAATTGTAGATGGCCCCTATTAAGCAAACGTGCCGGTCAAGTGGCTCCCAAAACTGAAAAAGGAAGCAGCAACACTGCCCATTACGCGATAACTACAGAGACTTTCTAGCAGGAGGTCCTGGGTCCCCAGGATCGTTCACGGACTGCCACTGGCTCAGGGACTTTTGAATGTATTTCGCAGATTGCCATTTTAGGTACAAGTTAAAGGTTTTAAAGACAAGCTTGAGACTAGCTTAACGGAAAGAGCCACTTTCAAACGCACAAGACTCATAAGCATAGACAGGCAGACAGGATTATACAATGAATCAAGCACTTCACTTTCATACCATTCAGTTAATTAAAACACCGTGTTTAAATACAAAGAACATAGTAACAACAATGTTGAGCTGCAGCTACCCGTTGGGGCGCAGGGCCGGGGGGGGGGAGCAGAAAAATACTGTGAGCTCTCTGAACTTGAAACGTACGAAGCCCCGCGCACAGTTAATTAGAATTGCAGACAAAATATGTGAAAAGCCTCTTTTCAAAGGAAGCCATTTTGAAAGTCAATTAAAAGAATTTTAATTAAGATAAAATGCTGAAAATAATCATCAAAGGTTTCTATTTAGACTTATTAACATCCGGACTGCGGGTCCAAAGGCCTTTCGAATTGTGAGGCAAGTGCATCCCTTGAAAAGGTGGAATCGATATGAAAGGCATGGCATTTTGTGGAGAATAGCGTGTACTCATGAATGGAGCTGGTTTGTAAACTTTTCAGCGTTTCACCGTAACTTTGATATAATCACAGGAGACAAAAAAAAAAAGTTTCCTAGGTATAAAATTCCGGTAGGGCGGGTTTGCGCAAAAAACGAGAGCCTCGCCGCGTCAAGGAAAGTATAATTTAGCAGAATAACCGCGGCAGACTTGTCGCAACTACAAGTGGCGTGTGGATCAACAAAGTTGTGCCGTGACCGCCGGGGGGGGGGGGGCTTGTAGACAACCTTTCTTCTCTAGAACTTATCGGCATGCTAAATCATCGGCCCTCTAAAACAGTAACACATAGGCGTAAGTCGAACCCGACGTTTCTAAATTTCCAATTTCATTTTCATTTTAATTTTTTAAACGCAATCAACCTAACGAAGGAGGAGCACTTCCCAAACGTAATCATACGGATCATAAAATGGTTGTGCATAGACTACCATGCACCCTCAAATTTGACCTGTCTCCGGGGTTTAAATGGACTGATTGCAACATTGCCAGAGATTTCACGCGAAAAGCGACCCCACTGACCAGTGGCGCACCGAAAACTTTGGTTTGGAGGGGGTTTCACAGCAAATTTTCCTTCTTCTGAGGCCTTAGGGGGGGTTTTGAAAGCAATTTTGGCCGAAGATGAGCTTTTCCATGGCAAAATCTCGATGCTTGGGGGGGGGGGGGGGTTGACCCTAAAACCACCCCCTTCGGTGCGCCACTGCCACTGACTTCCACGTAGCGAACATGGAACATCGAAAGGACCCGCGTCACTAATCAAGTCTCAAAACTTTTACTGCTGCTGGTACAATTGGCGACAATGACTCTATGTCTGTATAATCCTCAAGTTACTCACATTGTCACACACACACAAACACGCACACACAAGCACGCACATTGAGCTGGTGCGAGCGAACACGAACAAGCGCCAGGCCTGACCCATAAGGCGGACGAATGGATGGACGTACAAGTCACCCCGCGCACTCGACACAATACGCCTTGCAAACTGGGACACAATAGTTAATTATAAAATTGACTCTGTTAACGGGGTGTGCTAGTGCGTGGTGTGGACACAGAATAGTGTATACTCAACGTATAATGTGTAATGTGTATGCGTACGCTTTATGCAGATTAGATATCGCACATGGACTCCTCCATTCAGCGCGAGAGCTTTCATTCATTTTCTTTAAGAGGACGCGAGGAGTTAATTTCTCCTCCCTCTCGTTTCTATGTGTACGAGAATGGGACTCAGCGGAGTTGGACTCACTTCGCGGTCATTTCCATAGTTAATTAAATCATTCGATCCACTTTACATGCTTAATTACATTTCCTCCCTGCTCCACCATTCCACCCACCCGCACCCCCCATCCCCCCTCCTCCACAACCCTCCCACCCACCAACGTTCCCCAAACGTGATGGACGTCTACATCGGATGTTCCGAGTCGATTGTGGCCAAGTGACATGACATCACGATGGCCGCAGCGCATAACAAGCACATGGGACTGGCCCATTATCACAATCCTAGGCTCTGGAACGGAAGAAAAAAAAAAACGCCCCGCCCTCGTTCAACTGCGTGGTAGGCGGGTGAGATTTCTGATTCGTTCAAGTAAAGTAGTGTACCTACGAGACAAGAACGGTCTTAACCCATGCGTCCCACCGTAAGTGCGGTAGTGCACATACCAGGGCAATAATAGGCACACGAATTTAGATCAATATTGATCGTTCGATCCATAATTATTCATTCCCGCAATTGAAAAAATCGCGTACCTAATGACATTGACATTGTGGCCATTGACAAGAAAATGTTCGCAATAATATCGAGCGAGCAGAACAATTAACTGTCGCAACCTTAAAGAACTTGCAAATGGTACACCGCAGTGGCGCACACTGGTCTACGCAAGCCAGCTAGCTAGACAAAAGTCCCCCAATGCAGTTGCGGTGGTCAAAATTGACAATTGGTTATTTTTCTGGTTTTTCAGCCGTCAGTGCAATATAACATGAAATTTTCAGTCCGTTATCCTCCATTTTGACCGTTTTTTGAAAAAAAATCGGGTATTCCAATTTTTTGAAAAATCGACAAAATTTTGAGGGCCAGAAATTAAGTATGGGCAAATTTTTGAGAACTGTCGTATTTTTTTCCTTATAGTGCTTGTTTAGTAGAACATTTTGCACCCACAGTTTATTAAATTTGGTTCATTTAAAGGGGAGCAACGACTTTTGGAAAATGGGTGGATATCGAACTTTGAACTTCGATATATCGAATACGACAAAAGGTATCGAACTTTGGTTTGTGCCAAAATGCTTAGATTTTTATGTGCTTTCTAAGTATGCCAAAAATCATGGGGTCCCTATTTGAAATATTCGATTTAGCCCCCCCCCCCCCCGACCCCGTGACCCCTTCCCACACCCCCCTAAAATGAGGGGGCACCCAACATAGCCAAACAGATGAGCCCCCTGAATAAAAAAGATTGGCAGAAACCGATTCTCTAAATATGAATCAGGAAAAAAATTTGAGGTAGGTTGTGCGTTACTTTTGCCCACCCCTGTGTAAGATGCCAATATTTGAATGTGGAGGGTTCAGATAGTTGATGGTAGTGTGTGGGGGGGGGTGTTCCCCGCTCAATATTTTTCTTGAGTCGGAAGTTTCAAGATCACAGAGAATCTATGTAGTGTAAAATTTTACGAGTTCCAAACGGTTTTCACAGTTATTATAGTTTTTTTACTGTTTTGATGATTGAAGATTGTTCGTCCACGTAAACGGTAAAATCCCCCATTATCCGCTGAGTTCCCCAACGGAAAAAATTTATAACTTGTAAGGACGACAAAAGACGACATTCGCATATTGAAAAACGTGTTCCTAGAGGTCTTAGGAACATTTCCTTGCCACTCTAAGCGTGGGCATCCGTGGGCCAAAAAACGTAGGTGGCCTTAAAGCCTAAAATTCTCGTCAATTTTGAGTAAAATTGGTACCGACCTTATACAGTCTCTAAAAACTCCAAATTATTGACTTAAATGAAATATATATAGATGAATGTATTCGCCTAATCATCAGGAAGGATCAACAAGTTCTAAGTTTGAACAAAAAATAAAGTAACTAACAAGGGGACCTTCCGGTGACTCCGCCTCCGATTTTGATCAAATTTTCAGGGATGGTAGTTCATGACAAAATATTAGACCCATATTTTTCACTTTTTGTGAATAGGCCTTAGTTTCGTCGCAAAACATTTTCAAAGTTTCGGAAAAATTACGACGAAATCGTCGCCGAGACAGCGCGCAGCGTTAAGTTGGGCAATTTCGGCCCAATCACTCAACTGCCGCGGTGGCGCGGTCGGTAGCGTCTTTGACCACCTTTCTAGTGGGCGCCGGTTCGAATCTCGCGACGACTTCTGCTAGTTTTTTAACTTTTTTAAGCACACTTATATTAAAAAAAAAAAACACCACCACCACCACTAACAACAACAACAACAAGATTGACGCCGAAAGTCTCAAATAATAATAATAGAACGCATGTTTGATATTTTAAGAATGGAAATACAAACTCACCAAAGTAATGTAGTTTAAAGCATTCATTCTATAGACTATTCGCCGTCCAATGAAAAGCATGCATTCAACCATCCATTGAAAACCACAGCTATCCCACCATCCAATGAAAGCCGTTTCATCCATTTCAGGCCACTGTTTCGTGCAAACTTCGGTGTTTTGTTTTTTTTTTTAATAACACAAATTAAATTCTTGAAGTAAATTTCTTTGTTAATTTTTTAATTTGTGTTATATAAAAAAAAAAAAAAAAAAAAAAAAAAAAAAAAAAAAAAAAAACCACCGAAGTTTGCACGAAACAGTGGCCTGAAATGGATGAAACGGCTTTCATTGGATGGTGGGATAGCTGTGGTTTTCAATGAATGGTTGAATGTATGCTTTTCATTGGACGGCGAATAGTCTATAGAATGAATGCTTTAAACTACATTACTTTGGTGAGTTTGTATTTCCATTCTTAAAATATCAAACATGCGTTCTATTATTATTATTTGAGACTTTCGGCGTCAGTCTTGTTGTTGTTGTTGTTGTTAGTGGTGGTGTTGTTTTTTTTAATATAAGTGTGCTTAAAAAAGTTAAAAAACTAGCAGAAGTCGCGAGATTCGAACCGGAGACCGCTAGATAGATGGTCAGAGACGCTACCGACCGCGCCACCGTGACAATTGAGTGAATGGGCCGAAATTGCCCAACTTAACGCTGCGCGCTGTCTCGGCGACGATTTCGTCGTAATTTTTCCGAAACTTTGAAAATTTTTTGCGACGAAACTAAGGCCTATTCACAAAAAGTGAAAAATATGGGTCTAATATTTTGTCATGAACTACCATCCCTGAAAATTTGATCAAAATCGGAGGCGGAGTCACCGTAAGGTCCCCTTGTAAGTAAAAATCGTACTTTTTGTCTAGGGATTGCAATGGCTAGAAACCAATAGCACCTTAAAGTATACAAACGCACCTTGCACGCGTTGCTTTAAACGCATGTTGCAACCTTACCAAACATGATCGGTCGGAAAAATTTGAGATACAGATGCACTAAGATATGGGGAATCACACTACGTTGTCAGATTTCCGTTTTTCCGACCTCCAAAAATCGACTTTTGTCTAGCTAGATACCCATTGTAGACCATAGTGTGGCGTACGCAGGATTTTTGTAGGTAGGTGCTTGCACTGATGAGATGAGCGTTTGACTGAGAATTGTCCCCATCTTCCCCTAGAATTCGGAGGTTTGAAAGGGGGGGGGGGGGGGGTACGCATACCGTACGTTCAGGGTTGCGTACATTCTATGGAAGATGCTTATATCTTCGAACATTGATGCAAGATCTGTCTCACCCCGAAGCGACGCCAGTGGCGCCCGGCAGTGGCGTAACTAGGCATGCATGCGCACCCACGCAAATAAAGAGCTGCGCCCCCCCACCCCCATAACCTTCCCTCCCAACCCCTCTTTTCACAACTCCACTCTTTAACGGCCTATAAGACCCTGGGACTTCGTAGAGCACATACTCCGACGAAAGAAAAGTTATGAATCAATTTATTTTTTTTTTGTCAATTTTAAATCAAAAATTGCCTACCTGTTCTTTCAAAACTGTTTCATTCGTGCCTTCATTGTTGCGAAATCGTCAATAAGTCTTCCAAAATCCATCTCTTTCTATCAATCCTCTTTCTATCATCTTCGTCCCTCTTTTCCTATTTTTTGTTCTTCTCTTTTTTCTTCTTCTCTCTTTCCGTCTTCTCTTCTTTTCCTTCCTTCTTTTCCTTTTCTTCCTTCGCCCTGTATTTTCCTCCTCTCTCTTTGCGCCCCCCCCGCAATTGCGGGGGCTGAGGGGGCTATTGTTACGCCACTGGGCGGCTCGTAAAATTCGATACATTTATGTCTGTTCCACAAAACATATGGAAAAGAATCGATCCTTATGGAATTCAATTAAGCCCTCCAGGAATCAATACTTTGGCATAGATTTAAATGAGATAAAAACGATAAATCGATTGGTCACGAGCCGCCACTGCTGGGACAATCCAACGACCGAGAGCAGTAAGCAGTTAGCGGGGCAAGAATTAGCTCTCCCCGTGTTTTCCCTCATTGGCTTCGCACGATTTTATAAAAGTTGAGTAACTTGGTCCGATTGATCTCGGTTCATTCCGGTTCGGTGAACGTTAAGTTTGCGTTTCCCCTCGCGGCAGTTTCCGCGATTCTCTCCTCCATAGCCGTAGCCATACTGTCTTTCTCTCTCTTAGCCCATTTGAACGCATGAGTTAGAAAAGGATGGAGATAGGAGCTGTCACGTGATTTCAGCCACTCTTTCTGTCCTTTTCTAACACATGCGTTCAAATGGGCTAAGAGAGAGGAAGAAGACAATATCCTGGCTACGGCTATGCTCTCCTCCATGCTATGCGCCGACCGGCAGGCACCATAGACTTGCAAACCGACCGCGACCCGCGCTTTGCATTCACAGTGCTGCCCCATTAGGCGAAAAAGAAGCTTTTCCTTGCGCTTTAACGCAGTGTGGGATTTTCAGTGGGTTTTTTTTTCCCTCGCCAAATCTGGCAACAATGCTTTGCAATACATCCAGAGCCCGGTGCGCTGTGTCGATGCGCAAACGTGCATTCTGCAACTGCATCCGATGCGGTTGCGGGCGCGTGACCGTTTATACATGCCGCCCGCCGACGACTCGTAGAGTGCAACGAAAATCGGATCTCACGAACATTGCAGAGCAAAAAAAAAAAAAAAAAGGATCTCACGACACTTCAGAGAACCTTCACACTGCGACAAAGTGGCATCGTGGTATTGAAGAGTGAGCTGTTTTTATCAGAAAAATCTTTAATACGCCTTCAACTGATGGTAAAGGCAAAATAAATACCATGCAGTAGAAATGTTCAACTGCCCAATTAATTTGAGTGCATGAGCCTTCACACTGCGACAAAGTGGCATCATGATTCAGACGAGTGAGCTGTTCTTTACCGAGCGATCCACATTAAGCCTTCAATTGCTGGTATAGGCAAAATTAGTAACACAAAATAAGAATGTTTAATTGTTAAACTACCCTGCTAAAAGTATGCGAATGAACTAACTTGCAAAAATGAAACATTTCGGTACAAATTACAATGGACTAAGCTTCCCCCCCCCCCCCACTTATTTTTTGTGCGGTCTGATCTTTGAAATCATTACATAAGACTGGTAGAGCGGCCGAAAAGAGGATTACTTTTGGTTCCAATAAAGTTTTTAGCCAAAAGTAACGCTCTGTGACTGCGCAAGTATCCCTCCGCTACACTAGTCGATAAGCTAACCCTCGCTCAGAGCAGCCTTCAACTTATCGACTGCAGCAGAAAAATACTTGGTTACAGACACTGGTCGAGCTTTTCTTTTCAATCTTTTCAATAAACACTGTAGAAGAACGAACAGTGACTCTATACATGCATTCAGCATTTCTACCATTCTTAACCATTGTTAAACGATTTCAAAGTTCAGACCCCTGAATTCTTTAAATCGAACGTTGAACGTATGTTTTAATGAGCAATCAAATATAGACAATCAAATCACAATGGGGCTCTTGCGAACTTTTGCTATACGGGATTGAAGAGTTGATTCTTCCATAAAAACCTGTGAAAATGACGATGAGTACACTAAAAACTCACGAAATTCACTCTCAGAATCGAGCTTAGTGGCGGTTCGACGCAGGTATCATGGGAGATTCCTATCTAAATTGAGACATACCTCTGTGTTTCCAGAGAGAAAGTCGCACATTAGATAGGTATCTTCCATGATACCTGCGTCGAACCGCCATTACGATCTTGCCATTTATGTAGTTATGTAGGTTTATTACTGAATTTTAAACTTTCTTAGTGTGATTTTCGTGATTTTTGCTGGTTTTTATAAATTATAAATGGTTAATGGTTTTTATACATCAGAATGGACTATTCATTTGCTCACAGCAAAAGTTTGCAAGAGCCCCATTTAAATACAAATATTTTCCCTTCATACAGGCTGCTAACTTATGATCAAATAAAATATGCAGTGAAAGGGCACAATAGCACATCGCAAATCAATTTTTTTTTTCGTTACTTTTCTAAACATTCAACTCAGTTTCTTCTAATTAATTAATACTCTACCGGAATAATTTATATTCAAAATGCGAGCAGGATCAACTGTCGATTGTTAAACGCTGGATCAGAACGATGGAATTGGAAAGGAAATGCATAGCTCTTTCGGGAGCCGGTCGAAAGAGGAATTCCATTGGTTTAACCTCAAAATTGACTTCAGACTTCAAGAGTCGAACTTGATCACGTTACAATGCCTGAGACAGGTGTCCCTTATCTCCATTCAGCCTTCAGGCTGATTCTGAGACTCTTGCGACTCATCGAAACGACAGCTTATAGTCGCATATTGTTGAATCATAGACAAAAGGTTAATGTTTTTCCAAACAGAATAACGGTTTCTTAAAAGTTCCCTTTATAAATTTATATTAAGGGGAGTCGGACGGCCTATCTCAGCCCATGCTAAACTATCAATGTTTAAGGAACATTTTCTCAGGAACTAGTCAACCGATTTTCAAATACTTTGGCTTGTTTGATTTGTCTTATTGTCCTCCACACTTTACAAGAGGTTTTGAAAAAAAATTGAATTTTGAAAGAATTATTATTTTTTAAAATTTAGTTCCAAAAATTAATTCTTTTTGGGCACTTGGAAGCTCATAAAAGTTGAGCCAAATAGAATTTTTAAAAATCCCGTGTTAAATTGTGAAGGGCGTAAAGAAAAATCAAACAAGCTAAAGTTTTTTTTAAAATCGGTTGAGTAGGTCATGAGAAAATGTACCTTTTGTGTGAAAAAACACAAACTCGGGGAAAACACAATTTAAAAATTCCGGAAAAAAACACTTTAAATACATAATGCACTTGACGCTGTTTTTCTTTTTTTAATGAAATTATTCTTACAGAGTAGACTACTCATCAAAAATAAGTGAGCTTGGTCTTAAATTAAAGCTGATGATGTATGGAACACGGTTAGTTGAAAAAACGAATTTTTATAATTTTGACCGAAATCCTCGTTCGACTCCGCTTAAGTTAAAATTTAGACCTCGAAATGAAATGGCACGTTAAATACTGGCTAGGCAACGTTTATCACTCATCAGTATGAGCGAGTGTTGGCTGATGTGGTTCCGGAGAATCCTCGAACAATAAATGAGTCCTATTCAACATGCCTCGTTTTAAACAAGGGAGGCGTGGATTGTAATAGGTCTCCATTTGTCTCTGAATCAATCAGACATATTGCGAGCACTTCGCAACACCCTCATTTTTAGTTCAATCGGTATGGTCTACGAACGTTATTTTTAGGGTTTCTTTAATATTAGATATATGTATAGCTACTCTCTGGGCCGTCGCGTTGGTTGAGGTTCCCAAATGTAGACAAGATGAGTCATGTTCTATGGCCCCGAAATAACAATTAAGCGTAGAATAAACTGCGCTATGACCTATGACGGAATGACCTTCCGAAGGCAGACCCTCTTCACGGCCGATATTTTTCTTTTCTGATTTTAGATTTCCAAAGTTGTATTAGTTATGTATAAGGAAGAGAATATACGTCGCGGCTCATGAGTTGTGACTCGTTTTCTCCCATTTACGAAAACGTATCAATTATTCGGAGGTTTCAAGAATACTCATAAAATCGATTCATTACCATAGTCGTATACGGAAGAAATATCGATGCAACTATTTTACTCCCATTTGAAAGTATGCAAAAGTACCGATTATTTGCACGAGGCAAAAAACATAGACTAAAAAGAAAATTCGTTTAAAATTACTGCACTGTTAAAAATATCGGATCGAGAGGCACGCTTCGTCCGCCGTTATAATCGAAGCATTCACTCCGAGTGAGAATTCAAGGAGTGAGAATAAACGGAGTTAGAATCGACGGAGTTAGAATTGACGGAGTCAGAATGGACGGAGTGGGAATGAAAGGAGTGAGAATCGGCGGATTGAGCGTCACTCCATGCCGGGGTGAGAGTTGATCCCTTCTGGGGTTTAAAAAAAGGATTGCTTCTCACTCCCGGTCGGGCTGAAAATTGTCCTCCTGGGATTTAAAAAAAAGGATTTCCTCTCACTCCCAATGGGAGTTAAAATGTAAGGCGTGGCAGTTCACTTACTTCCTCCATTTAAACCCAATAAAAATATCGTAATTTTAAGTGTTCGATAACACCCTTGAGTTCGACCGTTTATATGGGCTTTAATAGACAAAATACAACGTTGCAAAATTGCACGCTACGTCCCTGGCGAAGTCACGAACACCTCAGTCGTTCACACAATCGATTGATTAATGGCAGAAAGGTAAGAATACGTTGATCTTTAACTGATAATTATATCATTGAGCCCTCGAAATTATAAACGAAACTTAAATCGATCGGGGCCGATTGGGAAAAGAACAGAAATTAAAACGGTGAAACTGAAAATAGATGTCTCTCCAGATTCGTAACATCTATCACTTCAATTGACGATTTTAACATTTAACTTTTAATTCATCTTAAAGATCTTAGATTTCCGATTGCGAGACCGAGGACTCAACGGTTTCATTATTTGGACTGCAATGGGACTCTTGCGAAGTTTTGCTACAAGGGATTGAAGTGCTGATTCTTGCATAAAAACCTGTAAAACTGACGATGAGTACACTAAAAATTCACGAAATTCACTCTCAGAATCGAGCTTAATGGCGGTTTGACGCAGGTATCATGGGAGATTCCTATCTAAATTGAGACATACCTCTGTTTTTCCAAAGAGAAAGTGACATATTAAATAGGAATCTCCCATGATACCTGCTTCGAACCGCCATTACGATCTTGCCATTTATGTAGTTATGTAAGTTTAGTACTAAATTTTAAACTTTCTCGGTATGATTTTCGTGATTTTTGCTGATTTTTACATCAGAATAGACTATTCATTTGCTCGCAGCAAAAGTTTGCAAGAGCCCCATTAAACTTAAGAAAGCAGAATTTGAAAACAGTGTGGCTTCCGCCACTTATTATCAACACATCCACATTCTCTAGCCAAGAATCGTTTAGTTCTGATCGTCATGGTTGAACGGTGAAGAATCGCGCTAAAACACTAGAAACTATACACTTTGATAATAATTATAATAATTGGAATTGGGGGGGGGGGGGGACTTAGAATGATGAAGGTACACGTACAAGACGCAAGCACGCCGGCGGCACAACCTCGCTCCGCTAGAATAATTCGAGACTGATTTGTAACGGTCATTGGCGGGGCGGGTGAGAGGGGAAGAGCAGACAACTGTCTCCTACGCGAATGGAGCCTCATCTCGTCCGGACGCAGACTTTCGTCCGCGAGGGATGGAACACAGTCGTTTGGTGGCACAGAGCCACCCTGCGTCCGCGTACGGACGATTCGCAGTTTCTTTCGAGCTGGTTTTCACTCTGATACAGAGAGAGATTCAACCTTACGCGGAACTAAGTTTTTTTCGGCTGTCTGGATGTGACTGTCACTCGCTCTCGGGACAGGTTTCAGCCCTTTTTGGAGTCATCTCGTCTTTTTAAGAATAACAACAACCTTTCACGGATTATAACTCATCTCACCGATTATAAAACTCCGAACTTCTATCTTCTCACTCCGTTATTTTTAACAGTGTGGAGTTAGCAATACTTTTTGAAATTGAAAATAAGCTTCCTTTAGAACGTACCAGAATGCTCATTGATCCAATCGAAAGTTCTGATAAATCACGAGAAAAAATCGTAAGTTCACAAATAATGTCGGTCATTTAGAAATGAATTTCTTATTAGTCCTAGTTAAATAATACGATCCCTTATTTCAACAAGAAATTTTTCCCCGTGCGAAGGGTTCAATGGATCTGTTGCAAACTTTTGCTGCAACGATTAAGAGAGTTTCATCTTATGTAAAATCGCCTGAAAAGTCCATTGGTGACATCAGAAAGTCATAAAATGCAATAATAAACTCACAAGAGGCCTTTCATGAAATCCAAGATGGCGGAGAAATATCGAGCAATTTGTGTGCATGCACCACGAACATCCAAGGATGGCCAACTTTGACAACCTCACTGGAGGTAGAGGTTATGTGTTTGTTTACGTTGGGATTGGTTGTGATCGATATTGTGAGGTTGGCCGTCCTAGGATGTTCGTGGTGCCTGCATACAAATTGCTCGATATTTCTCCGCCATCTTGGATTTCATTAAACGCCTCTTGTGAGTTTATTTTTGCATTTTACACGGAAAAAAAAAAACTACGGTGAAAATAACCATACGGATACCTAATTTTGGCACCTGCTAGATGTTATGGTAATGTTAACCAGAAGTATACTATGTTTTGACTTGGTACAAGGTGATGTTACCTAGAGTCCCTATATGTAGAGAGTTAAGACAAGAGAAATCATGGGCGCCGCCATTGGATGCGATTTTGCACATTTGTTTACATTCTGAGGCCGTTGTTGTGTTTTGCTCCACAGCAAAGATTACAGTTCCGCTAAGTTTGAAACGATGTAATCTTTCCCTGCATTTGTTGATCGACATGTATTAACGCTTTTTAATGATTCTTTTGAGATTTATGGACATTCTTGTGGTGCATTATGATTAAAATTAACAGGTTCGTCACAAATTAACTCTATTATCTGTAAAAGACCGTTGGTAAACAAAACAAAAGTGCAAAATCGCATCCAATGGCGGCGTCCGTAGAGCCTAAAATTCATCGACCAATCAGAAGTTGACTACCCTCTTGTCTTAACTCTCTACATATAGGGACTCTAATGTTACCTGGTTGCAAGTCGAATTTACTCACAGTATCGGTAAATGTACCATATTTCTGGCCAAGTTTACCATAACATCTAGCAGGTGCCAAAATCAGGTATCCGTATGGTTATTTTCACTAATCTTTTTTTTCCGTGTATGACTTTCTGATGCCACCGATGGCCTTTTCAGTCAATTTTTCAATAGATGAAACACTCTTAATCGTTGTAGCAAAAGTTTGCAACAGACCCATTGAATCCCCTAAAGATAGATTCATTTCCACAGTTTTTTGGGGAAAATGAATCTATCGAATCGTCGCAATACACGACAGCGGCGGCTCGTGCAATGTGGCAACAATGGATTTCCGCCATTTAAAACTGTGTAAAATAATCGATTACTTGGTGAGGCGTAGCGCCTCACCTAGTATCGATCTTTTTGCGTACGTTTAAATGGCAAAAGTGCACGGTTGCCAGATTGCACGAGCCGCCGCTGATACACGAGCCACTACCGGCTACCGGTGACTACGAGTTTGAGCACTTCAACTATCGATCTATCGCTCTATCGAAACTTTGAAACTACAAGCGGGACAAAAGATGACACTCGAAATTCGAAGAATGAAGGCCTTGCATGCTATCGATATCGGCTAATAGCACGTTGTCCTCCCTCCATCTTCTTGGATGTCTTTGATATCCGCAAATTCTACGATCCGCATTGGCGATCCTGCGTCCTTCTGACCGGACCGACCGGAGTCCGTTCCCACCGCATTGCACCGAAGCGGAGCGGCGAAACAGGGTCTTCGACCGGACGGAGGAATGGAGGATCGGACCGGACCGGATCGGCAAAGCACCAGTATACCAGGTTCACATCAACATCTACATCAGACATTATTACTACACCGGCAAATGCCATCTCGCTCGGGACACGGAATGATTTATTCCTCCTCCTTCACATCAAACTTCAACCATTGTAAGTATACCTACTATTCGTACGTCGTTGGTTACCTTCCTTACGCGCCAGTACTCCCGACTCCGCACCACCACAGCGCCCGGCCGGGCCCTCGCCCCTCAACGGCTTCCACCCAAGAAGAGTGCAATGTTGTCGGATGACAATTTCACGAGTCATTCGGTAGCTACGAGACTGTTGTAGTAGAGCGATATATCGTATCGATTGCCGTCCGAGGGCCTCTGGTTCAGGGGCGTCATTTCAAGTTCGGCTTGGGGGGGGGGGGGCAAAATATCTTATGACCTTTTTTTTTTTTTTTTTTTTTTTGCTCATCAATATAATTTTATTTTAGAGCCAAAGAGCCGTCTTTTGGGGGCAAACATCGGATGAATTTTTTTCTTTGCTCATCAATATAATTCTTGCCAGTTTTTGAGCCTGACTTCAAATCCTTGGGGGGGATACTCGAAAGCGAAATCTCACTGTCAGGTTAACTTAAAAAAGAGAAAAGTTCATCACTCAACATTAGGCGACTGTTGGCAGTTATTTCTTTGACTCCCCAAACAATATGAGCTCGCTTACATACCTTATTTTGTTTTTAAACACGAGGAGCATAGGGCCCATTGGCCATATGGGATGTGTGAGTGATCTTGGTATTTGTCTCTGTTTCTTCCTTTGGTAAATCAATCGTGAACAGTGCTAATAAGCGGACACTAGTGTTCGGATATTGAATGAAAACACACTTGCCTCGGCTACAATCGACGAGATCAAGGTATGCCGAATGAAAAAAGTAAAATTAAAAAAAAAAAAAAAAAAAAAAAAAAAAAAAAAAAATGCCCGCAGCCGCAGATTGATACAAAACTCACTTAGGCTTTAATTATTATATCACATGTCGCGCTCAGTGTGACACTGCGCCGAAGTTTTAAATTTTTTGATGAAATGCAGCTGCTTCTCAGTAGAAAAGCAAAGAATGAATTTTTATCTCTATAATGAATTCTATATGCACTCAAAACCGAGTGGCCGGCGACTGCTTTTCCATTTGTAAATTTTATTCCGCAGGAATACACGGGGGCATTGAATGGGGCATCAAACATCCATTCGGTCTCTCCAGTCCCCATACGCTACGCCTACGTTCCGTCAAAAACCAGATGCGTTGACACCCGACGATTTCTTCAGAATTAATGGGCATTGACACCGGTCGGCTTTTAACGAAATGGAAACTCGGAAGATTATGCACACTCTGCGAGTCTGCGCCCATCGCTATCTGCCAACGATTTATTTCCGAATTGGACTTGTATATTAAGCTTTCAGATTAAATGCATTTTAAGATTCCGCTTCTTTACCGTTATACATTAAGATTTTTTCTTTCTTTCTGATTTTATTATTTTAGACGTGGGTATATTGACGATGGCGAATCAAGGAATTAGTCTTTCTCTCTCTTTACCCGATTGAAGAACTTATGTTAGAGAAAGACACATGCATGTAAAGGGGCTACAGACATCCGACGACCGACGCGACGGCCCCTAGCATTTCATCCTTCTTTAACAAAAGCAAATCAAACAGGCAGAGAGAAAGAGGGACGACTCTTGGGTCCGCCTTCGGGTCTTGATTAAGATGCACAGATATACTTATTAGATTGGTATTTTATCGAATATGCGCAAAATACATTCGTTACATTAGTTTTTTTCTTCCTAATTTTATGGTTTTGGAATTGGGCCTTGACAAAGGGAGATCCAGGATTTTAGTGATTTTACTTCTCTCTCTCTCTCTCCTCTCTCTCTCTCTCTCTCTCTCTCTCTCTCTCCTCTCTCTCTCCTCTCTCTTCTCTCTCTCTCTCTCTCTCTCTCTCTCTCTCTCTCTCTCTCTCTTCACCATCTGAACTTGTAGGAGAGAGAGAGAGAGAGAGAGAGAGAGAGAGAGAGAGAGAGGGAGAGAGATCACGTGATGGCCCCTGCCCCTGCTTCCATCCTCATCCAATGCACGGGAATCAAACGGCAGAAGAGAGTGAGAGACAACTTCCAAGATCCGCCTTTGGGTCTTGATTAAAATGCACGGATAAATGAGCGCTTGATTTGATAAAGCGCACATCAGCACGCAATTTATCATGCTGATGAGCCCTTTTAGAAATCAACGATTAATATTGGATTGATATTTTATCGAGCATGCGCAAGTTAAACCATGCCAGTGCATGGCTTTTTTAAGTGGTCTCGTGTTATCAAAATTAACGAAGTTTCTCGCTCGATGCGCGGCGCGGAAAGAGTCGAAAAAACGACGAAGTTGACGCCGTTTTAATGACTTCATTGGATTTTATTGGGTAACTTAGGTCCAAATGGAGCATTCGTATCGTATCATAATCGAGATTGAATCGATGACCGGGGGTCATAAACCAATAAATTGTCTCTCTTTCTCTTTGGCCATTTAACTGCATGTGTTAGAAAAGGGCAGAAATAGGAGCTGAAATAACGTGACACCCCATATCTTCAGACTTTTCTAACGCATGCGCGTTCAAATAGGCAAATATAAAGAGATAAACAAATTCCTATGTTACGGCTATGTCAGGGGCCATTACAACATAATTCGTTGGTGATGCGGCGATTATCAAAAAATTAGAACTGAATCTCTTAAGTGTTGCTTTTGAACACCCAGTAACTCAATTTCTCAATTAAAGAAGTAGCTTAAAATAGCAAATAGATTGATCAAAGAAATTGAAAATTTCTAGGCTGCTGTCGATACAACACAGGGAAGACAGTCATTTACTTAGGAACCGGCTGGATGCATTATGTCCGAGTACAGCCCCTTATACCTGACCAGTGGCGCATCCAAAAAAAAATTTCTGGGGGAGGGGGACCACCTGTGAAATTTTGAAATTTGAAGCGTCGGTGGAAGCAATTCAGTGGCGGCTCGTGCGATTTGGCAACAGTGTTTTTATCCCATTTAAATACATGGAAAACAATCGAAACTCGAGGAGGCTGCCAGCCTCCGCTTGAATCGATTTTTTTACCTAAGTTTAAGTGGGAAAAATGCATGGTTGCCAAATCTCATGGGCCGCTACTGAAGCAATTTCGGGCTATTTTATATTGAAAAAAAGCAACATTTGAGGCTTCTGGGGGGGGGGGCGCCTCCATGCCCATCTCCCCTCCCCCCCCCCCTGGATCCGCCACTGACCCAAGTTCAGAAACGCGAATCTCATTTCGATGCATACCAGGCAGGGGCGTCGCGTCGCGTGCAATCTGGCAACGCTGTGATGCGTCCATTTAAACCCATGCAACATATCGATTCAAGGGAGTGCACTGTGCACCTCCAATAGTCCGATCTTTTTACATACGTTTAAATGAACAAAATACAGTGTTGCCAGATTGCACGCGACGCCACTGACACCAGGTGAGCTTTCGTTAGTTGTATTGGTTGGCAGAATCGTCCATTGATTTAAATGAGAAATTCGGCGGACCTCAATTTCACGAGCAGACCCATCAGAAACATGATAAAGACTTCTGCGATATAACTATCGGCTGAGGGTTTTGAAAATGTGAACGAAAGTCCGCCGCTTTCTGTTAAGTGATGATTTCCACCTTTTCACTGTCGACAATGGCATGGCTATAAAATTTCACTTTCTCTCTTCCTATCCATTAAAAAGAGAACATCAGAAGAGGAGAGACAAGGGGGGGGGGGGTGTAAATTTCTTCCTCCAACCCTTATTTCTACTAGTGAATTTAGACGGGTGACGAATAATAACAATTATTATAAAGCACAGTTTCTATAGTTACGCTACCTATTTTCAAAATTAGGAGGAACCGACATGCCCAACTCCTTTTATTTTTTTAAAAATTATGAAGAAATTTTTCGAGATCCCCATTAAAAGTTTTCTGGTACAGCGAAAGCTTTAAAGCCCGTAAAAAATAGGGTTTGAGATTGAGAATATTTCGTCTTCAAGGGTTTTGGAAGCAATAACAATAATTTGATTGTATGAACCTATACAGCTTTGCGCATTCGATTCAGAACACAACCATTAAGCGGTCAAAGGGTCCCCCCATTTCAATTCCTTCTGATAGTAAAGAACTTTGCGATGACTTTAATTGCATGCAAACCAAAGGCACACACGCTTAATAAATCAAATCAGTGCATGCATGCGCTGAGACCCAGATACACATCCAAAAATGTGTCTTTCTCTCTCTCCGCTCGTTTGAACGAGTGCGTTAGAAAATGAAATAGCTAGGTGCGAAGGTCACGTGATAGCCCCAAGCTCCTCCCCATACAACCTTTTCTAACACATCTGTTTAAATGGGTATAGAGAGAGAGAGAGAGAGAGAGAGAGAAAGCACAGCACTTTCAATTTTGAAGGAGTGAGTGAAAACCCAGACGAGTGTATCATCTTATAGAGAAGGAGAATATTCAATAACGTTAAACCTAATACCCACAGCGGGAGCTATATTAATGCCATGCTGATGTTCTCAGACGGACCCTTCCAAAAGCTAATCCTTGTTTCAGAAATTGAGCACTTCTTTGACCTACGCCACCCTTCGACAGGGAAGCCAAGGCAGGTCCCGTCCATGGTCCCCAGGCTCGCGGCAACGGCCGCGAAGCTCCCTGCGGCCATTAGCGACAGATTTATTAAGGGTAATCGATTATCGATCCCCTTGTTAAATTTCATGGCCTCAATTAAAATCCAGTTTAAAAAGGGTGCAACTATTCCGAAGAGCCGCAGAAGTATAAGAGCCTGGGCCGTCGCATATGAAGCGATGCTTCCTCCCTGCGGTTGAATAATAAGGCCAGAAATTGAATTGTATTTGACGGGTGAGGGGGAGGCACAGAGAGTCCATTTGTGCTTGTCTATTCTCAGGGGAGTCCATCGCAGCCCCGCACTCAGCATGATAAAAAGGACGACTTCAACGCACCCTCTGAGGATAGGTTGTTTTTTCTTAATTCTTCGAGCGGGGAGTGAGTTTGGATGTATTTAGGGCGCTGGAATATGGATTTACTGTAATGTGTCATGGATGTAAAAGTGTAATTCAACGGACCACACATTTTAAGAGACGCAATAAAATTCGATATTTTTGAGAAGAGGAGAAAGAAACAGAAAAGATGAGATGCGACTAAGAGCACAGTGAGGGGGAAAAAAGAATGTCACAAGACTACTTAGATTTTGGCTTAGGTAGGCTACCAGGCTAACAGACGCATGGGCGGACCGTGACCAAAAAAAGTGGGTGGGGGCTGAAAAGTGATGTTTTTTTTTTTTTTTTTTTTTTTGCTTTTCAAGTGATGACTTTTTCCCGATTTTTAGCCCCTCCGCCCAAAAAAAGTGGGGGGAGGGGCTTGCCAATACCTCAACTGAGCCGTAAGATTGACGATTTTTGATGAGCCTGTCATGCACTGCGGCTACAAAACCATGGGTCAAAACTTTTAACATGCTTTCTTCAAAATCGCATTTTTCCAAGATATGTTATTAGGTAGAAAAGGTCCTCATATACTATCAACACGAAATTCGTTCATAAACGCGTTGACAGCAATGCCGGTAAAAGCATTAATAATCGCAGACGCTTATAATTCAAGGGGAGCCTTAACAATTTAAAATCATCAGCATGCACAGCAGCTCTGAATACTTTTTCCATTCACATGTTTAGGTAGCGTAATTACTTTTAACTTGACTGCACCTCTCCTCGGCGCTATTGATAGTCCATTATGACCTTTCTTAATGGTACAATGTTTTCCACGCAGTCATTTTCTCGACTAATTGTTATATTCGTCTGCCTCGAGGCATTTCTTGCAGAGCTTTAACGAGCAATTTAAGAAATTTATTTAACGCCCTCGTTCGTACGTGTGTTTATTACTCATTCCGCCAGCTGTTGGAGAATAACTGCAAAATTTATTGAGTTAAGAGTCGATAATCATTGTTTAATGGCCTCCTGACAGTTTCGGCTGCAAATTAACAAGAAAACACCAGCTAATTAACTCAT
The DNA here is from genome assembly GCA_011764245.1 of Trialeurodes vaporariorum. Taxonomy (NCBI): domain Eukaryota; kingdom Metazoa; phylum Arthropoda; class Insecta; order Hemiptera; family Aleyrodidae; genus Trialeurodes; species Trialeurodes vaporariorum. Next base: position 79,773,641 of record VMOF01000002.1, read on the forward strand.
TAGCAATCGATCATCTTTCTCCGCGATTTGTAGTCTGCAATATGCATCGTTAGAGATTTGAAGGCGAAACAGACGGGACTGTTTTCTTTTTTCTATTTTCCCATTTTTTTCTAGTTGCTCGGATTTTTTTCTCAGACTGTTGCTGCTCCGCTTACGGAAGACTGAAAATGATCTTAAGGGTCTGTAACAAAATTTGGTTAGGGAAATTTTGAGCATTGATTCAAAGTCCACATGATGCAAATTGCAAAGATATCGATGCGGCAGTTTAAAATGATTACAAGTCACTCCTAAACCCAAGAAAAGCGAACGAGAAGACTCTTTCGAATGTCACCGCTATACGTTATTCAGTTCAGTATCTTTCCACTTTGGACGAATAAAAAAATCCGTGGTATAGTAGAGTATCTACATAGTTTTTCAAAAGTAGGGGCAAATTCAAGACGATCGGCCTAGCCGATTACGCGAACTAAAAGGAAACCTGTGGCAAAAGAACTGTTGATAACCATCAACATTTTGTGTAAGGACGGCGGACGTGCCAAGAGGAAGGCATAATTATACTGTTTTATGGGATCTGCGAATCACACAAAACACAATAATCGAAACAGTTGTCAAAACCGCATAAGATCCGCTTAAATTGTAATTTTGACGCGCAAATAGTATCCGATGTAGAAAAATACGGAGTTGAGAAGTATCCGTCAGATGTTGCAACCGCAAATATCAGAATGCAAAGTTTTGTTCGCTGTTCTTGAATTTAGGAGTGAATTTTAGTAATCTCAAGCAAATTACAGGTTTATCAAGTTTAGTTTCAGTTTTAATTCCGTTCATTCGCACTACTATGGAAATCCATAGACTAGAATTTCTTGCGATTCTAAGAATAAATTTGTGACGATTTCGAGTGAAATTCCTGGCATGAAAAATTCTAGCTTTTTCGACCAACCAGAATTTCCATTTCGAAATTTCATCATTTCTTGTCGGAACTATTTAATTATTCGCACTGCTGTTTTTGCCAGAACTTTTATCTCAATATAAATGCTGAAGTCGCGTGATAGCCTCTCCGTCTCCCTCCATCTTTTTCTAAAACGCTTTTTTAAATGAGCAACGAGAGCAGAGCTGCCGATTTGCGTAGATTTAATGATATTTTTAAATTCACCGTTGATTCTACCGGTTGAGAAAAGATTACACAGGTCAGTTCAGTGTATGACGATAACGCACGAAGATATTCTGATCTGTAATCTTTTCTCCATCGGTGGAAACGCCGTTATTTATTTAAAAACTCCGCAAGTTTTCAAAGTTGTCGACGACTCTAACGGTTGAGAAAAGATGCGAAATACGCTAGTATTTTAGTGCATTAGTCATACACTGAACTAAACTCTGTAATCTTTACTCAAACGGTGGAATCTTCGGTGGATTTAAAAATGCCATTAAATCTACGCAAATTGGCAGCTCTGGACGAGAGAGAAATACTAAATCCTAGATACGGCTATGATTAGAATCAATGCTCAACAGTGGCGGCTCGTGCAATCTGGCAACCGTGCACTTTTGCCATTTAAACGTATGCAAAAAGATCGATACTAGGTGAGGCGCTACGCCTCACCAAGTAATCGATTATTTTACACAGTTTTAAATGGAGGAAATCCATTGTTGCCACATTGCACGAGCCGCCGCTGATGCTCAACAAATCGTTGTGGAAAAAGCAAGAGACCCATTTGAAAGTTGACCCTAAATTTCAAACTGTAAGCATATTTGAGGACTTTTAAGGCCCACCAACTACATGAACTCTATAGCTTTACGCGCAACGAAATAAGTTTATTTTTAGGACTGGAATTGAGACTGAGGACTTGATGAAAGGGAGACTGTGTGCGAGCGAGACTGCGAGTGTAGCGCATGTCGGAGCAAAGCAAAGCAAAGCAAAGCCAGGAGTGAGAAACTGATAACAAAAGAGCTCGAAGATACAAACGGTGGAAGGGGTGGGGGAGGGGAAGAGGGGGACAGATGTTGCCCCTCAAATCCAACGACTGGTAATCTCTACCCCAGAGTTGCCAGATGGAGGGTAAAAGGCCGTATCGTCCCCCATCTAAATCAATGTAGAGTCCCTGTATATGAAAGAGTCAAGACACGTGAACAGAAGTGAGGAAGAAGAAGGTGTCTGAGGAGCCTGGAGGCGCGCCTCTTGTTTACATTTTTATCCAACGATCTTCCCGCCAAAGATTACTTATACATGTATTCGTGTTTGAGTAATCTTTGCTAGGTCAACCTAACCCCCAATACCCCTTGGCTTCACTACCTGTTTTAAAAGTAATGCGTGAATTTTATTCCATTCTGAACACATTTTCATCAATTTCTAATTCAAATTTCATCAGTACAAGCTAAAAATGCCGAGTGAAGATAGTTCCATGAAGATGTAAACAAGAGGCGCGCCTCCAGGCTTCATAGACACCTTCTTCTTCTTCACTTTTCAGCAGCCAATTAGAGATGGAGCCTCGTATGGCGAGACTCTTTCATATATAGGGACTTTAAATCAATGTAGAACGTACGGCTTTTTCACCCCAATCTGGCAACACTGCTCTACCCTTCCAGAGTTGCCGTTTCGCGTGAATTCAATGGAGTTCCCGCATCCAACTGTGATTACGCCGGTAGACAAAGAGAGTAAGTACAAGCAAGAGTTGTAGTCAAGCATGTATGGCTGCATCACGTGAAACTACTCTCCTGTGTAATCTTTTCGCTCACCGATGAAATCATCGTTGAATTCGGGAATTTCAGTGGACTCGCGCAAAAGGTCAAAGACGTCATGTCCACCTTTTTACTATGTCCAATTTTTTTCGTCCATTGTTGTTTTTGGTGCAATGACAATTCGCCTTTGACTTTTGGTCCTTTTTGTTTCAGTTCCGTTGGAATTTTTGTTCTTCTCTGTCATTGTTTCCGATAAAATATTTAATCCATTAAACTTTTTTGCCGTATAATTTTTTGTCCCATGCAGTTCTCATCGCTTTTTTCCCCGCAAGTCTCAATTATTTATTAAATTTTAATATCCTTAATTTTAATCATAATCTTATACCCTTTATTTACTCAATTTTAATTTCCTTAGACTTCACCATAATCTCAGATTAGTCCTGGGCAGTAGCGCACCGAGAGTTTCTTCATCTCTCTCTTTTCTCCATTAAGAAACGTATATTAGACAAGGATGGACAAAGGGATAAAACCCCCTCCTTCTGTCCTTTTCCTACTCATACATTCAAATGGGAAATGAGAGAGATGGAAGATATCCTGGTTGCGCCAGTGGTCCTGGGTATAAAGTACCTTCTACACATTGTATGATTCACCAGTCTATTTGTTTTGGTATTTTTATTACCATAGTGATGATGATCATGGATTGATAGGCACACGGCTCAATAGTAAGTTGATTAATACAAGATTGGCTAAATAATATGAATTTGTTTAAATTATCTTTCTTCTTTTTTCTTGCATAATTTAGGCTATGAAATAGTTACCTATTTGTATAAGCATTTCTGATACGAGGGGTATCTCTTGCAGATGATTCACACGAACTATTTTTTGATCAACTCATTGTCTTAGAATACACTTCGGCTCCTATCCGTGGGATTTTGTGTTTTATGAATAAGTACTTAGTGGGAGAACAGTAAAAAATTGGCCTGATCCTTCCACTTAAACCTAGATTACCTTGAAGAGACATTTTGGTTCAAAAGAATCCGATGCCTAAATGGTAATGGACAGATTTACACAGGACATAAAACACTATTGGAATAAAATAAATAGGACCAAAAGTAGATACTCATTGGACAAAAAATAATGGGGAGGAAAAAAATTGGACAAAATTATATAGTCTTGGAGCCGCGCAAAACGGCAACTTTGCTTTCTACCTATCCAGCGTTGCCAAAAGAAAGGGTTAGTACAAAAAATGTGGAAAGTTAAAAAAAAAAACAAAAAACAAAAAACAAAAAAAAAACGAAGGGGAAAATACGTCAACGTCCCATTTCGCCGTTAGTTTGACATTCACCCTTGAAGGTCAGGGTATGCTCACAAATTAGTATTTATCGGGTTCGACTCGGGCTAGGCCAGTCACTGTGGTAATGTCATCTGAATTCTGACTGGATGGGAGTGCCGACTTGGCCTCACACACACTCGCACACCGATCGCGGTGATGCTGATCTTGGAGTTTGAAACGATCTACGCGAGAATGATGATGGCCCCCCCCCTCTCGCTCTCTCTCTCTCTCTCTCTCTCTCTCTCTCTCTCTCTCTCTCTCTCTCTCTCTCTCTCTCTCTCTCTCTCTCTCTCTCTCTCTGCCCATTTGATCTCAAGTGTTGGAAAAGGATACGTGCGAAGGAGAAAGTCACGAGACTACCCCTTTTTGCTGTTCATTTCTAACACATGCGTTCAAATGAGCGAAGAAATATAAACACAAAATACTTGGATTCGCTAGTGATAATGGCTCCACTTCAAGACGGCCGGCTCCTCAATGCCCGCAAAAAACTATACCACTTCAGTCGTTTAACAAATTGATTTATTCATTGAAACAATAAATCGATATAACATGGCACCTGGTTCCATTGGAAGTGAGGGCTTTGAAGCTTCACGTTGTTGTCCTCTAGCCATTATCCATCTACACTCATTATAATTGTTTACTCTTCATTTCTTTTCATAAATGCAGGGTGTTGATTAAAATAGTTTCCATTCGAATTTTATCGGCTTCGCTCGCAAATTTTGAAAAACGTCGAAACACATATTCAATTTTTCCAAGGAGACGGGATAATCAGGGCATGTTTCCAGGAAGCCCCCGATTCCCAGATCCCCATAAAGAGGATGAGGCGGAAATCACCACCCCTAAATTCCGCGAAAGATTTTTTGGCTAGGGGTACAGAAGGCTGAGAACCTATATTTTCTCTCTTGTATGTAAGTACAAGCAGAGCCATAAGTCCTGCGTCGACTATTCGACGCAACCCGCATTACACGTACACTTAACTCTCTCTTATCTTTCTTTTCTTTTGTTCTCTCAAGACCGAACAAGGTTCGGGCTACGTGTAGTGCGGGTTGCGTCGAATCGTCGACTAATGGTTCTCCTTGTACAATACTTCAGCGACATATCATCTTTAATTAAATTCATGTAAAATAATCGATTGTAATTGGGACAATCTTCCTCCTCTAAAATCGATATTTTTGATAGGTTTGAACGGCGAGATTGGAAAGGATAGGTTGCCAGATTTGTCGGGTCGTCATTACGATACATCTTGCAGTATCAAAGCGCGAGCCGAAACACAATGCATAACATTAAGAGATCGGATAACTCGTCAAACAAACTTATACATTATTGAGGGTCATTTTTTTTCCCGTGTTCCAGATTCGTACGCGTGGTCAACTCAAGAGTACATTCGTCTCTGAGCTTTGTTCTCACCCGCGCAGTGCAAAGCCATGAATTAAATTTCTCAGTTTCCATGACATCTTGTAATTAAGGAGGAGCGACAGAGGACAACGCAAAGCCGACAAAGTAGTTGTAATTTGATTCCGATGACCTACCGAGTTTACAAAATACAAGTCTGTGTGTAAGGTGAACCTTTATCAAAAGCTTCTATTTCAATTGGGTTTCTCTTCTTTCCGAGAACATTCATTTATACATACATGCATCACAGTGGCGTCGCGTGCAATGTGGCAACAATGTATTCTATCCATTTAAACTCATGTAAAATATCGAATTCAGGGGGTGCACAGTGCACAAGGAAAATTCGATATATTTAATGAGTTTAAATGGAGCAGTTGCGTTGTTGCCAGATGGCACGCGACGCCACTACATGCACATCACATGTCTCTGCGAGGCAGAAGCTATCTTTTTTAGTACGAGTAAAATTTTATTGGACAGTGATATAGCACAAGTCCATGAAATTAGCTGACAGCCCAAATTCGCGAATGGGTCAGTTGCGAACTTTAATTACAACACGTCAAAAAGCATTGATTCTTAAGTACAAGATGACACAAACCCCTATCCCCTACAGCTTGACCTGCTGAACAGCATTCTCTTGCCGAGAGCTCACTGAAAATAAGCAGATGACTGATCCATATTAAGTAAAAAAACTCTAAATGATTTCGTCGAAGCGCCTTAGGAGCGTAGCTAAGGAGAGGGGAGTACAGGATCTCGACCAGTGGCGGCTAGTGCGATTTTGCAACAGTGTTTTTATCCCATTTAAATACATGGAAAACAATCGAAACTCGAGGAGGCTGCCAGCCTCCGCTTGAATCGATTTTTTACCCAAGTTTAAGTGGGAAAAATGCATGGTTGCCAAATCTCACGGGCCGCTACTGATCTCGACCCCTTCGAGAAAATACGGAGGGAATTCACAAAGTTGTTGCGGAGACCACTTATAGTAGCTGCGGACCGCAATTCAAAGTTGCTGCATAGAAAGAAGGAAAAAAAACAAAAAACAAAAAATCCCTTTGGTAAAGCGCTGACAAAACCTTCTAGAAAAATTTCCCAGCAAAGGACTTCAGTAGAGCTAAACAAAGGTTTTGTACGCCTAACTAATGAGATTTTGCTGAGTGAACCAAAGATTTGGTCGGCTCTATACTACAGTAGGTATTGTGCTGGTTTATTTGGCTACCAAACGTTTCGTAAGCGCTATCAAAATGGTTTTTTTCTGTTTTTCCAGTGTGCGAACACAACTTAAAGTTGCTGCGGACGCAACTTATATAGTTGCTGCGGACGCAACTTATATAGTTGCTGCGGACGCAACTTATATAGTTGCTGCGGACGCAACTTATAGTTGCTGCGGACGCAACTTATAGATACTGCGGACGCAACTTATAGATACTGCGGACGCAACTTATAGTTGCTTCAGACGCAACTTATAGTTGCTGCAGACAATACAAACGCAATGCCGGCTGCGACTCGTACAGTTGCCGCTGACACAATGCAGGGGCAACAACGCAACGCCGCCAGACGCAACTCAATGACCTTAAATTTTTACCATTTCCAGACGAGACGTAAGTGCGGTTCGCCCGAGAGCTCTTTACTGGAAAAACCGCGGAAGAAGAGGCCAGAAGAGGGAGTGGCATCGCAACGTGTCCCATGCCTGGTTAGTCTGAGGTGGGTCCTCACTCCTCACTCTTCAGCTTCAGGCCCGGCAAAGGGCAAAGAGTGGCAAATCGGATGTCGGACCATAAGAGCACGAGCACGCGTCCTGTCCGTCCCGAGACCGCATCGACGAACGACGCAAAAAGCGCGTTTCTCGGCTGAGGTTAGCTGGAGCATAGTGAGCATTAAAAGGCACACTCGCAAGACTTGGGGTCGAGGCGTTGATAATTGAACTCGTAAAAAAGAGAATAGATTTAACAAGGTTCCAGGTTCCAGGATTGGAAGCTGATTAGAAGTTATTTAACGGATAGATTGGGACCGGGCACGCGGACGCGGCGCACGATGGATTGAGATGTAAAATTTCTCGGACATCATTCCATATGGACTAAAATCAAGATTATACAAACACTAAATAACAAAAAAAAACCAGCTTTGTTTCATTATTAATCTCACTGCTTAAAATGAATGAGGTTCCACACTTTTTACAATCAAATATGAACACAAAAAAGTCCTGATGTAAAAAACGAAAGCTTATTTTCATGTTTGGAAAATTCCATTTTTCGATCCACTGTGCGACGCACTGCGCAGGCGCAAAACAACGCACTCTCGGACTCAGGACTCAGACCTCAGAGAAACAGCGAGCACTGCAACCGCACAGTAAAACAAACCGAGTGCAGCGGTAGAATAATAATTATCACATCGAGTCTCTACGCGCGCCCCCTCCCCCATTCCTCCCCTAATTGATAACCTTATCTACACACCGATTTAACTCGAACCCAAACGTAACCTGACACAAGTCTAAATGATTCAACACGACCTAACGTGGGACCAAATAATTGAACAGTCCAAACTCTAAATAAGCTGAATATACATACATTGACGAATAAACGAGAAATAGTTCGAAGGAGAGGCTATCACGTTATTGTATCTATCCCTTGCATTTAAATGGATGGCGAGAGAAATTGATACAATCGCAACCGAACTCTCTCTCTCTCTTTTTACAGCGAATTTCGTCAAAAATCACTGTATCTACAGCCAACAGTTACCTACTCAGAGAAAACTAGAGGCCTGCCTAGAGTAATGCCCCCCTCCACCCCCCCCCCCCCCCGGCGATCTTGAACCTGTCGCCTACGGTTGAAGGGTGAATATTTTGGCTTTCGTATTTTATCAATACTATACTGTTAGGTCAACATTACAACGGAGGAATGTAACTAATGATAATTCCTCAGAATGACACAGGCGACTTTAGTCGCAGTTTTACTCGTTGATCATAACCTCATTTTATAACATCCATCATCCGTCACTCTCACTCTTATGTACCCCTGATGAAGCTCCCCCCCCCCTTCCTCCCTCTCAAAATCGTAACTGATACACTTTTCGTCTTACTTTTCTTTAAGCAATGATCACGACGCACTTTTTCACGCTAAAACTTCAAACAATAAAATGATCGAGTAAAATTGAATACCTTAGTTTCAAAGTTACAAGAATAGCATGAGACAGCGCTTCCAAAGAACACGTCTGACTGAGAGACAGTGGCGTAGCCAGGAATTTTTCTAGGGGGGGGGTCCGGGGTCCGAAAATTGTCATGGGGGGGGGGGGGGTGGGGGTCCAAAGATACTAATTTGGTAAAATTTGTCCGAAAACGCAAAAAATGACCTTTTTTAGGACAAATTTTGGTGTCATGGGGGGGACCCCCCCCCCCTCCCCCCTGGCTACGCCACTGCTGAGAGAGATAGAAGCAGTATAGTAAGAGCCAAAACAAAAGCAGGCGTTATCACTGAACCGATCTTCAGCGCAATGTGTGCATGTCTGTGACTGCATGTCCCAAGATTCACAAGACAAGTATAGAGCTCATTTCACGAAAGAAGGCAGATGACAGATCATGTGGCTCACTGCGCAGAGACGTGTTTGCGTTCTTGCACATGCGCAAAAACGCAAACTCGTCTCTGCGCAGTAAACAAACCTACCTGTCATCGGCCAACTTTCGTGAAATGAGCTCTACCACTGAGCGCCGAGACGCCGAGTGGGTAGCAACTAGCAAACCGACAAGTATTAAAATATTGATGAGCTTTGAGTGGCCTCTCCGATACATATACGTGGAGGCTTGGACTTCAAATCTCGGCGATCCGAAACATAGTTTTCAACTCCTGGCATGACAACAGGCCGGAACCAAACCATTCAGAGCCACTCAGAACCATAGAAAGACTGTCCATCACAATCACTTTTCAATAATCTTCCTGTCTCTCTCTCTCCTCCCATTTGAACGCGAATGTTAGAAAAGGACACAGACGTGTGCAAGTCACGTGATTTCTCCCTCCTTCTTTCCTTTTCAAACTCATGCGTTCAAATGCAGGAGAGAGAGAAAGACTTTCTGAATCCGCCTCTGTCGGACGCACCGTTTCGTTCTTCTTCCAACAGAGTCTCTTCACTCGCAAGTAAATCACCTATTTGACTCGCCCGACCCCCCTCCCCCCTTGGGGGCTCAATCACTCACGGTTGAAACCACGTACAGTTTGTGCATTCTCTCAAACCCATCACCGTAAAGAGGGAGGCGTGAACCCATATCATTCTTATGACCAAAGAGCACGTCTAATTCTTGCATGTATTATTGTTGTTGAGGAGTTTTAAAACCTTTGGAACGACCGAAAGAAGTGACTTTTATACCGGGTGCAAGCACGCGTGAAGTCATCGGTTAAAATTTTCTTCGTCCGTTTCCTTATTATCATACACAGACACTGAGTAAAAAGTCCCCGGTGAAAATGGCAGTGCAAATAATAACACACCGCCGTCTCCGAATGGAAATTGTATTATTTCTGGAAGAAGATTCAGGTTGCAAGTATACAATTAATCAACGCCTGTAATTCTACTTTAAATCATTGGATGTTTTTGCAAATTCAATAAATTCTAATCATTTGCATTCCGAAGGAAGACTATGTGCCACAGTTTCTCGTAATTAAAAAAAAAAAAAAAAAAAAAAAAAAAAAAAAAAAAAAAAACCACTGGCGATTTCAGGAGTACAATAAATTTCAGGCATTAAAAAAAGCATGCTTTTGGCTTTGCCAGGAGCGAAATCAGACAACTTTTAGGGTGGAGGGATGTCCCAAAAGTTTTCCCTAATTAATCTCTAAGAGGGGTCTTGGGATAGAAATAACCCGAAATTTCCCTTCCCTGTACGTGCGAAACATTCGAGGCTCGATTTTGCTTACAATCTTTCCAACCTGAAATTCTACTCAAAAATGACACACGGAAAAAAAAAAAAAAGGATGATGAAAGCCAGACTTGTGGTTGCATTCAGTCCCGATCAATAAGTACGGTAACTTCTGCTATGACTAAACTTCCAAAAGGATATAGGTAGAATTTATTCGATCGTTGAAGTAACGTTAGGCAGATATCTCAAATCTAGTGAAAATGATCAGGATCAGACCGGTAAATGTTGGGGCCAAAATTAGACAGTAGTATAGTAAATTTCATCACTCATTCTTTTCCGTTCGTAACTTCTATTTGGAAACTGATAAATTAATCGCATTACATTTTTTCACAGAAAAAAAAACAAAAAAACAAAAAATTTCCCCTTCGCATACTTTAAATTTTGGAGCAAAATAGCAGGGACGGAGGGCACCAGGCACTCCCGTCTTGGTCTTGGTCCCATAGCCCCATAGGTGCCTATGACATCCCACACAAGTAATGGGTCTGTTGCACACTTCGGCTAGAGCGTTTTAAAATATCAATTCTTATGTAAAAAGCGGCAAAAATGACTATGGCAGCATCAGAAAACACCAAAATTCATTAATAAACTCACAAATCGCGAAAAATACTAGGCACTATTCACCCTTGTATCTTTCCACCACGTGCACGATATTTCGAAAAATTAGCGCGGCACATTCAAATAAACACGGCCGACTGTCATCACAGCTGACTTCATAAACAAATAAACAGTAAACACGGACGGCGCGGCGTCTGTTTGAATTCTTACGTTTCAATATCCTAAATTCCTCACAAAAGATTAAGAAAGGTACGAAAACCGACATTTGTGTCGAAATAACACACAGGAGTTCCAAAGATGATGATTGAAGTTGGAATCATACTTGGAACTCCTGAGTGTTATTGTTTCATTTTGATAAGTTTTCGACACGAATGTCGGTCTCCGTACCTTTCTTAATCTTTTGTGAGGAATTGAGGATATTTAGACGTAAGAATTCAAACAGACGCCGTCAGTGTTTACTGTTTATTTGTTTATGGAGTCAGCTGTGATGAAAGACGGCCGTGATTATTTGAATGTGCCGCGCTAATTTCGTGAAATATTGTGCACGAGGTGGAAAGATACAGGGGTGAATAGTGTCTAGTGTTTTTCGCAATTTGTGAGTTTATTAATGAATTTTGGTGGTTTCTGATGCTGCCATTGTTATTTTAACAGCTTTTTACATAAGAATTGATACTTTAAAACGCTCTAGCCGAAGTGTGCAACAGACCCATTGTATCCTCTCAAATATTGCAACATTGCGTTGATGCGTCCCCTGACTTCAACACGAGATGATGAGTTCGTCACTGCAGTGTCACAGCGAGTGACAACCGTTTGTGGCAAGCAAGGTATAGAAGTAGGAAGATCCAGTTATGTTCCTTTTTCTCTTTCTTTGCTCACTTTGAGAGAATGTGTTAGAAAAGGATAGAATGAAGCGTCATCACGAGACCTTGGTCCCTATCTCAGTCCTTTTCTTACACATGCGTTCAAATGGGAATAATGGGATGAGAGAGAGATACAAATTTCTGGATCCGCCTTTGGGACGAGATGATCCGAGAATGCGACGAGACTGCGAGATCGTGACCGACGGATAATAAAAGAGACGAAAACTGAATGTGCGCAGACGCAAACGCGGCGGAACATCCGTTCTCTTGCGTAAATATTACCAAGACGCCGGATGCGGCATGCCTGGTCTTATGTCGCGACCAGGCCAGGGCAGGACTCGCTCGGGTTCAGGTTCAACTTCAAATTCGGGAGACTCGTTGACATAGAGTCCCTATATGTAGAGAGTTAAGACAAGAGAAATCATGGGCGCCGCCATTGGATGCGATTTTGCACATTTGTTTACATTCTGAGGCCGTTGTTGTGTTTTGCTCCACAGTAAAGATTACAGTTCCGCTAAGTTTGAAACGATGTAATCTTTCCCTGCTTTTGTTGATCGACATATATTAACGCTTTTTAATAATTCTTTTGAGATTTATGGACATTCTTGTGGTGCATTATGATTAAAATTAACAGATTCGTCGCAAATTAACTCTTTTATATGTAAAAGACCGTTGGTAAACAAAACAAAAGTGCAAAATCGCATCCAATGGCGGCGTCCGTAGAGCCTAAAATTCATCGACCAATCAGAAGTTGACTACCCTCTTGTCTTAACTCTCTACATATAGGGACTCTAGTTGACAGATCAGAGCAACGCAACGTTAAGTCAAGGTTGCCATTCGCACCACGCGCGCAGGAGTCACAGATTCCTTCCCCGTCCCCTAGATTCAGCAAATACATACATATTAACCAGTGGCGAGGCGTGAAATTTGGCAACCTTGTAATTTCCCCAATTTAAATTCACCAAAAAGGTCGAACGCTTCATCGGCGATGACCAGGCATTTAGACTTTTCTAATGAGTTTAAGTGGGAAAAAAGAACGTTGCCAAATCGCACAAGCCTCGCCACTGACATTAACCAGCAATATTTTCAACGCCATTTGAAATCTAAGGATGTGACATACACGCTGAGTAAAAAGTGAGTACATTTAGACACTCATTCTCAATTCTTATCCATCCCCTCATCAATTTCCTTACTGTAAAAATTGCTGTTTCTCACCTATTCGAATCCACGCAGATCAATTTATTTGAGGTTGAGAGGATCCCTCAGAAGATCGACTATTTTCAGACGAATTTTCGCGATCGAATATCATAAACAATACCAACCTAACTACATATTCGAGGAAACTCAATTGTGTGTTTCAGATGTGTTTTCGAGGCATCGATGGCATCAATTCGATTTCGAATTCACCTCCGGACTTGAATTCAAAATCACATTGATGACATCGATGACTGAAAACACCGAAAAAGTCCGAAAAACACGATCCAGTTTCGTGTCATTCACTGTTGTCATGCGTAGGTCGGCAATATTGTTATCGAATATATTCGTCGCGAAAATTCGCCTTTCAATTGGTTTCAATGGCAGAGATCGGTGGAATTTCACAAGCCGCCACTGGCGCCACTACATTGAGTCCCTTTATGTTGCGAAACTTCCGTCATGCCATTTTCTTCTCCTTCAAAACACGAGGTGAGTTGCCCTAACCGGCGAGGTCAGGAGGCACAGATTTGAGGAAGTCTACATCAGAGTCTAATTATAATATTTAAAACAAAATAAGTATCCAAAAAGCACCTTCTTTCGTAATCTTTGCCAAATAGCTTAAAAATGTCACTCTTCATGCACTTCGTCGAGACTAGTACAATAAGTACAGTCCTCCCCCCCCCCCCGCTGATAAACGCCGTCTGCTTTAGCTGCATCTCTCTTCCTCGAGGCGTACGCGCAAACATTATGTGAGCCATAATTTGTATAATATTATACAGGGTCCAGGACCTAGGAGGCTGATTTTTGAAATTCCCGACTTTAGAATAGACTGGTTGAGGAAGAAACACGATGGAGACGGACACCAGTGGCGTAGCGTGTGATTTGGCAACGTTGCAGTTCGTCCATTTAAACCCACGTAATAGGTCGAATGTAAAGGTGTTGAACATCCAATATTTCGATCGTTTTTCTGGGTTTAAATGGACGAACTGCAACATTGCCAACTCGCACGCTACGCCACTGACGGACACGTGGTCGCCGAGTCAAATAAATATTCGGAGTTTATCTAATTGGTTATCGGAGAGTCTTGAGAAACTGACAACCGATTGGATAAATTCCGTATTTTGATTAGACTTGGCAACCTTGAACCACGTGAATCATCTCAACCAATCACCGTCTGTTCACTCACATCCAGTCCATTCGAAAATCCGGGAATTTCAAGGATAGGGCTCCTGCGATCTGACAACCATGCTGTAAGTCATTTAAATGTAAATAAAAAATCGATTCCAGCACTGCTTGGTAAAATCTCCAAGAATCGATTATTTCCCATAGTTTTAAATGGAGATGAAAAGACACCGTTGCCCCGCATTGCACGAACCGCCATAGACTAATAAGTTCTGCAGTACAAAATGCAGCATGGCAACCGCGCCGCGCTTAGTGCCATTGAAAACTATGCGATAAATCGATTAAAAACTGCCTCCCGGATTATTTCAATTGTGAATCGATTATTTTACAAGGCAAAAGCGCGGTTGCCAAACTGCATAGCCTCCAGAGCTGTAGTGTGAACAAGACGTTATGACCTGCGGGAGAGGGTATTGGACTGCATTGACACCCTAGCTATATGCTCAACAATAAAGGGCCCGAGAAAAATTATTACGGAGGCGAGGAACACATCGTATACGGCGTAACAGCTGGTCACGATGAATAACAACTGGAGTTCGTTTAGCCAGACTTGTCAAGAAATTTCTTCACAAGGAAATTGAGAGAGAGAGGGACGGAGAGGGAGGAGAGGCAGGGAGTAAGCATGAAAGGACCGAGAGGACGGGGAGGAGGGGGGTGAAGAGGAATCAAAGCACCGTGACTGATACCCTACTCGTATTCTGAAGGCGAATGAAGGGGGAGGGGGATTCGGGTGCTTCTGTTTACGTGCTCACGTTTACAATCAAATCAACTTGGTCATCGACCACTTGACGGTGTTCAACGTTCGATAGATCGATTCCAGTAAAGTTTACGTGAAGTTCGTTACGAGTGTAGGTGCGAGGGGAAAGGAGAAGTTTGGGGAGGGGGGGGGGGGGTCTGGCATGCAGCCGAGACTTCCATCGGACAAAAATTCTCGTTCGACACTATCCGGCTGAGTTAAGACATATTTTGATTCGACATTCTATGACCATATTTACTCCTTTTCATCTTCCTCTCTCTCTCTCTCTCTCTCTCTCTCTCTCTCTCTCTCTCTCTCTCTCTCTCTCTCTCCTCTCCCCTCCCTCCCCCTTTCTCTCTCTCTCCCTCTCCCTCCCTCTCCCTCCCCCCTCTCTCTCTCTCACGCTTCAAAACTTTTCGACGGTCCGTAATTATTTCAATTTTTAATTCTAAACGATGAACATTTAGCTTTACCAATTTACCTCCAAAAGAGTTTTTTACCTTCATACAAAAATCTTTACACGCCCACATTGTCCACACTTATCCCTAGATCAGTAGTCTTTTGGCTACTACCAACATAATTTTTGTTCTGGCGATTAGCTGATATACTCCGTTTATTAAACAAAAACAATCAGTTCTGTTGTTATGACGTATCATGTATTAATGTTGTCGCACAAGAAGGTTATAATGATTTCTCGACTACACAGATAAAAAAAATTCGGGGTTTGTACAACGAATCGATCCTTCATGAGGCATAAAACTATTTTTTCACAGAGGTTCACCTTGGAGTCCCTATATGTAGAGAGTTAAGACAAGAGGGTAGTCAACTTCTGATAGTGATTGGTCGATGAGTCTTAGGCTCTACAGACGCCGCCATTGGATGCGATTTTGCACTTTTGTTTACAATCGCACTTGTTTACCAACGGTGCTTTACGGATAAAGATTTGATTTTCGAAGAATCTGTTAATTTTAAACATGAAACACCTCTGGAATGTCTAAGAATCCCAATAGAATCTTTCAAAGAGTAAATAGATGTCGATCAACAAAATCAGTGAAAGATTGCATAGTTAGAAACTCAGCGGCACTGTAATCTTTGCAGTAGACCGAAACACAACAACGGCTCTCAGAATGTAAACAAATGTGCAAAATCGCATCCAATGGCGGCGCCCATGGTTTCACTTGTATTAACTCTGTACACATAGGGACTCTAGTTCACCTGAAAAAATGCACAGTTGCCGGATTGCAAGAGTCACGACTGATGCTGCTCACTCACACAGTCTCACACTATGAGTGATAGACAGTGCGTTCAACCAAATGCGCGCGCAGGCAGGCAGGGGCAAGCGAGGCGCCGAAGATATTTCGAAGTCAGAACTCAGAACACACATTACACATCGAAAGCTCGCGTCTGAAAGGGCGGCATACTTAGCAGGGCGGCGCGCGCATGATTCTCGCCCACCATTGCGCATGCGCACGGATGAACTGATATGATGCGACGCGATACGATGCCCCCTTATTAATATTTCAAACTAAACACGTCAAGATTACGGGCATATCAATCGAATCGAGGATCCGTCCAATAGCCATTTTACTGGCCGAGCCAAAACAATGACATACACAAGATTTTTTTAACGCTAAGCAGGTATTGTGGCTCGCAGGAGACCGCGCACTATTTGGCTCATATTAACAATATATGCTTATAGGTGATTCCTGGGTAACAGGACTTCATGGGTCATTCCAAGGGGGGGCGGGGTCCCCAGACCACCTCTTTGCTACGCCACTGTTTTCAGTCATTTAGTTGAATCAAAAGATAGTGATGTCCTTCAATATATGTGGTTCATGTTTTAACACGTTTGCGAGGTCCGCATACCGCAGACATCTCAGAGTTGCCTCGGGCAGCAAATTCATTGTTTGTCGCCCACGTCCCGAGTCCTTATCAGTTCCTTCCCCCTTCCCTTCCTTAGCTCTGGAGAAATATCCTGCCTGCCGTCTGCATTTCTCCGCAGTCCTAACTCCTAGTCCTATGACAAGCAGACAAGTGTCAAGACTAATTACGACTCGATTATTTATTTGCTGAGGTATTGTAGACGTTGCCAAGTTAAAGGGTCGTGAAGAGAACATATAAAGAGTTTGTACATATCAGTATGTCATTGATCGATCGATATGCTCAAGGGCTCCAGGGCCCGCTACACAGTCAAATGAATAAAGATTCATTCTGATTTTGCTGGTTAATATCTTGACTATATCATTCCTAGTTGTCGTTTTGCGGCTCTTAGAAGGAATTTTTGAATTCACTCATCATTCAATACCGCCTCCACTCATACCCGGCTGCTTCTTTTGAAAAAGTGGGGTTAGGGTTCGTCTTGGTACATGAACATGAAAACTTATGGAATGCTTATGTCTTTGTCGAGGATTTGGTTGGTTTTTTGAAGTTCAACCAAAATTGGAAAACTACTTACAATCAGTAATGAAAGTTTATGGCTTAGTTACTTCCCTAAAAAGCAGTAAAAGAGTTGAAAATCGTGTTTTGAGTGGATAAATCTCGATTTTGCATTTCACCAATATTTCATTCTCCATAAGGGTACGTATACCAAGAGACGACCCTAACATCAAAGAAGCAGCTTGGTATGCTTAGAGACGGTATTGCATCATTCCAATAAACGAAGAAGAAAATATTAAACAGCCCCACATAGGTCAGCAGTGTGACTATAACCTGCGAAAACACTCTGACCTATGATATTTTTGTCAACCGATAGAAACACCGTTGACTTAATAATTTGATGTAATTTTGATAATCACCGCGCAGATTCCATCGGTTGAAAAAAGGTAAAAGATCAGAGTATTTTTGCGTAGTATAGTCAAAAGTATTTAAAAAAATCTACTTAAAATCAGCAAAGCGGCAGCCTTCTTTCCTAGATGGTACAATTATTGGTACATTGGTACAGTCACACCGCAAGGTAGATTAAATACAGATAGATGCATTAGCCTCTTTGGAGCACCGCGTAAAATGCGAGATATACTTTTCTCGGGAGCGTCACGATTATCAACATTTAGTCGGTTCACCAATCAGAGATCGTGGACTGAGAAATGTCATCCATCAAAAAATATGTAGTACCCGCATAAATGACCTCGTTAACTGACCAATGATAGCTTACTTCGTGACGCAAGTCGGTTCACAACATCCCTTATTACATACATACAGGGTGTTGAAAAACTGTTCCCGAATATTTCAAGGGCGGATTCTACAAGTCAAAATAAGACCTTTTTTCCCTATAAACATGTGTCCGAAAATGCCCCCCCCCCCTTTTGAGCTACAGCCCCCCAAAGTTTTAAAAAATTTACGATTTTTTTGGAATAGCGACCACTATTATGAACCAAATGTCCTAAAAATTGGTGTCGTATGGTAATTTTACGTGTAGAATCCATTAATGACATCGAAACATTCAGAAGTTGAGTCTGACTGTACTTTTCACGCAATCTCGTACCTTTAACAACACGAATTTTATGTTACGGGTCAAAATTTTGAAGAATAATTACCGAAATCAGATGCAAAAAACTCTCAGAAAGATTTTTGGTTCTCCTTGTTTCTTTCGACACGATGCGTTTTAAGCGAGATAATCGCTGCACAGTGTGGAAAAGTCAGCGCTTTTACCATAGCGGCCGGCCCGAAGAAGCAGTTGAGAGGCGGGTTGCATACTAACTGCCGCTTTTCATGGTAAAAGCGCTGACTTTTCCACACTGTGCAGCGATTATCTCGCTTAAAACGCGTCGTGTCGAAAGAAACAAAGAGGACCAAAAATCTTTCTGAGGGTTTTTTGCATCTGATTTCGGTAATTATTCTTCAAAATTTTAATCCGTAACATAAAATTCGTGTTGTTAAAGGTACGAGATTGCGTGAAAAGTACAGTCAGACTCAACTTCTGAATTTTTCGATGTCATTAATGGATTCCATACGTAAAATTACCATGCGACACCAATTTTTAGGACATTTGGTTCATAATAGTGGTCGCTATTCCAAAAAAACCGTAAATTTTTTAAAACTTTGGGGGGCTGTAGCTCAAAAGGGGGGCATTTTCGGACACATGTTTATAGGGAAAAAGGTCTTATTTTGACTTGTAGAATCCGCCCCTAAAATATTCGGGAACAGTTTTTCAACACCCTGTATATTCACCATATCTATCAGGCTACATGCATACATTAATGCATCTGCCTGTATTAATCTTCCTTTGGTAGCCAAACTTGCCGTTGTCGATCCAATCGGCTGCGGCCGATTCCAGCCGGCGCGGCGTGATTAATAAGGGAGGTTTACGAGACGACCGATACAGCGCGAGCGTCGCTGCATTGACACAATTTTCAACGGACCAGCTCACAAATTCATACCGAAGCTCAGTTAAGACTGTTTACCTACAATAGCGTCGTGTTTGATCGGTTTCGAAGGAGTTTACTCTCGAAGAAAACGAGCGATAAACAAGTAAGTGGGTTTACAACGTCGTCGATAAAATTATGCTCTGTTAAGCGCTAAACAATTCGAGCATGTTTCGGCTCGCCGCGGACATCGTGCTTGCCAGATTTCTCCCCAAAGAATCCGCCTACTTTACGCTTTATTATCTCAAACGGCGCAGGCACACACATTGGAATGTTGCAAACTTTTACTGAGCAGCGAATTTAAGATGTAATAAGACCCACAAATTAAGATGCGTTCACTTCTTGTTACTATAGATTAATTCAATTCAATCAATGTGATTTGGACGTAATTTTTTTTTTTTTTTTTTTTTGTGATCATCCGTTTAAGGTCAGAAGAAGGCATTTCCGATCAATTCAATACAACGTCAACATTTTCTATGAATATTCTCCGGAAGTTGAAGGCCCATTTTTTTTGCCGGGTTCCTTCATCCTTAAGTTTCAAAAACAGAAAACGGAGTGTCGCTTTCTGATGCCACCACAGAAAACTATTCAGCCCTGTCTATCTATCTATTCACTTTGGAAACTAATTAAGGCAGTAGATTCAAGATGACCATTTCATGACACGAAATGTCAGATTCGAGTTCAGCAGCTGTGACCCAAAACTGACCGTCGATCGACCAGTCAGAAGTAAGCTAGTATTTGTGGAAAGTGAGGTTATGCCTCGTGACGATAATGTCCGACTTTCTCCGTGTATAGTTCGGTTCACAAACGTTTGGTGCGGACGGTCCTTCCCCCCTACCCTGCAAATTGCAAATCCTTACTTCTGATTGGTGGGCTACGCACCAACATTTAAGAACAAGGGCTGTCCGTTTTGAACATTTTTCTGAACCTGGAGACATCACACCGACCACCATAAATAGCAACCGTTGAGGTTTGGCATGTGCGTTCAAACGGAGGGATTTGGTCCTACAGTGTAGACATTTTGATCGGTGGATCACTCAAAACTTCAAAAAATTTCGATTTTTTAATCGTGAAGAAAATGTTCAAACTTTTCAAAATCTCCGATCAATAATAATTATTATTTTGGACAATCCCACAAGCTTCGTTTAGATGATTGCCTACCACCGAGGCGTAGTGTCCTGCAGGTTGCCTACAGGCAAGGCGCGGTACCTTGCAAGTTGCCTAATGACACGGCGCAGTGCCTTGCAGATTGCCTACCGTACCGACCGTGCGAGTATCGGTGACGACGGTACCTCTGCGTACCGCAAAGACACTTGCTACTTTGGGCGGAACGTAAATTTTTTAAGTCACAATGTTTTTGGCTTTGAAACGTTTGATTTGTCAGTGAATTAGAATTATAATAAAAAAGAAAAGAAAAAAAAAGTTAAAAAACAACAACAGCTAGAAATGAAACAAACAAAGAAAATCGCAGGTCGAACGTTCGTTTACCTAATTTCCCTTGATTTTTGTCATTGCTCCCTGGCGAGTTCCAATTTTCCCGGTCTAAGATTTCCCGAGTTACTGGAGCCTGCAGCGTGAGAGAAATCACGAAAGGGTCCTTCAGGATTTGACTCTTGCATCTTTTCATGAAGCATGAAGGGACTCGAAGCATCATGACAACCATGCTCGCCTAACTTTCGCGCACGCGCACTGTTGACATGGTGTGCCGGGCCGCGCCTGCGCGATACTCGCCCACCTGTCCAATTTCATCAGTGAGCCTTACAACGCTAAAAACCTGTTTAAAACGGCCCGAGCATAGCACATATAACCAACAATGTCTCAGGTCTCGCGAGCGCCAATGTAATTTCACTGTGCGATAAATTAACAAACTATTTAGCATTTGAGCGCGTTTGAGGCTGCGCGAGGAAGGAGATTCGCGGGCGCGAACTGCGAGCATGTTATCACTATGTTAAAAAGTACTTTATAAAAGCGTCTGTCTGAATGACAATGAATCCCCCAGCTGGGGCCCGGTCGTGTGTGTTTTGAAGAATGAATGAGCCTCACACTTACAAATCCGTGTTTCTCTTGTGTAAAGGACAATCCCACTATCCGACAGTATCCGGGCTGGGCGAGTCCGCGCGCGAGGTTCCTGCAGGATATACCACGATAGCTGCACGCAAAAGCGACATGTCTTTGATGGTCTTTAGATTTGGATCCCGTTTCTTCCTGGTGCGCCGTCCTTTCGGTGCTCATACGGAGAGCCGCCCCGCCCGACCGCCCACCCAGTCGACCAATCTCCGACGCGGTGTTTACACGCGGCAGACATACGAGCAATGAGCATACGACCCTTTTCGGGCTGACAGGAGAAAAGACTCGAGTACTGTAAATAAGGAAATATGTAGACTCGAGTGTTAATTGATAAATGGTGTGCGCAGATTCGCACGGACAATCTCGCTAGTACCTATACACCTTTGATACGGGTTGATCAACGCGCGGTAGAGTCAATTTCAGAAGTGTAGGCGGAGCTGACGGACAATCTTTAGCGAAATATCAATTTTCATCCCTTCAAATAATAATAATAATAAAAAAAAAAACTTGCCTTCGATTTTGACTTTCAGATTTTAAAGCGTCCGATGAAAATTCAAGGATCAAATTTATTTTCATTCCTTCATATTACTCATTACTTATGAAGTATGAGAAATGAGGTTAAAACAGA
This sequence comes from Trialeurodes vaporariorum, assembly GCA_011764245.1. Taxonomy (NCBI): domain Eukaryota; kingdom Metazoa; phylum Arthropoda; class Insecta; order Hemiptera; family Aleyrodidae; genus Trialeurodes; species Trialeurodes vaporariorum. Next base: position 79,795,507 of record VMOF01000002.1, read on the forward strand.
TCCAAAGATTATCGGTCGGAGTCAGCCTACACTTCTGAAGCGAACTCTGACATGCCTTTTCACAGATTTGGCGCGATGACCCTCCGAATTTTGGAAAGCGCCGTGTGTGGTGAGTGTAATTTTCATAGAGCTCATTAAATTTAAGTTCCATTAGTGTTCAAAAAGAAGACAGCAAAAATCACCGATTGAAATAATAATACATTCGGTGGCTTTAAAAGGTCTAATTATGTGAATCATTTCCGTTAAATTCCGCGGGGTCAGCGAGAAGCCCAAAACCTTGGAATTGTCCTTAAACGTTCAGCTGGCCAGCCGAGACGGAAGGGGCGGACCGTGGGTTCAAATTTTGGGGGGGGGGGGGGTGGAGCTTGAACATTGATGTTACAAGTTTATGAGGTGGATTATTGTGGTTAGAACCGTCATTTTTGTCCGCTGAGAAGTATTACACAGCATTTTTCTGTATTTTTTGAGCCCTTCTCAAAAAGAAAAGGGGGGGGGGGTTGAGCTCATAAAGTGCCTCCCTCTTCCATGGACCGACTAAGCTGGACAGTGGTCAAAAGCAGTGAGAAAATGTCCGGGAAAATCAGCATATGGTTACTAGACGGATAAATCAACGACAAAGACAACAACGGCTTCGTTCTTCGTTGTGTGAGATTTCGGATGTAAATATCATCTCACTCGCCTGGCTTGGTTATAGCTGTAATCTTAAAAGGTATACACTTGTCCAGTAGCGCACCGAGAGTTTCTTCATCTCTCTCTTTTCTCCATTAAGAAACGTATGTTAGACAAGGATGGACAAGGGGATAAAACCCCCTCCTTCTGTCCTTTTCCTACTCCTACATTCAAATGGGAAATGAGAGAGATGGAAGATATCCTGGTTGCGCCAGTGCACTTGTCTACTACACCGACCGTCTCGCGCCTCTGAAATTCTCGCGTCTATTTTCTCTCCTTAAAGTCCTCCCCCTCTCCTCACCTCCCTAGCCCCCCCTCCTCCTCCTCCTCCTCCTCCTCCTCTTCTGAAGCGGCTAGGATGAAGACCATTATGGATGCCAAGAATTATTAAGACTATCTGATAGTAATACTAAAAATATCCAAGATGAAATATGAGAGAAAATGCATTGGTATAATCTTAAACTACCACTCTTGCGAACCCCACGGACAGAAAATGAATGCCCAAAGATTTCCGCGACCCAGGTGCAAAATGTGCCCGATCTAGCGATCCGCGGATCGCGTGAAAGTGAGGAAATTTCGGGGAAAGTGAGGAAATAAGTCAATTTTTTTTTTTTTTTTTTTTTTTCTTTTGGCAATAAGGATTTCCCAGGAAAATAGTGTAAAAATTGCGAAAATATCGGTCATTTTGCGAACATACGGTGTTGAAATGTTAAGAAAATAAGCAAAAGAAAATCATCACTTACAAATTTTAGTGAGGATATTTTTTTAAAATCCTGTGAGGAAATAAGTCATGGATCGCGTGAAACTTCCGAAGGTTTGGAAAATTTTGGACCCCTGTCCGCACCTGTACGAGAAATAATTGTACGAGAAACATTGACAGGCTCCCTTTGCGGGTAAGAATATCAATATTTTCCTTTTCCTCTTCCTTTCCTTAGTCCGAAGATAATATAGTTTTCTTTGAAGAAATATCTAACTTGGGCCTATTTTTCATTTTTCTCAGCTGAGACAAGATGATAAAAGTGTCCGAGGAACGAGGAATTTCTTTGTAACATTTTTGTTAAAATAATTTAAAGGTAAAAAAATGTTATTAATGGCGGCTTCTTCTCTTAAGAAAGAGAGGAGGGATGAGGGGGCCGATACTTAATTTCCGGGGGGAGACTGACCTTAAAAGCAGCCCTCCCTGTGCCCGCTAGCGCAAATTTTGCAATGCTCGGTTCTGAAAATATTCTACACGCAGTATCTGCGGTAAGTTGTATCCTTTTCTACAGCAATTTGATAAAGACGTGTCAATTAACATCAAACATTAGAAAACAACACCCAAGAAGCCACAGAGGCTACACGACAGCGCACCTAAACAAGGAATGGGGTCGCAGGTTCTGGGCCTCATAACTTTTCTTCTTCTTTTCTTGCGTATTTCAACGCATTGAAAAATTTCTCACCAGCTTCTATCAAAGCTAGGGTAAACAGCGCAAGAATTTGGCGCAAAACAGCATTTATTAAGGAAATTATAACATTTTCCATTTTTTTACTAAAAGAGACATCGAATGACCGAGGAAATTTATCCGCGCAAAAGATTTCTTTACATTTATTCATTTCTCATTACTATACCGATTGTGTGAGAAAGATTTCCTCACTACTCCCAAAATCTCGTCACGCCAAGCGCAAACGCGCGTTAGAGCACATTTCGTACCCTCTAAGCGTAAGATATCTAATCAACAATCAACAATCATTGACTCATCACGATCGACAAACAATGATCGGTGATCAATGATCATTGATTAGTTATCGGAATAGTCTCAATTCCATAGTTTCTGAATTCCAAACTTACGAGAAGTCCAACCTCATTGTGGAAACAGTAATCTTGCAGAAATGATGACATGGAAATTTTTCCAGAAAAAACAAAAACGAAAACAAAAAAAAAATGCAAAAAGATTTCTTCATTTTCATACTTCTAGAATGGGGCAGTTGCAACACGTTAATTCGTTGTGTTTTTTAGTAAGCAAATGAAAACAAGGATGCCTAAGGTTTCTAACAAAGTTTTCATAGTTCCAAAGATTAGATTTGGGCAATACACTGTTCTACATGGGAAATCCGCGTTGTGACGTCGGGACACACTCGATTTTTTACAATTTTACGAGCGTGAAGTTGTATCTCCGAAACCGGGAAACTTAGAAAAAAAAACCAAGTGGATCTTTCGGTCTCAGCTCACCAAATACCTCCTTTTACTCCATAAAAAACACACAATTTTTGACCCTTACAAAACCACCTCATTCCTCAATTTAAAAAAAAAAAAAAAAACACTATGACAGACGTCATCGGATTAAAATGTCAAAAAATTGAGATATTTACGGACATTATGACTGCTTTCGCTGGGGGGAAAAAAAGAAAGAAAAAAAAAACAAATAATGCACTCACCATGAACGGAGATCAAAAAGAAGAGTTGAAGGCCGGAGAAAAAAATGATGAACCGTAAACCGGGCATCATAACTCAGCGTATCACAGTATTCCAGAGAAGCCAAGGATAAAAAAATGGAATCCACAACCACTAAAAAAACGACCACAGCACGCGCGCACTATGCTTCTTCCTTTTTAATAATGCTTTAAAACCATTTTGCCGAGTGAACCCGATTTGCGAAAGCAATTAAGAGCGCCACCACGTGGGTTTTAAAACCGCCACACCGAGATCATGAAGGCTTGAGCCCGTTTTGCGGCATTTTAACACTTCAATCGCGATTGTTAAAAACATAATTGCAAAATGAGAAAAAAGGGACGGTGCATCGATGAAATCCACTGGGGCTAACGATTTCGATTTCAATTTCAACTTAATACACGAGCACTTCTAATCTGCATTGAATTCACGATGGGACACCATCCACCTGTAACAAACACAAATTGCACCTCCTTTAATTGAGTTTTGAATAAAATAGAAAATGAAATAAAACGACAGTGCTCATCACAATTTTTCATAAACGCTGACCTATCGCCAGGTAAGTATTTTTTTATAACTTTAATTAAGTAGTTAAATCTATACATATAGCCTCGGGGTCAGGATGCTAATGGGGCTATTGAACACTTTTGCTATAAGCGATTTAATAGTCGATCATGGCGTAAAAACCTCAAAAAATAACGATGGCGGCACTAAAAACTTCCAAAATCCACTCCTAAACTCAATAAACGCAGTTATTTGCGGGAGCGTAATGGTGGCCGAGGGCACTAACAATGGGAGATTCCCATCTAACAATTCTGAAACTCCATCAAGAAGTGACCAATAAGAGACTACTTTCATTCGACACCGGTGTCACTTGGTGTTGCGGTACCATTCATCGGATGTGGATGGATCATCACTCTGATGGCTAATTACTCTGTGAATCATCCTTGTCAGCATAGAAAGAGTGACGAAATTAAGATAGGAATCTCCCATTGTTAGTGCCTTCGGCCACCATTACGCTCGCGCAAATGACTGCGTTTATTGAGTTTAGGAGTATATTTTGGAAGTTTTTAGAGCCGCCATCGTTATTTGTTGAGGTTTTTACGCCATAATCGACTATTAAATCGCTTATAGCAAAAGTGTGCAATAGCCCCATTAAAAAATACAAAAAATAAGTTGAAAGAAAGTAAGCAAACTCGCAGTGATTGGCCACATTTTTTTTTTTTGTGTGGAAAATTTGAAAGACATATCGATAGATCAGCCATATGTAAGAAGTCGCAATCGTCAAATTTTAAAATTTTCCGAGGGATTCCCCATAGTCATAGACCACCCTATCCAATTTCGTTTTATTTTTGTTTCCTGGGGACCTCTTTCCGCAGATTAGAGGCAGGTAGCAGCTCAGACCTTGTGATCCCTGTCTGGTTTTGTCTGTGAGCTGGTAAGTAATTTTTCAATTAACAACTCTTAATTTACTATGCTAGCCGACGAAAATTATTTAGAAAAAATAAGTTATTTATTGGATAAGTGTTACTGTTTATTAATTGTTTGTTCCCATTATCTTTTGATTTGTTTCCTTTCTATTTTTTGTGGCATGAAATTGTGACTGGCCACTTTTGCTCATATGGTGTCTAAAAAAGCTGTCGTCAATATTTTTTTGTAAATAAATAAAAAAATGGGTCTGTTGCAAACTTTCGCTCCAACAATTCTGATCATTGATTTTTGTCATCGAAATATCCTAAGAGCCTCAAAATAAATTGGCCAAAGGACGGCAAATAGTTTAGTCTAACCCTGATGTGATGGACATTGGTACATCATTCTTCCAGAAAGGCCCTTTACAAAAGGACGGTATTCAAAATGAGCGATTTTGGCCCAAAGATAAAAATGCAAGATATTTTCAGGCGTGATAGAGGGTGATTCCGGGGTTCAGAATCTGGCCTATTTTTTAAATTTGGCCCAAGGGAACGGGGGGGAGGGGGGGTCAAAGTTGGGACCTTTACGTGCCTATAACTTTTTAACGAATGAAGCTATTTGAATGAACTTTTCGTGAAAAGATGGGTCTTGCAAAGAGCTTTCGATTGATGCATAGGAAAGTTGTCTTGCTTTAATTTTTAATCGATTTATCGAAGTTTTTTTGATTTTTTGAAAATCGATTTTTTCGTTTTTTGCGAGTATCGACAAGGCGATCGCACGGATCATCACAAATGATTTTTGTGGTAAAACTAGACAAAATTTGCTACAAAACAGCGGAAACCGCATGCTGGGGAAATGATTCGTTGCCGAGTTATGATTTTTCAAATCTAGCGCCTCCGTAAGAAATGGCGCTCCCCCAAGTGGGGACCCCCATTTTTATTTAATAATCAAAAAGAGGGTAAAATTTCAAGACTTTTGGTACAAACCGAAGGTCGATATCGTTTTTTGTTTTCGATATATCGAAGGTCAAAGTTCGATTTGGGCCCATTTTCAAAAAATCATTACTCCTCTTTGAAAAGTCGGAATTTAAAAAACAAGGAGTCTAAAATACTCTATAAAGCAAGTCCTTTTCAGAAAAAAATTCAATTATGACAAACATTTAGTCAAAACTTGGTTTTAAAATCCTCAAACATTTTTATCGTTTTTGACCCCCCGGGGGGGCTATCTAAAATAATCCGAGGGACGACACCTTTTGAGTCATACATCAATCGAAAAGGCGTAACAAACTGAGCATTTTGGCGCAAACCGGAGGTCGATATCAATTTTCACATTCGAGATATCGAATGTCGAATGTCATTTTACGGAATGGGCCCAAATCGAACTTTGACCTTCGATATATCGAAAACAAAAAACGATATCGACCTTCGGTTTGTACCAAAAGTCTTGGAATTTTACCCTCTTTTTGATTATTAAATAAAAATGGGGGTCCCCACTTGGGGGAGCGCCATTTCTTACGGAGGCGCTAGATTTGAAAAATCATAACTCGGCAACGAATCATTTTCCCAGCATGCGGTTTCCGCTGTTTAATAGCAAATTTTGTCTAGTTTTACCACAAAAATCATTTGTGATGATTCGTGCGATCGCCTTGTCGATACTCGCAAAAAACGAAAAAATCGATTTTCAAAAAATCGAAAAAACTTCGATAAATCGATTAAAAATTAAAGCAAGACAACTTTCCTATACATCAATCGAAAGCTCTTTGCAAGACCCATCTTTTCACGAAAAGTTCATTCAAATAGCTTCATTCGTTAAAAAGTTATAGGCACTTAAAGGTCCCAACTTTGACCCCCCCTCCCCCCCCCGTTCCCTTGGGCCAAATTTAAAAAGTAGGCCAGATTCTGAACCCTGGAATCACCCTCTATCACGCCTGAAAATATCTTGCATTTTTATCTTTGGGCCAAAATCGCTCATTTTGAATACCGTCCTTTGTATGGTTCGAATCACAATACAACACCAGCAACCAAGGTAGGCACTGCCTGCCCTAAAATTTTCTAAATTTCCCTTTTTTACTCGTTTTTAATAATTTTCCCGTCATTTGACAAAATTCTGCACCACAGAAGTAGAGTGCATCAAGATTTTTCCAAGGGTACCTTCAGCATTGGTACACTATTCGCAATTTGTACTGTCTCCCTTTATTTCACATCCACCCCACGACACTGATCTTATCTTACTTAATTTGGCGGTAAAAAATTTGACTTCTTCAGATAAAAACATTCCTTCTGACTGGTAGGTACAACATCTTATCCCTTGGCAATCAATTTGCATCAATCAATGGTGCCTCCTTCCTGAAGGTCCTGCTTATAACTAATGGTTACAATGGGTGCAGGGTTTGAAGATGAGGATGGGTGGTTTACTGAGAAAGAACTACAGAAAGATTTGATAAAAAGTGAAACAATCAGGTAGGTAAGGAGTTTGCAGGAGATGGATTGGATGCCTATAACCTTCTATTCTTTTGAATATCATAAATTTTTTGGGAGCAACTGCTGAAGAAAAAGAAAGGCTGATGCAAAAGCCTGGGAAGCAGCATGCTCCTTGACAGAGTTGGGCAAATGGGAAATGTACTTGATTACATAGGTTCTAATGAGGAATCATGATTTCTATTTCTGCGGAGGGTGATTCATCAGTAATCAGAACTGGTTTGCAACAACTTTTCCATCATATCGATTTTAGAGGAATTGAACAATCGAAATGATCTAATATGTGTTTAGAAAACATTGGCGGATACAGGGGGGGGGGGGGGGCGAAGGGGGCGATCGCCCCCCCCGTTCGGCCCAAAAAGTGGGAAAAGAGGGGAGAGGAAGGGGAATAGCAACAGCGAAAACAAGAAAAAGGGGTCATTTAGGGGCGAAAATTCAAAATTCGCCCCCCCCATTCGCGGAGGCTGGATCCGCCACTGTTAGAAAATCAGTACCTATGAAAATTACATTTGTTATAGGCTGTCCCAAGAATGATTAGACTTGACAACTTCCAGCTTCCATCCTCAGATAGAGCAACCGGATTGTTAGGAGCTGTAAGAAGCTGATGTTTTCATGAAAACCATAGAAGTGTTAAATCCAATCTTTTCTGGGATAAGCTATAGAATCCAAAGCTTGACGATTAGGTAAGTACCTACCTAACCGATTGGTAGGGTAAGTACCAGGGTGCTTACCAGCATCCAGGCACCCCACTCTAATTATGTAAGCAGTATGCAGCCCCTTGCCATCTATCAGCAGATATGGTTTTTTATCAGATTGCTTATACTACGTTCCCTCATCACAGCAGTGTCAAAGCAATTTGATGCACGTTTGCCAGCCAGATACCCCCGAATACGACTTTGCTGCTGCTCTGCGGTACGTCAATAGGTACTTACTCACTAACTAAATGAATGAGAAATAATATCAATACCTGCGTGAAAATGATTTAGTTGATCAGTGTAATACAAAAACTAATCCTCGGAGGATGATTGCGAAACCATGAAACACAAGGAGGCTGGAAAACGAAGGGTTAGAACTAGCTTAACATGAAAAAAAAAATCAAACCCGAACATTCAAAGACGAACGGGTGTTCGCGTGTCGGAATATTGTAAACAAACAATAATAGAAAGAAGATATTCACAAATCACTTGGTAGCGATCACACTTCAGGGGCAAGAAAGCACAGTAAAACATTCACAAAACTCGGAACACACACATTTAAAATTGAAAGTATGATGAGCGGGAAAAAGCAAAACAACGGAAAAAAACTCTTCGAGCACGAAACTTGGATTTGTTATTATTTACGAACTCACAACGCGGAGAGCGTCACAGACTTGCTCTAACCGATGCCTCAACGGAACTAACACAAACACAGTTTCTTTTTGAAACGCAGACGCCGCGCTGCGCGCCGGGAGCTGGTGCCGGTTGGTAGGGAGTTGAGGTTCGGGAGAACTCGTCGCTCGTCGCTCGGCGCTAAAAAATACGGACTCGGGCAGAGGGGTAGGTCGCGGCTGGAGTTCTGCAGTCGATAGATCGGAGGGGAAGGGGTTCAATGGTTCATCGCCAGGCAGTCTCGTCTACTCCGGTAATGAAGTAGCAGGGTGATTTTTTTGGGTGGTATTAATGTCACATCAGGAGTCATTTCATCAAAAAAGCGAAACTGTCGTCCGAAGTCGCACTTAAAGAAAAACGTGTCGAACGTGACGCACACACCACATCCACGGCCGTAGCTACACCTCTGGGGGCCCCGGGGCAAGATGCATTTCTGGGGCCCCCCAAATTTGGGGAAGGTGATTTGGGGGCGTGGGAGGAGCCCCCTCTAAAGTAGGGTCTGGGGGTGATCACGGAGGATCGGATCGTTTCGTTATCGTTATCGTTTGCATTAAATCAAATGGGCTTGCTTCTGCGCAACTCGATCGCGCATGTGATCCGCTCCTCACCTCAACCTACTTCAAACGATCGAGATGACGACAGCCTGCGACTAATCGCTTCCTTTCGTCCGTTTCAATCGTTACGAGGAGCTCAAAACGATTCGATCAGTTGAGCCACCCATAAGGTTACATGTAAACGATAACGATAACGATACCGAAACGATCCGATCCTCCGTGATCATCCCCCTGGGGGTCCATCCTTCCGAAAATGTTTCAAATTTCATCACTCACAGGTTTGGGACAATTTTTGGACTCACACGAGAAAATAATAAATATCAAACTTGTTTACACCGTAAGTTGAGCGAAATTTTAGGTTACCAGCATAAAGCCCCCACATCCTTTCTATCAATAGCCATGAAGAAAAGTTCAGCTCTTTTTAACTTTTATAACTATAAATATGTAAATGTATGTGGTCTGGTGGATATTATTATTTTTCTTTTCTCTTATACTGCTTGCTCCTAAAAAACAGTCTACCCACTAGGGTGGTTCATTTTTCAACGTTTTTCGATTTTTAACAACAATTAGCGCGCAAAAATTGTGTTTGGGTGTAATACGAAAGCTGTTTCAAGCGTTTTTCTAAAAAAAACAATTTTTTCAGCTGCCGAATTCACTTTGAAAATTGAAAATTTTGCCGAAAATTGAGTTTTTTTGCTAGGGTGGGTGGACTTTTCTATTTAATTGATTTTCAAAAACGCTTAAGGTGCAATTCACGTCTTTTAATGTCAAATGATGGTAGCCGAAAGCGTTTTTCCGTAAGTCAAAATTTTCCGCTGCCGAATCGATTTTGAAATTTGCAAATTTTATCGAAATGGGGCAGTTGCAAGGGTCTGAAATGTTGTGTTTTTTATCAAGAAAATGAAAGTACTTGATGAGCTGAGCACAAAGATGCCTTTGGTTTCTAATTATGTCCCATTGCTCCGAAGATGAGATTTTGGCCCAAAATACATTGTTTTAAATGGGGATTCCGCGTAGTGACGTCACTACACACACGATTTTTTACAATTTTACACGTGTGTATCTCCAAAACTGGGACACTTAGGAAAAAACCAAAGGCACCATAGTTTTCAACTCATCAAAAACTACAATTTTCTTTGTAAAAAACACAAAATTTCAGACCCTTGCAACTGCCCCATTGCCGGATTTTTGGTGGTAAGTTCAGTACATAAAAAAAAAAACTAAATTTTTGTTATCATTCAGGAAACGCCTAGCCTGCAAAAGGTGTATTTTGCTATCTTTATTTTGTTCCCGAAATCGTTTCGTCTTAAGTCGATAACTTCCGCTGCCGAATCGCCTTAAAATTTGGTGATTTTCCACGTTCCCATTTTTCGGACGCCGCGCCGCACTATGTGGTATTTGACCGGAAAAGTTGGCATAAACTGTTTTTACAGTCCTAATGACTTGGAATTTGGATACTGGGAGTATTTTTTAACGCTGAATTCAAATTTTGCATCAGTTTTTCAAAATTCGAAAATCCAAGATGGCTGCCGATAATTTTTTCGGCTAATCGGTCGGCAGCCATCTTGGATTTTCGAATTTTGAAAAACAGATGCGAAACTTGAATTCAGCGTTAAAAAGCACCCGTGGATAGTGAGTTTCAAGTCATTTGGACGGTGTTGCCAAATTTCACTCGTCGCCTCTACAACACGTGAAAACGCGAATTTCGTGCAAAAACGCAAAATTCGAACTAATTTTCCCGGAAAAGCCGCATTTTCCCGCAACTTTTGACTTCAAGGCCTATTAGAACGCACTAAGGACTACCATTTCTCATATATATACCCGCGGGATGTGGCAGGATATTTGAACTTAAGTTCTCTTGAAAATCGGAAAATTTACGTTTTTAGCTAAAAACTTTGAAGTAGCAAAAATATATCAAATTCAAATGAAAATTGGATAAAATAGGCATAAACTGATTGTAAATACCTTCAGGAAGACGATCCATGTACAAACATTTTGTTCTGACTTCATTTGAAACACTTTTTTTTTACTTTGATTATAGTCTCGTGCTGAGGCTAAATTTAATGGTGGTAAAACTGATTTTTCCCCTGGTGGATTCTAGGTGAATTAATCTAGTTTAGACCCGCTAAATACAAGTTTCTAATGCAAAAATCTATGTAGATTCCGAATATCACAACAGTTTTTCCCAATAGCTCCTTTTTTTTTTTGAGTTTATGCCAGCTTTTTTGGTCAAATACCACATAGTGCGCCGCGAGCGCCAGCGGTAGCAAATACACGAATAAAAGAACCTCGTGCATCGATGTCTTAAATTTTATTCAAATGTACGTTATTGTCTCAGCTCAGCAGTAAACAAGCAGATTAATATGAATATGCAGGTAGAACGAAGTGAAGCTTTGGCAACACTGTCTTGAAGCAGACCGAATCTAGCAAAAATGCGGTGACCCAAAAGGGATTGTTCCAACGCGTTCTTGCTGGATGTCCTTCACCCGTCATTAATTTGCCTAAGCTGATCCCCCCCCCCCCCCAATCCCTCTCATAATCATACTTTCAACGAAAATTACTTATTTTTGTTTTCCAAATGGAGCTGTTGCAAACTTTTGCTACAGGCTTATTAATAGGTGATTATGGGGTAATACCCTGTAAAAATAACGATTAGCGCACTAAAAAATCACGAAATCCACTCCTAAACTCACAAAATGCTTTTAAACGCGAGACCGTAATGGCGGTCGCGGGCCGCGGTTTTCATTGGGGTTCCCTATCTTCAATCAGCGCCATCTACACGAGGTGTTCTCGCAACACCACACAAGAAGAAGAAGAAGCATACAATTGCCTAAGAAAACCGCGGCCAGCGACCGCCATTACGGTCTCGCATTTAAAAGCATTTTGTGAGTTTAGGAGTGGATTTCGTGATTTTTTATTGCGCTACTCGTTATTTTTACAGGGTATTACCCCATAATCACCTATTAATAAGCCTGTAGCAAAAGTTTGCAACAGCTCCATTGAACCCGCGAGTTTCACTTTAGTGATTTTGTTTTCTGTGCTATCAGTTTTTTGTTAACTTAAAAGTTGTGCAGAGTTGTCGTGTCTTATTGGTTACTAAAACATGTCTGCATTATGTAGTCTATTAAGGATTTTACTCAATGATTTTTCCATGTGCTATTTTTTTTCAAGATTTTCCGTTATTCTTTAACAGTTTTTATACTTACCTATTTAAATTTAATAATTGTTACATATGCCGCCTAAATCGTTTACCGCAGATAATCAAGTTTGTGCCCAATTTTTGGTCACCCCGCATAAATTTGTTTTATTCTTTTTATTACTTTTGTGGCGATGATTTCAAATGAGGGCTTCTGCGAAGTACAAGCCAACATTTCCTGGCGATACCACGAATAACACCTCATGACGTTTGCATAGGAAGGCAACGTCGATTCACTAAATAATTCGGGGTGCCCAAAAATTGGGCACAAACTTGATCATATGGTAAACGATTTAGGCGGCATATATATTTAACAATTATTAAATTTAAATAAGTATAAAAACTGTTAAAGAATAACGGAAAATCTTGAGAAAAAAAAAAAAAATAGCACATAGAAAAATCATTGAGTAAAACCCTTAATAGACTGCATAATGCAGACATGTTTTAGTAACTTTCTAAAAGTTTAACTATGATTTCTGTGAAAATGTATTATTCATTTATATTTTATAAAAATAATAATAATAAAAAAAAAATGGTTGGCAGCCTAAAAAATGAGTTGTCGAGTTGACCATTTCTGGGAATCTTAGTACTCAACCTTTCATCTAAAACTAGAGATCGCATAGTGGTGCAGCATTTGCGGCCCAAATCTTTTTAATTTTTTTTTTTTTTTTTTTTTTTTTAACCCAATCTCAAACAAATTGGGGAAAAAGTTGCGGGGTAATAAGATTGGGTGCAGGGGCGGATCCAGGAAAGTCTCAAAGGGGGTCATTTTTGTAACGTGTTACGTGAGTGGGGGTATGGGGGACAGCAGCAGTGGCGGCTCGTGCTATTTGGCAACAATGTCAACGCTCCATTTGAATCCATGCTTAACAATCGATTAATGGTGAAGCGCTGCTTCACTATAGAATCGATTGTTTTACATAGAATCATATGAAGGTAAAACATGGTTGCCAAATTGCACGAGCCGCCACTGGGGGACAGGAACACCCACCAGTCAATGGGGGCTGGGGGTCCCGGTGAAAATTTTGAAAATTTAAGATTCTCTACAGCCAATTTGAGGCATCTTTTAACCGTTTGGCGTTTACTCCTCATTATTATCCTACCTCAATTTAATTTTTATTCGTAAAAGTGGTAAATCCCGCCCTGGCTTTTGTTTACCCATCCCCAAACAAGATAATCATTAGAAAGTTACATGAATCACCACTTGGATTCTCTTTTTCTTTTGCTTATTTCCCCCATCTTTCTCTGCTTCCTCATACTGTTTTTTTGTTTTTTTGTTTTTTTGTTTGTTTTTGTTTTTTGTTTTTTGGGCGCAATGGTGGGGGGGGGGGGTGCCACTGTGGCCCCCCCCCTCTGGATTCGACCATGATTGGGTGAGTGACGCAAGCTTCAACGCTCTGCGCGCCGCCCGGCGTTTTACTCCTTTTGAATCGACTGGACTTCTACTCTGAACATTTTGAATGACCCTGTTCCCTGTGATGCGTTTTTTTATTCTCCGGAGCGCGCACCGGTGCAGCTCCAGTGCTCCGGAGTGTTTTTTTATTCCGGGGCTCCAGCACCGGTGCGCACCGAAGTGTTGTTTTATTAGCGGTGCGATGCGCCCGGAGCTGCTCCGGTGCAAGCTCCAGTGTATCGGAGTTGAAGACCGATGCACCGGAGCTGGAGCTCCGGAGCTTCAACACGTGACCGGTGCTGCACCAGACAGCTTCGGAGCAGCTCCGAAAACTCCGGGTTATTGCACCGGTGCGGATTCCGGAGAATAAAAAAACGCATCACTGTATGAATGAGGTTTTCTGTTGAGCGTTTTTGCGTTGGTTGATGGAAGCTCGTCAGGTCCTAAAACCCTAACCTAACAACTTCTGAATATTTCTCATGAGGATCTTTTTTCCCCTTGTTTTACGACAATCTTGTGCCGGAAAAGACAGTTTTGTTGAATTAATTCTCTAATATTTGATTTTTAAAAGTATCCAATCACTTTTTCACGTTTCCGTCGAGTTTAGAATCAACTCAAGATGTCAGATGCTGATTTGGAAGAAATCAGAGCCAAAAGAATGGCACAGCTGCAGTCTCAGATGAAGGTGAGCAATTTGTACTTTACTGCTCTTATCATCCCTAATAGTTTTGATCCATCCTCCAGATTTTAGACAAATGGGGCTATTGCACACTTTTGCTATAAGCGATTTAATAGTCAATTACGGCGTAAAAACCTCAAAAAATAACGATGGTGGCACTAAAAACTTCCAAAATCCACTCCTAAACTCAATAAACGCAGTTATTTGCACGAGCGTATTGGTGGCCGAAGGCACTAACAATGGGAGATTTCTATCTTAATTTCGTCACTCTTTCTATGCTGACAAGGATGATTAATAGAGTAATTAGTCATCAGAGTGATGATCCACATCCGATGAATGGTACCGCAACACCAAGTGACACCGGTGTCAAATGAAAGTAGTCTCTAATTGGTCACATCTTGATGGAGTTTCAGAATTGTTAGATGGGAATCTCCCATTGTTAGTGCCTTCGGCCACCATTACGCTCGTGCAAATAACTGCGTTTATTGAGTTTAGGAGTGGATTTTGGAAGTTTTTAGTGGTGCCATCGTTATTTTTTGAGGTTTTTACGCCATTATTGACTATTAAATCGCTTACAGCAAAAGTGTGCAATAGCCCCATTTAAAGTCACAACTTTTGTTTATGGTTTGGTTTTCTAGCTCATGCTGAGAGATTGGTTTGATCAATGTTTTCTTTCTCCGAAGATATTCTTCAATCGTCTTTTGTTGGTCTTAAAGTCACGAAGTATACTCATGGTGAATCGTTGTGGTTCACTGTGGCTGTTTTGCTATTCTGTGAATGATTATGAACAGGCGAGGATTTTCATTACATGGTTGTAATAAGTTGTAAACTGATGGAGTACGTACTGGTGGGGTTCACCAAGGTGAAGATGGCACACAGTCAAAATTTTGGATTCTTAGTGTGCTTTGACATTCCAGATTCACTGGTGACCTGCAACATCATGTAACGTAAGAGGTTGAGCTCTCACTAAATCCCACGCCCACAAAATTGTCAGGGCTTTAAAGAAAAATGGTCTTTAGAGTTCGTTTAATCGTTGTTTTTACCAATTGCTGCAACTCATTCATGTTTGCAAATAGTAGCTGCTTCCTTCTATTCAAAGACATTAATAATTCTCTACATTTTTATATACATATAATGAGACTTGCCAATCAATCTGTAAGATTTCAGAATTATTCATCTATTTATTCATTTTGAACTTTATTACAGAGAGTCTGTAAGTTAGTTTCACTCTGTCAACTTTTGATGATTAATTCATGTGTGAAGCAGAAAAAACGAAACGGTCACAATTTAACAGTGATCTATTCAATATTAACCAAGATACAGTTTTTTTTTTTTTTTTTTTTTTTTTTTTTTTTTTTTTTTTTTTTTAATATATAATTTAAATAGCCATGGCTAATCCCATTCACTTGTATGTTTGATACCTAATCTCTAACCCAAAAATAACATAACCTGCCCTATCTAAAACCAGGACTGGATAGGGAAGGTATTTTCACCTGGCGCGGCCTAAACGTAGGACTTGATTAGTGATGAATCGGCCACCCTACAATTCCCATAAACCCTGGACTCTCTTTGCACCACGCATTCAGTGTTGCTACATGAATTATTGCTAGAGTGTGTGTGTCTGCTCTGTTGCATCATTAGAAATAAGTAATTTCTTCCCATGAGCTAACAGTAGAAGGCCTTGTGGTAAGTAACTTTAAAACATCTCGAAGGCAGCTATGATAGACATCTTTTTTGGACATTTTACGCCGGCCCACACATTTTGTTGCCGCTTATTATGTAACCTTAGATTATAAGTATTGACTAGTCCATCTGAAATTGGTTTGAAATGAAGGTGAAATTGTTTTGGAGTGGCTAACTGGATACAGAAATTGAAATTTCCATTTAATTCCGAAGGAACCATGTGATGAAGATACTGACACTGGACAGAAACAAGCAAAATTTTCTTACCTGGATAGTTGCGTTAAAATTTTGTGTCGAGATAGCCGCTCTTAAACACTTGCGCTTTGGTTTAAAATCATTTTTCTATTGAATTAATTACAATTTTTGAATGAAAGTTATAAATTAGGAGGCAAGCAAACCCCCCGTGCTTGCCTCCTTTCGGTTTAGGACTTACAACATGGCGTTGCCCCTCTTCAGTTATATCTCGTTGATTTCTTCCCATCTCACTGCTCTAAGTGGCAAGTGTATGTGTGACTTGTTGAAGTTATAAATCTGTTGTTAATTTATGCATTTTGCTTATTTTCGAAGGGTGGTGGTGGTGGCGGGGGTGGTGGCGCCCAAGATCAAGAAGCCCAGGAAGAAAGGAAAGCCCAAGCTGAAGAAATGAAAAATGCGATTTTGTCTCGGGTTCTAAGTCAAAGTGCCAGAGCAAGATGTGAGTTTATCTTTTAGACCTTTAGCACTCATTCAAAGAGCTGTTCCACGGATTGAAAATTAACTGATTAATCAGTCATTGGTGGATACTGGGGAGGGGGGGCGAAGGGGGCAACCCCCATCCCCCCCCCTCCGTTCGGCCTAAAAAGGGGAAAAAGAGAGAGAAAAACAAAAAAGGGGGTCGCCAAAAGGCGAAAATTCCAAGTTCGCCCTCTTCCCCGTTCGCGAGAGCTGGATCCGCTAATGTAATCAGTTGGATTAGTTTTTCTAAAACGATTAGTTTTTCTAAAATGATTAGTTTTTCTAAAACGATTAGTTAATCCGTGTAGTAACTATTCCATCAAACAGAGGAAATATTAAGGTCCATATGGCCATTTCTGTCACAGTGTTGAAAGATGTGGAAGAATAGAATAAATTTCTGTAAACGCCAAGAGTAATTCCACAACTCGAGGATTTCTAAATGGATTTACAATGGGTCTGTTGCAAACTTTTGCTACAGCGCTATAGAGTGTCCAATCTCATGTAAAATCGCGTGAAAAGTCTACTGGTGGCATCAGAAAGTCATGAAATGTGATATTAGACTCACAAGAGACATTTACTGAAATCCAAGATGGCGGTAAATTATCGAGCAGCCTGTATGCATGTACCACAAACATCCCAGGATAGCCAACCTCACAATATCCATCACACTCAATCACAATGTAAATAAACACATAACCTCTGAAGCTGTGAGGTTGTCAACGTTGGCAATCCTTGGATGTTAAAGGTGCATGCATACAGATTGCTCAATATTTTACCGCCATCTTGGATTTCATTAAACGTCTCTTGTGAGTTTATTATCGGATTTCATGACTTTCTGATGCCACCAATAGACTTGTCGGGCGATTTTACATGTGATGAAACACTCTTTATCATTGCAGCAAAAGTTTGCGACAGACCCATTCTAAAAATTAAAATTTAATGGTTTTACGTTTTTAATTTACATTGAATATTGACAAATTCATGAGCAATATGGCAGTGGTCAGAATTGTCTGATTGAGAAATAATGAAGCAGGGCACATTTTCTACTTAAATGACAGCCTTTGGTGCTAACAACGTGACAAAGTTGACAAATAAGGGACATCCTACGGATAGTATAGATGTTTCAAAAAGTGTTCTTTGACTTTCCTAAGAGTAGTTGGTATTCGCTAATTTTTAACATCAGTACCGCGATGGAACACAATGAATGCTACATTTTGTTTATTGTGGTTGTAGCTAGCGTGGTTTGAGTGTACAGAAAATACCATATGAACAAGCCAACCACTCTAAATAGTCAGTCAGTCTGATCGTAGTTACTCTACACCAACGAAGAGTAACCACAAGTTACACCCTCAATTCTATTCTATAATTTTTACAAATAGAAGTCTTATTGTCAGCCTCATGAAACCTTTGAAATTATGAAAAAACCGGGTTTATGTATACCACTCTTCCACGGACTACGGTTCAACTGATGAAGAATGCACCGCTTCAGATTCTGTCATAAAGCAAAATAAGAACGGCTGCTGATCAGTGATCACTGCGCATAACTTTTGATATTTTTCAATTCTTGTTTCCCTCAGTGAACACCTTAATGTTGGGCAAACCAGAAAGAGGTCAAATGGTCCAGAATATGATTTTGTCGATGGCTCAGTCTGGTCGAATCATGCAACAACTAGATGAGAGCGATCTGATTAGAATACTAGAACAAATTTCAAGCAATGGTACAAGTTCGAAGCCAACAGTCAAGGTATGTTGTCGGTTTTAGCTTTTAGGAGCACCTATCCAAGGAATGTGTTGGCTTCAGAGGTATAACGAGGAATTATATTTTCTCTTTCTTTGCCTATCTGAGCACATGTGTTCAAGAGGACAGATATAAGGGCTGAAGCAGAGCTGCCGATTTGCGTAGATTTAATGACATTTTGAGATTCACCGAAGATTCCACCGGTTGAGAAAGATTACAGAGTATAGTTCAGTGCACGACTGTATGCACGAAAATACTACGTCCTTTATCTTTTCTCAACCGGTATATTTTAATTAATTACGTCGTTCACCGTTGAGGAATATTACAGATCAGAGTATTTTCGCGTATTACAGTCATCCTCTGAACTAATCTCTGTAATCTTTTCTCAACCGGTGAAATCTTCGGTGAATTTCAAAATGTCATTAAATCTACGCAAATCGGCAGCTCTGGGCTGAAGTCTTGTAAAATCCCTTTCCTCCATTTCTTTTCTAACACGTTTGTACGAATGGGCATAGAGAGAGATGGACAGATGCCCAGTTACGCCTCTGCCAGGTTTTGAACTGTGGCATCACTAGATTTTTGTATTTGGGGGGGGGGGGCAAAATGTGGGATTCCCTAGTGACTACCACTGATTTTGAATCCTCAGCTCCTATGGCTCTGTCTCTGCTACAGAGGTGTTCCAGTGCAGTTTTGCAAAGTCCTACTCTGTCCAATTAAATCCTGTTTTGAAGGTCAAACTATTGTGGGCGTGCAGTGCGCAGTGCACTCCCTGAGATCAATAATTCAATAATGTAAGGCCCTCCAAAAATTTGGATGACTTTTTTTTTTTTTTTTTTTTTTTTTTTGGGCCGAGCATCTTTAAAAAATCTCTCGAACGAGATGGGGGGGGGACGAGGCCCTCCAAAAATTTGGATGACTTTTTTTTTGGCCGTGCATCTTTGAAAAAATATATCTGACTTGATTTTTCGGCCACATTGATAATCATTGGGGAGCATTGCCCCCCCCCCCCAAATGGCGCCCACTGAGCTTCATAATTGTTTTATCTTTATTTATCATCTCCATTATAATCTGCTGTGATAATAATGTTTGTATCGTCTAAAAATTGAATGAGGTTGAAAGCAGCATACTTCATGAGTCATGAAAGGAAAGAAAACTGAAAATAGACCAATTTGAAATTGGGATTCGGGTAATTTGTCATAATTTACCACCAACAATTCTACCTTGTGTTGTCCACTTCAGTACTGCAGCACAGTGCTGCTATGCGTCTCACAGTACTTCCTCATAAATTATAGTTTTCAAAAAAGCAAAACAGAAAAAAAAAAATTGTAAAATTGTAGTTTACTGTGCTGCACAGATAATAGTTGTTTGTTTTCTCAAAATACCATTTCTGCTTCTATTCCTTTGAACTCCCATGAAAAGCTTTTACTTTTAATTGTTCTATCCTGTTGAATTGATGAAAAATCAGATATGGAAATCACTTTTCATTGCAGCTAACCTTACTTGTTGATTCATGAAAATTGCATAATTTCATCAGTGATCATTTTAATTTTTTTCAGTTCGATCGCCGAAGAGCTGCCCTGGATGATTCTGACGATGATCTATCATAGCATCCAGATCAATGAAGTCACTATTTTGTAAATTGTTGCTCGATACACTTTCGCAAGTTGTTGCAGTGTGCCTCTTCGCCATTCACAGTTTTAAACCTGTTTAACTCATGTTCCACTAACTCAACTGAAGGAATTGAATCATGGCAAATAACAAGATTTGATTGGAAACATTATAATTTGAAAAAATTGAAAGTTTTCAAAATAGCATAATCTTACAACAGGAAGTTATTTTTATTTATTTATATTTACTTACAATAAGATATAGGTCTTTTAGGATGAACCCACATCATCAGTGATCAACTGATAAGTAACAAATAAAGTATCGAACTAACTGCAATTGAAAAAACATAATGTATGTTGCATGGCGAGGCAGACTGTAAAAGGCATTTGGAAGACAATATAAAGGCAGAGAAAGATTCAAAGTAAAATGAGTCGTTTGTACAAGCAAAAATTGTAAGAAAAATAAAATAAAAAAAAAAAAAAAAAACCGAATAATCAGAAGTTGTTAAAATTATCACCAGAGCACAGCAACTATCAATTAGTGCATCAGCAGAATTGTTTATGTCTAATGGGTCTTTTGTAACTCTTTACCACGGGTATTTGTAGAATGATTCACCATGAATTTTAACCCAAGAAAACCGATGAACACCTTAAGAACCCTTAAAATTTGCTCCTAAAGTTGTAAATGCCCTTTGAAAGTCTAGAAATTTGAAGAACACGCTTGGACTTTATATACCAAACAAGCATCTGCTAGTCAGTAAGTCCAGTCTTTGAAAGTGGAACTCTGCGGAATGCAACTCGAGCAGTATTTCAGTGTCTGGACTTGGTGACTAGCACTTGCTTGTTTGGTATAGAAATTGGGAGTGCGCTGTTTGAACTTTCGGATTTTAAAAAGGTAACTATGACTTAGTGAGTGGATTTTGGAAATTATTTGTGTGTTCATCAAAGTTTTGAGTTTTCTCAGGAATTCATGCTCTATATTGCTGTTTCAATAATTTGCGAAAGACCGATTGTACTTTGAAGAAATTAGAACCAAGTTCAGTAGCTTTATGGATTTCAAATTTTCTAAACGTACTTACTAATTTTGTCTTTTTTGTCTCATTTATTTTTCCTTGTGTGAACTGAAAATCTTCTCTGCTTTTGTATTGTATAATATTGAATGCTGTTTACTTTTTAGCTCTTATTTTTCTCTTATTAATTTCTCTGATTTACGATCGCTTCTTTCCTCAGGGCGTCTTACTTTGGGCGGTATTCCTCTTGTCCTCTTTCCTTACTGTGAGGTACCTTGGCAGTTTATCCACTCTAGACCCTTTCTGTTTTCAGTCCTGTCGTTTGCTTTGAAATACAAGCATTACGTTCCCATGGTTTGGGTGGATAGACTTTTTCTGCTACTTCTCCTGCAAATTTTGTTGTAATTCGAGATATTTTAGTTTGAATGTTACTATGCATCTGATGATGAGTTTATTCTGAAAGGCTTGTAACCTACTGAAAGTATTAAAGTCCTTTGGAAACATTATGACTGTCTTGAAAGCTTTTTATCTTTGGAAATTATTTATTGTTTGAATTCTACGAGATTGATTCTATCTACTGTTTTTTCCTTGAAAAAATTACTGATGGATATTAGGTGCTTGTTTGCACTATTAGTGTTTAATTTTGAATATTGTCATATTTCAGATTTGAAGGATGAGCACCCCATAATTTCTTTTTTGAAAAGTTCACCTTTTTCTTTTTTTATTTGAATGCAGAAGGAACTACTAATATGAAAGACTCTTGAAATGAAAGGGTTTTAAACCTATGAGATGAGGTTTTTGAGTCAGTTTCATTGTATTTTGATACTGTGTTTTGGAGAGTTCAGCTATCAAAGAAAGGCTTTAGATTGACCTGGTCTCCTCATTTGTAACTTAGACATTAACAAACTGAAATACTTGAGATGGATCGTCATCCATTTTTCTCGTTCAGAACTTGAATCTGAATCAGCTCAGAGTGTTATTTCTATATTCACCATTTGTTTTCCATTTAAAATGCAGTAGCTTGCATTATAGAATGTTAGCGGTGTCCGTGCATTAAATGACAAGACTGTTCCTCTTTGTTCCTCCACTTAGCGTCTCTTAGACTGAGAAAAGAACAGAAACCTTACAATTAAAAAAAATTGAAGTAATGATTCAGTTTTTTTTCTTCATACCACAGATTTTCAAAGACTGTTATAACTCTAAGTAGCTGAAGATTAAGTGGAACCCACTCTCACTGCTTAAATATTATTTAAAGTACTTCGGAATGTTCAGTTTTCGTGACTCTCATAATTCAGGTCGACTTGTGCTGAAGTCAGAGTGAACATCATGAAATTTTGCCTTGCTTTCAAAACAGAGTCTGTATCAGCTCGGAATAATTTTAATTTTTAAAAAAGAGGAAGCTAGTTTTAAGTTGATACTATCTTAATAAGAGGCTTGAAAAAGCGTTACATTTCATTACACAAATTTACAGGCAATACATTCTGAATTCTGATACCAGGCACGTTGAAGAAAGCTTGAATATATGTAGGTGTAAAAAAGTTGACATTTCTTTTACCCGTGAAAACTCTTTGTACTCATGAATCATTGTGCATGCTCTTTGCTGCTTGACTCAAATGACACATTTTCATCCATCATAACTGTCAGGCCGTTTCCTACAAGAATTTTGTTTCAATTATTCAATTGGTCTTATTTTTTTATGTTTGTTTGTTTGAATATTGTGTCTGCATATCTGTGTGAAACGAAAATTTGTAAATAATAAAAAGCTACTAATTTATTAATTTAATAACTTTCATCTTTAATTTTATTTCAATGAAATTGAATCTATGCTTTTTTATGGTTTAATTGTAACATGGTAAAGAGTATCATGCACAGGCTAACAAAGGGACATTATTTATGAGAGCTCAGCCTTTTTATAATGTTTGAAAAGTAAAATAGTATAACTTGAAATTTTTTGACCTATATTGATTCCCAGAAGTTTTATTTTGCATTTGAAGCTTTGGTTCAATTTTTTTGGGCAAGCATGTTTCTATATTTGTAGGTGATGATGTGGAAAAAGGGACCTTATTTTCTCTGAGGTCAAAAATAAGTTAGGCATTTATTCTCATACGGGAGCAGAGACAATATATAATAGAGATTATACGCACTAGCCGTGCGCGTGGTGGCTGACTTTTTTTTCGGGGCTCGACAGGAATTAACACAGAGCATGAAGGAGCACCATTCAACATGGTCCATATGTTAACTGATGCAATTTCGGTGCTTCGGTCGCATTAGGCAAAAACCTCAACAACTTTTCTCATCAGTCAACGTATGGACCATGTTTGCGGTGTTCTGTTGAGACCCTGAAAAAAATTGTTGCCACCGCACGCAAACGAGGGCAAGATAGATAGTGCGTCTCTACTATAAATTGTCTTTGTGTGGGAGAGTATATTGGTGAAAAAGCCACATTAATTAGGTACTTGGAAATTTCAAAAATTGAGTGAAATATTAGCTTCTTTATTAATTGGAATGCAAAAATTGCATTATGATAAAATTTGGTTTAAACTTGACTAACACTAAAGCCTCCCATATTTATTAATATTTTGCATTCATGAAAAGTTATGGCCTTGATGTATCAGTTATTATTCTATGCTAATCCAAATTTGAAGCGACTTTTCCTTTCTTTCTTGTCACTTTTAAATTATTATCGAGGAAGTGACTTAGTTAATTCCAAGCACGTAAAAGTTTGGGTACGGAAAATCAACACTAGTGCGACAGCAGCTGGTTTTTAAGGTGATGCAAGGTTAAAGCAGTGTGCCCAGAAACAATATATGATAGAGACCACACACTATTTATCTTGCCCATGTTTGCGGTCAGTTGCAACTATTTTTTTCAGGGTCTCAACAAAACAAAGCAAACATGGTCCATACGTTGGCTGATGGGTAAAATTGCTGAGGTTTTTGCCTAATGAGACCGAAGCACCGAAACTGCATCAGTCAACGTATGGACCATGTTGGATGGTGATCCCTCATGCCGCGCTCCCTACATTAAGTCCTGTTGAATTCTGAAAAATAAGTCAGCCTCCGCGCGCACGGCTAGTGCGTTGTCTGTATTATATATTGTCTTTGAATGTGCCACAGTAATTATATAGAAGTTTTTTTGAGATCTCAAAACTGCCAACTTTGACTCCGCATGACCATTTTCGCTTTCCTGAAATATTACCCCTGAGAAGATGAGGTCTCTTTTCCTGCACGACACCACATAATTGAATGTCTTTCCCTCTCTCCAGCCATTGGAATGCAAGTGATAGAAAAGGATAGAAGAAGGCGTCATCGCGTAATTACAGCCCCTGACTCTATTGCTCTTTTCTGTAATACACACGTTCAAATGGAAGTAGAGAAAAATAAAATCCTGGATCCGCCTTTGTGTCTAAAGAGGGAAGAAATGGAAGCAACAAAAATAAACCGCTTATTTTAAAAATAAATATGTTTTAATATTACAGACTTAGCAACAATACAAAAAATAGGTAACTAAAAACTTGAATTCATACA
This sequence comes from Trialeurodes vaporariorum, assembly GCA_011764245.1. Classification (NCBI taxonomy): domain Eukaryota; kingdom Metazoa; phylum Arthropoda; class Insecta; order Hemiptera; family Aleyrodidae; genus Trialeurodes; species Trialeurodes vaporariorum. Next base: position 79,819,959 of record VMOF01000002.1, read on the forward strand.
ACACATATAAAGGGAAGCAAATGACCAGTTTCAAAATCTACTGACACGAAATAAAACTAACAATTTGGAGTGACTTTATCGGGATCTTGATAAAAATTGCTTATTTTTTTTTTTCAAACGGCATCATGAGAAACCAAACTCTGGTTTCATTTTAAAAGAGAATAGCAGGAAAGAGAAAAATGTTTGATTTCTAAAAGTGAGATCACGCACACAGGTTATTGGAAAATAGCAATGCAAAAATTCTGCCTAGATTAATAAACAAGGGAACAAATAAACATTTTTTTTTTTAAAGTTGATAGTTACTGTAGTAAAACCTCAATTAAAAGGATTTCATCAGTAAATATAAAAGATCTATTAAAATGATAGGTACAGTTTTCTCAGTTCATCAAAGTGATAATCAATAAATAATAATATTAAGGTGATTCTATGGCAAACTCCCAAAAATTTTAATCTGGTAGATGGCGTTACTTGTTGCTGGCTCCGAAACTCGTCGTTTTTTGACGGTTTTCGGCTGTTTTCTCCGAACAGACGAATAATAGACAAAAAATCGGAATGTCAGCACCTGCTTAATTTCTTGCACCATAAACGGGCCAAATTGGTTCTAAAATAAAGGCGTAACTATGCAAAGAAAAAATCATGTGTAATTTGGAGTTGTATCAGTAAAGATTACAGGTTTCTGTTTCACCTGTAATCTTTACTGATACAACTCCAAATTACACATGATTTTTTCTTTGCATAGTTACGCCTTTATTTCAGAACCAATTTGGCCTGTTTATGGCTCAAAAAATCAAGCAAAAATTTAAGCAGGCGCTTTTTTGTCTATTATTCGTCTGTTCAGAGAAAACCGTCAAAAACGGCTATTTTCGGAGCCAGCGACAAATAACACCATCTATCGGATTAAAATTTCCGGGAGTTTGCCATAGAATCACCTTAAGTAAGTCAGGGATGCAAACAAAAATTGTCCATCTCTCAATTCCATTGCTTTGATGTTGTTACAATCTTGAAAATATTGACATTCCAAGCACAAGCGGAGTGGCATATCTTAACATTTTGATTCTTGGAGTTATTCATCCATTTAAAGGTATTTTAAGCAGCTCTTTGGGTCTAAATGGGTTTTAAGATATAACCTCTACTGGTTAGCATCAGAAAAATAAAAATAAAATACATACCTAAATGCGGGACTCTAACACAGTAACTTTTAGACTAGGTAGACGGGCGTAAAACAATAGACGAAAAATGAGCTACGCCCTTTCCAAGCTAAACATTGAATTATAAGAATGCATTTTAAAGTAAAACCGTTCAAGTTGTGAAAGAACCATTCAGCAGAATTTGAATCTGTCCTATCAACAGTGAAAAAACAAAGACAAAAGAAAGCATTTAAAGGGAGAGCTTTAATATGATTCCCAGAGGATATGCTAAAACAGGATTGAAGAACTATAAAATTGTACATTAAAAAGTGGGAATATGTTGGGGCATAGTTTAGGGATATTTTTGGAAAACAGATATTGCTCAAGAGGATTTTGAACATTCCTCATGGTATGAGGGTCGTACCGAAAACAAGTTTCCTTATTTTTTATTTCAGCAACTTAAAATGATAGAACAATTCTGTAAAAAGTATTCAACATGCCATACTTTCACGATTTTAGCTGTTCTTTTATCGATTGCAATCGGTCGAAAATTGACAAACTGGCATTTATTTTTCTGCGATCATCAACCGACACAGATAGTCAAAAATCTTTCACAGTTGAATGAGCTACAAGCGCTTCAACTGTCTAGGATCTTCAATGCACAACTCTAAAGGTCTTTTTTTAAAGTGAAATAAGGAAATTGGTGCCATGCTATGCAAAATATTTAGAAAAGGGTGTAGGGAAGATAAATGGAAAAGTAAGTTAAGATGCTCAATTAAAATTTTTTTGAACTATCTCCTTACAGTTTTTTCTTTTTTTCTTTATAGGGCTCTTTTTTCTTCAAAATTACAACTTACGCCAATTGCATCAAATTTTGGACTATCGGTGGCAGAAGGTGGCAGTAGAAAAATCAATGCCATTTTATCAATTTTTTTCTGATGTCAATTTTGAGAAATCAGTTAGAATTGTGAAAGAATGGTGTTTCAAATACTTTTTACAAAATTGTTCGGCCATATTTTGTCACAGAGATAAAAAAATAGGGAAACACTTTTGATACGACCCCTCTTAACAAGCATAAGATAACTTTTCGATGAACTTTCGGATTAGACTCATTCTATGCCAATCTTGAGCTTGAATAACTTCAAAACTGATCAAACTTATTTTTGGGTCCTCAAGAACTTTCGCTCAAAATGTTGGGAAAGAAATATTGAAAGCTCATCAAAAAGTCTTGTATGCTAGCTGTCCTAAGGAATATATGTGGTCCTTTGAAGATCATACGTTTTAAAACTATGTATTTTGGTGTTACAGAAATGGTTTCAATCACTAAATTATGAATACTTATCATACGTATTGGAAGCTGAGGAGTTTTAGATGGGGAATCAATTTTTGATACTTGATCAATGCTTATAAGATTGAAGAGAACTTCCGTAAAAGGGCAGATAATTCAGAGGACACACTCATCACCAAAAATCCTGATTTCAAAATTGGTTTTTTTTTTTTTTTATTAATCTGACATAGAGCAGGGAAAAAGGACTGTCAATAGTTCTTTCTGAGGCTAAACCGGGCAACTAATACTATCAAAACCACTTGAAAACTACACCCCCTTTACTGGAGGACCAAGTGAACCTGAATTTTTTGTCAATATTTTACAATGAACAAATTTTAGTTTAGAAAAGTTCATACATAGATGTAAATAATATTAAAAACTGACTGGACTATCCCAGCCAACTGCTTGACACCGTAATCAAGAAAAAATGAGGTCTCTGTCTTCTCATCAATGTCTCAATCCCAATAAAAAAAACATTCGTTACCGAGGAGGCCGAAAAGCTCTCAAAGTACAAGAGTCTGGAAATTGATATCCAGAGCATGTGGTGTACTAAAACGAAGGTTGTCCTTGTCCCAATTGTAATCAGAGCGACAGGGGTTGTTACAAACACACCTTCTACCTAATTTATAAGCGTACGCAGAAAAACATCTTTTGCCAGTGTTCAGAAGATTGCTGTCCTTGGTACCATGGTACTGAAAAAGCTTCTTCTGTAAAGTCGACAGGATCTCGACTCGAAACGATAAGTGCATATTTTTTTAAAAGGGTTCCTCCCTTGAGGCAGTGTAACCACAAGGTTTCAAGAATTTAAGGTTGAGGGGCTACAGCCCCAATCCAGTAAAAGGGGCAACTAATTTGAATTTCTTTTTTCATAAATTATTTCCAATGATAGCACAGCAAGCAACATCAAAAAAAGAGTAATAATGTGCTAAGCTTTATAGTTGAAGGTCATGGTCTGACCTGACACCTCCATACCTGCAGAGAGCAGTGATAAGATATAAATAAATAAATAATAATAAAAATAAAAGTAAAAGAACGAGTGACGGTTTTGACTGTCATTAGTTTTTTTCGCTTTAAGGTCCTTAAAATAAATTTGGATTTACTCTAAGACCTATAATTTGATGAACAAAGTTGATCCTTCTGCTCTTCAAAAACATGAAAACACATACTGAAAGTAGTTTCGATAGTATTGGCTGCATCATTTTTAATAGATAAAATACCATCTATACTTTTCATTTTTGCTCTAATCTGAAAATTAATCTACGCTTTGAATGTGAGGTCAATGAGAAAACTCAGTTGAACTCTAAAGAATCGAAAACAAAACACTTCAAAATAAGGATTTCCAAACAAGATAACATCCTCTCTAATTTATCCGTCCTTTCATAAAAATACTTCCAGTGGATATTTTTTGTACTTTTGCAACAGGAACATGGCAAATTAATTTTAAAGTAAAATTCTGTGAAAAGAACGATCCATACACTAAAAGTTTTTAAGATAGCTAATTCTGAATAACCTTTGCAAAACTTTATAATTTGCACCCATTTTCACTACATAGAGACAGAACAACCACATGGATGAGAACATCAACATAGCTTCAAAATGGTGTATGTTTTGTTTGGATACATTCAGTTTTTGCATTATTTAAAACATTCTGTACTTCAGAATCACCAGCGAGTAAATGTAACCAATCTTTCATGTATTAAGTTGGAAAAATCAACATTTTAAGGTTATAATGGTGTAAACAAAAATGCGGTAGTTAAGTCTAAGTGGTAGTTATTCAGTGAAAATAGTTATGCAAAGTCGCGCGGAATATTCAAAATGGATGATTCTTGAAGGTGATTTTCCAAGTTAACAGATGGCTTTTCAGATTTTTTACTATCCGCATTGTTAATTTTGCAGGATTTCACAATAAAATCAATATGCCATAAAACTGGCAAAAGTATGTAACAGACACATTGAATCATGTAACATAACATGAACTACAGCTAAGTTTCACTCTTTCGGCTAAGGAAAGCTCCATTGACTATGGAGAGCTTTCAATAGATATTCTGGCAGTTTATTCTGACTTTCCAACTCAAAAATCCTCAGCTTTTAATACCTAGTATTAAGTCTTTTATTAAGTCCTTGTATTAAGTGCTGTTGACACTTTCAGACAACTTTTAGTGGTAGAAAAGTATCAAACTCCCAAACCTAAACAAAACTATAATATTTTCGGGGATACAGCTATCTTTCTAACATTTAATTTTTTCTTGGCAAGGAATAAAAAAATTTAAATTTAGAGTTAAAAGATAAAATAAATAAGTAAAGGATACAAAAATAAATGACTGAACTTCACAAGGATATTTTTGACCTCTCAGAAAATGATAAGTGATGATAAAATACTTTGATGGCTAAGAAAATCAGTCAGTCATGTAACATAATGTATTATGACTTCGGTGAATCTCGATCATCACTGGAATCATTGACATGGTTGTCTCTATTTTCTGGCACTTTGTCGGAGTTTCCTAAACTGGAGGCTATTGTTCTTAAAATTTCAACATTGCTCAATAGTTGCCTAGAAAAAAGAGAAAGAAAAAGTTAGTATGAACAAATTGAAGTCAAGAAAGTGTATGTTTTTTTTATTCGCTAGTGCTTCTCTGGACTCCTGTCAGGTTCCACAAAACACGATCAAAGAATTTTAAACTCTCTTGAGACGCTTACGACCGAATTAAATAATGTTCAACCACTTTTCGTTGAAATCTCTTGGACTTAGAAAGTGACATTAGAAATATGTGGAGGATGAATACAAACCGGAGAAAATTTTAAGAAGAATGCGGTAAATTGGGAATTTTGGAATATTGGATTATGGAACTGACAGAATAAATTGAGAAAAGGTTGAATTGATAGAACTTGCATGGATTTGTAGGAAGAAATTAAAATTGAGGATGAGTAGGTATGTTGGGATTTGGAGGAAATCTTCAGGCTAGTTCAAACCAAGCTTGAGATTTCCTTCAAATCTTAACATTACCCATCTTCAATCTCAAATTTCTCTATAAATATCCATTCCAGTTCTGTCGATTCATTTACTACTCAATGTACTACATCAGTTTCATGATCCAATATTTCACAATTCCCAATTTATAGTATTCTTACTCAATTTTTCACCAGTTGGTCCTTGTCCTTTTTTCGTCCTCCACATATTTCAAAGGGTACTTTTCAATTTTCAGAGATTTCCAGGAAAAGCTGAGGAACATGATGAAACTCGGTCTTACCCTCATTTTACTCTAATATTGTGAGCTGTTCTTGAGATGAGGCTCCCAAACCATGGTCCACAAAGCCCGTTCAGGAGGTTTGCAAGACCGCTCAAGGAAAAAAGGTTGGAAAAGCACATTACAAAGAAACATGGCAACTTTGGAGAAAAAGCATCAATATTGCTGGCAATGAATGTTAGCTACATTCTTTGTAAATTTCTCTCTGTTACTGATTTTCTTTACAGTTGTATCTTACAGGGGGGGGGGGGGGGGTCTTGACATGTTCGCCTCGGATTTTTTGGTTTGCAGGAAAATGTTGTTCAGGTACTCCTAAGAAATGATATACATAAATGGTAAATTTTTGCCATTGGGCCCTGGAAAGCCTTAAAGTTAATTTTCAAAGTTACAAAATTTTTGGTTTGCTTGTCATCTGCCATTGTGGCCCAGATGGTTGGAGGACCTCCCTTCTGATTGGAAAGTTGTCAGTTGGTCTTCTAATCAAGGTTAATTTTTTTCTTCTCTCTCTCTTCCATTACGTATCTTCCAAATCTTCAGTTTTCATACCATTTATTTTTTTCAACGAGAAATTAGTAGTAGTACCCGATATACAAAATGGTTCAGCTCCAGCACAGTGAACAACTGGACTGAGTTAGAAAAATGGAGCAGAGAAGGATGAAAGTACCAAGGTTCTCTCACAAAAGGATAGAAAGTAGAGGATTATGGTAGACTGCCAGACACCTTTAGGTAAGGGAAGAGTATCTATACTCTGTTCGGGATAAGAAGTCCGATGGGAAGTCAGGTAAAAACGCACTATATTGCAACGCAGCGGTTCCTGTGCCGTCGATTTTCAGCCACTTCGTTTGTTCGCACGAGACCTGCCTTTCAGACCCTTTTATGTGAAGAGACAATACCGCGAACTGACCAATTATACCGTCCTTTGAACGCACACTCGAAAATTAAACTTTTGCGGCATTCGCGAATTTTGAATAACCGATTTTAAATTTAAATTCTACTCGACGTGCACAGAAAAATGATACCTAACGACGGTTCAATGTGTAATTTTTCAAAGATTACGGCTTTCAGAAATCATTCAATAAGGAGTGCCAACATCTTTGGAAAATTACATATTGAACCGCCATCACGTATCATTTTTCTGTGCGCGGCGTTGAGTAGAATTTAAATTTAGAAACGGTTATTCAAAATTCGCGAATGCCGCAAAAGTTTAATTTTCGAGTGGGCGTTCAAAAGACTATATAAATTGGTCAGTTCACGGTATTGTCTTTTTCAATAAAAGGGTCTGAAAAGCAAGTCCTCCTGAACGGACGTTGCGGAGAAGAATCGACAGCCGAGAAACTGCTGCGTTGCAATGTAGTGCGTTTTTACCTGATGTCCCATCGGACTTCTTATCCCGAACAGAGTATAGAAGCACACAAGGAGGACAGATGCTCCAGATTTTTTTTTTTTTTTTTTAAATAAATACCGAATGATATACAACTCTCTGTGCACACATTTAAAAAAATAATATTTTTAGAATGATCAGATCATACCTTAAGGATGTTTCAGCTGTCGTAGCAACATTTTGAATCTCAGCAGAAAGTCTTTGGTTACATTCTTCAGTGTTATCGGAGGAAATATTGTCTCCACCGCCTCTACTATCACAGTTAACATTGCTTTGTTCTCCCTGTTGTTGATTATGAAACTGAACCTAAAAAGATTATGATGAAATGGAAGGATCAGTACACATCAGCAGTAGCGCCATTTGGGGGAGGGGTGGGGGCACCCACAGGATTTTCAATGAAGCCATTAAGTCAGACAGCGACAGAAGAAAAAGCGGGGGAAAAAATACGCTGTTGAATACTGAAACTTGGTTGAAAAGGAGATGGTTGCCATGCGTACGATAAATATTGATTCAAATGTTAAAGAGAGCAAAATGAATGCAAAATTAACTATACAAACACTTTGGATTACAAGCAGTGGCGTATCCAGCCCTCGCAAACAGGGGAGGGGATTTGGGATTTTGGTCCCTTAATGACCCCTTTTTCTTTTCTTCACTCTTGCGTTTCCCCTCCCCTCTTTTCCCACTTTTTGGGCCGAACGGGAGGGGCGATCGGCCCCTTCGCCACCCCCTATATCCGCCAATGTTTAAAAGATCTCACTCCTTAATTTAAAAATCAAAGGTAAAGTCTCAATCTGATGCCACCAAAGAATATTATTCAGCCCTATAATTTTAGACTTTGGATATCAGCTATTTATGCAGCTAAGATGACCATCTTGACTGATCACAATATATAGGGCAATAGGAGCCCAGACTGGAACCGGAGAGGCGGCCACTAAGGGCCCAAGGCACTGACAATCACGCTAACTTGCACCTTAAATAGTTGGGTCGTCCTCAATTCAATTAATTCAAAATAATTAAATTCAATCCAAAACAGAACTTAATCTTAATATTTTTGTCCGCGGGTTCAGTCACCGTCTAATCAGTCAATACTAGGTTGTATTTTACAACAGGGATAGACACTACTGAGCATGGAAAAAAAAACCAGAGTGCGGCTATGTCCCCACTGAGTTGGACCTGGTGTTTTGATCTACCTTTACTTCAGTCTGTTTCAGCCAAATTGGCAGATTTTTGAGTGAGGAAAAAGTGGCAATGAAGCAACATCCGAGCTCAAAGAGGAACAACTTCACCGGGCGAGGTGACAATCAAACTATTAAAGACGCCTACTACCTGACTTTTTCAATGGTGCGGTCTTTGTTGTCTGAGCCTGCTAAAGCCCTGTTTCCTCACACCTCAACTTTTACATACTTTTATTTCATTCAATTTAAAAAAAAAAAATGTCTTCACATTCAGCCTCAACGCAAATTTTAAGTAAGATTCATCCAATTTTAAGCTGAAACTCAAACATCATAAGTGGCGGTAGCCACCAGGCCAAGTCCAAAATTCAGTGTTCAGTAATGTTTGAAACTGCAGTTGTCAATATTATTAGCATTATTATCATCATCATCAAACTGTCAATCATAGAACTAAAGGAAAAGAATAACCACTGACATGATTTCCTCCCGTTACCAAAATGCAATGTGAGCATCCCACAAATAGGTTGTATATTTTATTAAAAAAATAAGAATTAAAAACAGAGAACAACAAAAACTTGTGTCAAATAAACAAAGCGCTTTGCAGTAAAAGAGCAGTGATTAGTAGGCAAAGAAAATATTTGCATCAAAGTGAATCATGTGGAGATCGGGAATCAATCGGCGACTACAGCAAACCACTTTGTAAAAGTGATAGGGGCTGTGCGCACTGCGCATAGAGAACGAGAAAATGAAGTTCTGAAAAAGTGGATAGTACCAACTCAGTAATTTTCGCTAGAGATTACACCGGTCTTTTAATATTTTACTCAGTGGCGTCGCGTGCCATCTGGCAACAATGTAACTGCTCCATTTAAACTCATCAAATATATCGAATTTTCCTTGTGCACTGTGCACCCCCTGAATTCGATCTTTTACATGATTTTTAAAAGGATAGAATACATTGTTGCCAAATTGCACGCGACGCCACTGATTTTACTATTCCTATTTTTGTCCTCATTTTCTATTGTTATACTTTTGATTACTGACATGATTTCTGGTCCTTTATTGGCATTAACATGCTGGATTAAAATGAATAAATAAATAAATCACTGTAAGAAAGAAAAACAAACCTTTAAGGACTCAATTTCCTGTTTTAATTGAGAAATGGTTGCTTCAGCAGCCACAGCTCGCTCCTGAAAAAAAAAAAAATAATAATTAAATAAAAACAACATAATTATTTATTTATTAAAGGATTTGAGTATTTATTTTACAATAAACAGGCAGGGCCGAATGGGAAGTTCAAAGAGGACAGCTGCTCACGGCAGCAAGTTTTTGGACCGTGGTGAGTGGGTGGGTGAGGGGGGGGGGGATAAATCTAATTTTGTTATTCCAGAGATTCTATGACAGCATTTTTGGCCAAAGGAAAATTTTTAGCAATTCTGGAACTGTGCGGAAAAAGATAATGAAAGCATCCCTAGGATAAAGGTTCCCCGACAGGAAAATCCCTGATTTCCCTCAATGGCTCACTCAATTACCGCTCCTATCTTCAGTCATTCCTATATTTATCTCTCAATGAATGAATGAATAAATGTAAGATAGGGCATGCTCCATTTTTCTACATTATTGCTCTTTTTAAAAAAAGAATCGGATATAGATAATTGTGTAAGCAGAAAATGAGGGCTATTCAGAGGTACATTTTTATGAAAACAAGATCTGTTAATAAAGAATTTTTAAATACAAAGCCACTGAAGTATTAGATCTTAAACCATTAGATGAAACGTTATGCCTGATTAATCAGCATTCCTGAAATTGTTTTTACAAATTATGGTTTTATTGTCACCTCAATTTCGACAAGTTCTGTTCTTGCATTTGGACTCTGATTGAATTTTGATCCTCCAGTATTCCAAACGGTTTCTACAATGTGAGTAAGATGTTACCTTAAAAATTTTGTCCAATTCATATTCTCCTTAAATAATAGAGAAAATCTGTCACAAAAAATAATGGCTTACTGTTGTTCTCCTTAAGTTGTCCGCAGCTGAGTTAACTTCTTTTTCTAGGTTATCAATAACTATGCGATTTCTCCTTTCCGATCTCTCAATCCTAAAATTTAGAACAAGAAAAATAGCAGTACAAAGTAGTAGCAGTGAAGTGCAACCGTCAGAAACCGTTTTATACTTCCCTAATGATGCATATCATTGCATATATTCTTCTTTCCAAAATACAGTCAAGTTTTCACTTGAAAATAACATTTTTTCAAAATTCAAAGTTGGTTTTCAATCATTGGACTGAGAAATAATGAAACTTGAATTTTTTAATTGGTCAAATTTTATTGATAGCCATTATGACTTGATCAGGGTGGCGGCTGCTACTTACAATGGAATTTCAGAATATGCAATGATTTGTTTAAAGGAAAATAAAAAGTAGGAGTGGCAGTGTCCTTCTGACATATAGCCAAGGATAACTCAATCAATCAACGATGGAATCTTATCTGATATATGTACACTGAAGAAGACCTGTGCACAGTGGGATATCTATCAGATCATCACACTCTGAGAAATCAGCATTTCAGTACGTGATTGAAGTTTTCCCTGATGGGAAATAGATAGTTCCACAGGCAATAATCCGTACACTCACAAATCCAGTTTCTTTCAGAACAATTTTCTGATTTGCTCATTCATTTAAACTTTAGATACTTGATAAGATGATTTAAGAATGTATGTAAGAGGAAACAGTAAAAAGGACTTAAAAAATTGTCCATTTAAGACTATGTAGGTAAATGACTAGAAACAGAATTCATAAGTACCTATTTAGTCAAAGATATTTCTTTGCACGCATTATCTTAAAAAAATACAAAAGAGATGGGGGGGGGGAATAAAGTAAAATTTTCATGTAAAAGAACAATATCCACAACAATAGAGGTCGTTTCAGAGGAGTTTTCGTTAACAGCTCTTTCTGCACAAGCGTGGAGGGGTGTAAGATCATCTCCTGCGCAGGTTGTTGTGACCAAAATTTCAACGACATTCAACATTCAAAATTTTCTACAGGTTGCGTTGACAGCAGTTTGCACAGAAGATGGAAGTACACCCCTACACATATGTGTACAAAGATTTTGCGAACGGCGACTCTTCTGGAACGACCTCTATTAAAGTTTGAATGAAACAAGTCAAGAATGAATAACTTTTAAAATGCAAAGACAACCGGCTTACCTATTATTCGATTCTTCCAACATAGATGATAATGACTCGACTTCTCTTCGTAGCATAGAATTTTCAGCAAGCAACTATAAAAATAGAAAGATTTTGCTAAGCTACAAAAGAGCCATTGGGTGCGAGGCGATTTTGAGAAAATGCATTTAAAGTTACTGATTGTAAGTAAGATTTAATGCAACGGAGTTGATAACATTTCAGAAGAATAGCTCAATGAAATACTCAAAATTCGAATTGATCTGGGATAATACAACAAATATTCATTAAATTAAAGCTTTATTGATTAAAGGTGATGCACTCTTTTTTTTTTTTTTTTTTTTTTTTTTTTATTACTTAAGGACCGCCCCCGAAGGAGTATCGCACTGCGTCCTTTTCAGGTCTCTTGTGCTTTCACGATCCGGTTTGTGCCGATGTGCGTGGCGAGTCATCTTATCAACCTCTCTCCTCTCATCTATGCTGACAAGATGACTGTAATTGAGGCACATTTCGGGATTCCCATCTCTGCTGAGTCAACTTGTTTCAGCCTCATGTCTCACAGATGGCAGCATCTGTAGAGACGTCAACGGCATCGCAAGTTTGGGCTTCAGCGTGAGTCCATGGCTCAGCTATGGGAGATGTAGATCGCCAGGGGGGCGAGCGGTGTCCCGCAAGCCCCCTACCCGACCCCGCTTGCTCTAGACGCCTAATTTTCCGAGATTAAGGCCGCGAAGTCCGTCTGTGCGTCCTTCGCGTCAGTTCTATCGTGAAAATTAGGGTCACTACCGGGATTTGAACCCGGGACCTATTGATCTAGAGTCAGGAGCCCTGACCACTAGACCAACCTGGCCGGCCATGATGCACTCTTATCTTCGCAAATCATAATTTGAGCAATTGTACTAATCAGCAAAATAAGAGGGGTTGCTATTTCCAGCTTTGAAATACATCCGGAAAAACAAAATTTACGACAGCAATGAATGGCTCTATCTAACAAATTGGAATCTTAGGATGTTTTGCCTGTAACCACATTTAATAGAATCCATCAATAGAACTGTCATTGTCATATTGATTTTGAATTTGAACATCTTTTTAAAAGTTCGTAAGGACATACAAGTTCTTTTCTGAAAACAAATCTGAAAAGATAAATCTAGTGTTATGTTTCCATTTTGAAAGTGATTACATTAGTGTTTTTGCAGGTTATAGTCAGCACATGCTAGTTGTAGCAAAGTGAAGAAGCAAATAAACCAGCGTTTAAAATTCACAGGCGCCATTTGTGAAATGCGCTTGGTAATTAGCTTTTGACATTTAAGAAATTAAAGCCCCCCACATGTTGGAGCGGGTCAATGAAAGAGGTCAGACATGGCGTGGCAACTTAAATGCATATTTCTACTTAATGCTTGATGTAAAAGTTTGAAAGTACTTTCATTGGTTATATCATAAAATTTCCTACCAGAATCACCCTTCAAAGTTTGTTTTTTGACAGTCGAAACATTCAACTTTTCATTAGTAATAATGTATTACATGTCCGACCCCTCCCATTGACTTGTTATAATGTGCGCCAGTCAAAGTTGGTGCCGAAGAGATATTCATGATTACATTTTATTGCCTACACACATGAATTTCATTTCCTCTCTTTTCAATTTTCCACTCCGAAAAATTCTGAGCTATCTTTATTTATCATTGTGCAGGAATCAGATTTTAACAGTCACAAATTTTGACTTGTACTCGGCTCATTCCAGGTTAAGTGTCCCACCCGTCACATTTTAAAACAATTTTTTTCTTTTTAAACTTGAAATTTTCAACTTTTCAGCGAAGAAAAGGGTGATAATAGTCTGATACCTTAACCTATCCATTGCTTATACATGCAAAAATCAACGTTTGAGAATAAAAAAAAGTAATTTTCAAATGAGACGGGTGGGACTTAACCTAGAATGACCCACTCCATTCAGGTCAAGCTGCGTTTGCTATCCTTTTACCTGCTCAACTTGGCACAATAGACAGGAATAGAGTTCTTATCAGAAGTGTAGGTGGACCCCAACCAATAATTAATCTTTGGATTTTTCCAACAAAAAAGAGAGGTGAGTAAAAGGTTCCCACCTGAGATGACGAAACTCTACTTTCCGCAGGAGACAGTTCATGAGGTGTATATGAAAGACCCGCTGAATTATTATCCATAGCTTCATCACTTCTCCTCTGATGAATCGGACCATCCGAAAGGAAATCAGGTAAACTTTTAGACGTTCCAACTTCACCACTACTTATGCTACTTGAGGACGCTGGTAAATCCAGAGGTGGATCTCTTGGTCGCCCATGACGATGATTTGTAGGATGAAACGAAGGTAAATCTAAAGGTACTAATGGTGATGGATCCCTATCTCGCCTCTCATTTGGCACGGTGCTTGTTAAATCAAAAGGGATATCATTGGCTGGAACAGGCCGATCATCGCAACTACGATATCGCTCGACGCTACTATTTGAGGAATTTAAAATTGCGTTTTCCAATTGATAAATATGACTATCTTCTAGGTTATAGGAAGCGTTTTGAGAATTAGAGGAATTTGATTCTAAGTAGCACTGCTCTACAATGAGATGGTCCTGAACAAAATCAGGAAGACCTGAAGCGAGTTCAGGGTTGTTCAAGATGAGACTTCTGTTTGATCTTGAGCATGAGAAATTACTAGAACTGATATCTGATGGATTCATTTCAGACGGCTCACTGTTACTCCTGATGTTGGAGTAGTGTTGAGGCCTTTCACTTTGTTTTCCACCGGTGATTAGAAAATGTTTAAAGGAATACGGATTGGTGTCCTTGCGCCTACTGCTAGATCCTGAGGCTCCACCTGTAAGAGAGAGAATACATTTCATTGTAAAAAGAGAGAGAGAGAGAGCTATATCTTATTATGGCTTCATTCTTTAAGAATAAATAAAAAGTGACAACTGATTGAATGGAATTTAGAACAGCGGGGGAATAACACTGGGATTATCAAGGCCAAATTTACCTTCCAGCATCTGATTGATTGACTAATTATTTGAATAGGGGTATAAAAAGACACCCTCTTCCCTTCACCCTTATCAGACAGTTTTGCGAATCCTTCCAAGTAAATTTGCTTCACAGTGAATGTTGTGTTCTCTTAGTGAGGTATCATGATTAAGTAATGGGGTACACCGGTACAGTAAAAACTTTTTTGATGTCCCGAACTTGAAGTGAAAGGAGCATGTTTACTTACAAAAACAAATACTTCTAAAACGGCCACATTCAAGTGTTTGTTAATGTAAGTAAACAGGCTTCTTTCACTTCAGGTTCAGGGCTGCAAAATAGTTTTTATCTAGCCCTATAAATTCGTTTAAGTTTGACCTAAAGTTGGTGGAGATGTCCATGCCACTCCGTACAAGGTACCAGCCAGCTAAACTGGTCATGAATATAGCGGACCGACCGACCGGTATCACCAAACCTTTATGCGTTACTGTTTGCCAGGTGTGGGAAATAGCTCCAATGACTACACTCAAGGGAAATTTGATGAAGCCAACAGATTAATAACTGTCACTAACCATTTTCTTGAGCCTCTCTTAAAAACATACCAAGATTTGTCAGCGTTAGACTGATGGAGTTGAATCTTCAGACTCAGCCCTATTATTTCCGATAAAGATCCAGCAGTTTAATGCTGGCGGAAGTGTGCAAAGTAAAAATACTATGATCTCTGTTGTTACATTACATACTGATTTTAAGGATTTGTTAGATCAAACCAGTTTGCGGATGGTTGTTATTAAAAAAGTTTATCTTCCCTACAAAGCTCAAGGCAAAAAAGAGGTCGGAATAAAATCAGCTTCTTGAATAGACGTCATTTCAAAGGAGTTGGCCAAAAAATATGTTCACATAAATAACGTTATAATATTTCGAAGAGGTGGGGACATTGATTTTGGTGTACAGAAGTTCCAGATCCGTTCACTGCGCATCAACATTTCGCACTACATATCATCAGCCAACTCAACTACATGCTTTTGCTCTTGATCAAGGATTAAGTATACAAGACATTAGCACTTTGACAAAGACGATTCTTAGAGTTTTTTTGGGACACAGTAAGTATTGAAAACAACATTTGAGATTAAAAAGACACAGTAAATCGGGGTTGACCAAAGAGGGGGTGAATGGGTGTCGATTGGTGTTAAGTATCATCATACTCACAGACTCTTTAACAGATATGAAAACCAAGGCCTTGAGTAAGGAAGAAAGCAGGCATTCCAGGAAAATCAAATTTCAAGGATGAGGCTTTTAATCATTGAATTCTACGCGTCGCCGGTCTTGAAGTAAATAAATGAAACTACTGAATGAATAAAAACAAATACATAACCTGAAAATTGCGGTGATGTGTTAGGGTGGTTTTCGGTCGAAGAATTTCTTTCTAAACTGCGGGATGCTTGAGAATCGTTATGCGTTGAAAGTTGTTCACTACTATCTTCCCTAGGACTATTATTATCAACACTATTATCGGCTAAATTTTCAGAAACACGTTCATTTTCATTATTGTCTGAGGGATCCGCCATGGTTGATCGAAACTTCAAAATATCCCAACGTTGGCTGAGTCATTCCGATAAATCACCATCTATCGGTGAAAGCGCGAAGAATGAATTGACGCTCAAGTCGACAACTTCCTGTGGAATGCATAAAATAATTAAATTAGCGTCCAAGGAATAATTGGGACTAAAATTTGGAGTGATACTTACACTCATAACCGCGATAACGGCATCTTCCGCCGGCGCCGCGGCGCACTATGGTCCAGAAGTCCGATTTAGGGAGACATTAGTTTGCATTAAAATCGCCCAATATCTTGAAAACAGCTCATCTGACATCAAAAATGATTATCACAAAAAAGTTAAAACGGTTTACGTTCTATCTTTTTTGTAATTACCAGTTTTGGTGTCAGATCAGCTGTTTTCAAGATATTGGGCGATTTTAATGCAAACTAATGTCTTCCTAAATCAGACTTCTGGACCATAGTGCGGCGCACACTGGGGCCGACTGAGGAAAAAACCCCTAAAATGAAGTATGTAGGGGAGATAAAACCATTCGGTACAACTTTAGTCCAGGGTATGTAGGTTGATATCCAAACACAGTTTTGCTAAAAAAAAAATTCAGAAAGGAGAAAATAAGCTCCGAACTCAGCTTATCTGAAGATACCAAATTTCAGGCATTTTTTTATGTTTGATTTTTTGATTTTTGCACTTTTGCTTTAGATATTGACAAATATCTGTAAGCATGTCTCGAAAGTGCGTCTTTAGAGCTTTCGATTCATATGTAGAAGGTTTAGAAAAAAAATATTTTAAAGTGACGAAATTAATTATTTAAGTGGGAGGGTAAAGATTAGTCAAATTTAAAGTTTAATGGATTCGCAAAAAAAAAGCTCCAAGAGGCTCCAAGTTGTAATATTGATTTTCTGATAGTCAATACCATTAGGAAGAAGCTCTGAAAATTTAAACCGCTCTTTTTGTCCACTTTTGGAGGTATCGATTTTTTAATAAGCAGGGGTCCGATTTTTTTACATATTTTTTCACGTAAATGCAAGTTCTGCGCGCGGGCATCGCAGTTGAAATTTAAATAAGAAATGGCAAAACTGTTCCCGCACCTGTTTCGATGAGAAAAAGTGCGGTGAGCAAACGCAAGGTATCCCATGTAGGCAGGGTTTCAAGTGTGAAATATTTCATATGAAATTTATGAAATTTCCTTGAAATTTCACATGAAATTTCACGAAGCTGTGAAATTTATGAAATTTTTGAAATTTACTCCCATTCGTCGTTTCTCATGATTCTTTTCTACTCTGAAGAGGAATTCGTCTAATTTTCACCATGAAATAATTGATATCTGTTTGTAATAACGCCCTCCCAAAGATTACTAGAGTCCCTTGATGGAAATATTGTATAGGGAGTACCGACACGACACTTTATGCATTTTGCCAGGAGTCGATTTTGTCGACCGCGTGAACACATTCGAAGGTTAAGTTCGACAGTGGACCAGTGGTGGACTGGCGGATTTGCCGGCATTCCGGTCCGTTCCCATACGTTCCTCTACGAATCGACTCCTTTCGTGTGGAGCCTTCGATGTCGTCGACTCCTGCTCGACTCCGTGAGAGCCTAAAACCAACGACCAATCACAACTCGTTGAGCTCGTGTCGGTACTCCCTATACAATATTTCCATCAAGGGACTCTAAAGATTACTATGTATAAGTATTTCACCATGGTAAATGTTCATTTTATCATAAGGTAAACAACCCAGGGCATCCCTAAATTTTGCATCAGTTACTTGAAGGTTATGTTTTCAAATTTTTGAAGTTCTCAATAAAGTTTTATTCCCAGCATCATTTTCATTTTATTTATTTTTTATTTTTTGCATTGCCCACCTTACTTAATGCTATAATTTTTACACTTACATGTATCGTGAAAATGTTTGTTCAAATCATAATTATTGTTGAATAATATAAGAGCCATCGGAGGAAACAAGGGGGGGGGGGGGGTGAAAGGGGTAACACCCCCCCCTCCAACGTTCTACCTGAAAAGGGAGGGAAGGAAGGGGAAAAGAAAGAGGGGAAAAAACGGGGCAACGGGGTAACGAGGGATAAAAAATCCCAAATCCCCTCTCCCCCCCCCCCCGTTTGCGAGGGCTGGATCCTTAAAGATGAGGGCTTTGGACTCTCATTTTACCAGAATTGTATTTTACACAGTAATTACTTGGTAAAATCTCTAGAGACCCAACAACATTTAGACTAATTTCAAATTGAGAATAAATAATTTATTTATTTATTTTTGCTTGCACTGGCTGGCAGTGATGTTAAAAGAAGGCAACAAACAGCTAAATAATAGCACCAATAGTTTTGTTTCTCATTTTTGGTGAGGCAAAGCAACCGAAAGGAAGTTCTACGCATTTGCGGAGTATTTTTCCGTATTTTTCATAAATTTCAGAAATTTCATGAAATATTTCACGTGAAATTTCACGATTTTATTTTTCATGAAATTTTCGAACCCTGCATGTAGGCATAACCGCTGCTGCAAAATTGTGGAAATTTACCATTGTTGCCAAATGTTGAATTAAAATTTAAAAAAAAATACATGGAGTAAAATGGAAAAATTGAAATCCACGATTTGGCAACACTGGATTTCATCTACTTAAATGCAAATAACTTGATAACTAGATAACTTTGAAAGTTAAGCGTGATGTTGTCGCAATTTTTGTTCTTCAAAAATACGGAGCTCACTGATCATCTTTGTTATTGGACAATTTGGACAAAACTTGCAAATAGTAATAGTTAACTATTCGTGCGCGCCTGTACCGTTTTAGTCTACTCTAAAAATTGAAGGCGCATTTGTAAAAGTAATTTTTTTCTCCTTCCCTTTCGTCTCCCAGGTTTCCCTTATTCCCTCATATTCTTCTCACTGCCCGGCCATTCCAAATAGGGCTGCAGCCCACCAGGAAATTCTCCGGTTTCATAGCCAGCCAGTCCGCCTCTGATGAAAATGTTGGATAACTTCTCATCACAAATCTGTCGACCGGCGTTTTACGTTGCTTTAACACTATTATCACAGAATAATACAATCAGAACTGAAACTCTGTCGGATTTTGAAGTAAATTCATTTCGCGACCGCCATTTTGGGATATAGGATGTTCACACCTGGATTCGAGCGCGAAAAAAAAAGTATAGGACATGATCCGCGAAATTTTTATTCTGAAATGCCAATAGAATTAAAGTGAGGCCGGAAACTTAAGATTTCCTTCCAGAATTTTCAGAAATAAATGAGTTTCAACACAAATCACACACGTCCGCCATGTTGGGAAATAGGACCACAGCGTTGCCCATTGGTGCAGTTAAGTTCCAAACTTGCTTCCATTGGCTCTTATGGGAGTTTTGGTTCTGATTGTATTATTCTGTGCTATTATGACGTCATTTTTAGGCACTGTCGCTGTGTGCGAGGTATATCTATTAGATTCTTGTGTGAGTCCTTTTGAGATAGACATTTTTGAATACCTCTTTGTAAGAGCAAAAGTTCTTTGATTGCAATGAAATTATAGGCACTGTTGTTATTGTTGGTATTTTGCACCATTAATAAAAAGTTGGAGAGCCAAACCCAAAAGTGTTAAAAATGGTCGTCGCTTTCCGGCCTATTTTACAAGAGTTTCGGTTAGGAAACACGACTTTTAGTCGAATAATTTGTTCAATTCCAATTCAATTAGACTCACATTTAATCAGATACCTAGATACGTCTCCTGAAGTTTCAAATCGACGAATTGAAAATGTTTGAAATAATTTCCAATTTTGATCTACTGGTATTTGATATTTATTGTAATCCGATAAAATTCGACAAGACGAGTATTAAAAGAACTAGGATTTCAATAACACTTTGCATGCTTTATTTATCCAATTAATTTATTAATTTAATGAATAAGCGAAATTTGAAGTTTGCATCCTTAAACTTTCTTCTGGCGGCAATTTTCGTGCTACGCGGAACTATCGAAGTTTTCGATTAAACGTTTATATAAAGACGACTTTTAGTCGAAGAAATCATCAAGTTTTTTTGAGTTATAGGGCAAGCATGTTTTATCAGGTACCTATAGCAGTGCCTCTTAAAGTTTCTCATCGATGACTTGAAAAACCTTGAAATCACGTTCAAATTTTGACGTTCGATATTTGCTGGGTTTCATAGTAATTTATGTTCTCAATAATGCCATCTACATGTTCATTTAAAGAAAAAAACAGAGAAACGAAAAAAAAAAAAAAAAAAAAACCACAAAAATCAAGAGTTGAGCGTAGAAATTGGTGTAGCATGAATGAATTTCCCAGACTACACAGACTCAGTAACAATCCCTGGTAAAACTGAGCACCAAAGAGCACCTAAACATTGTTCCAATGGTCACCTAAATTAGGTGATATCAGCAAGAATTGTTGGTGATATCACCTAATTTAGGTGACAATTGGAACAATTTTAGGTGCTCTTTGGTGCTCAGTTTTACCAGGGATACCTGAGGAGAAAAGTTTCGTATTTTTCTTTAGTTATTCTAAATAGAGACTCAACACACGTACTGTATGCTCTTCGTGTTAGAAAATTGAAGCAAGTTTAGTGCGTTAATTTTAGTTCGGGAGTCTTTGGCTGCAACAATAAACATAACCTTTTTTGAGTGCTTGAGCTCAACGAATGGTTGAGATTGGTCCGCAATTTTGGAAACTCTAAAGCCAGCGCATTATTACAATGTTTCGATCTTGTGTGTAACGCAGCGCCGCGCGCCGCGGCGCGCCGCCGCACACTGGGCCAGTTGCGAAATTTAGCATTTCAAAAGTCAATTTGGCAACCATGCGCGGTGGAAATTTTATCACTGAAATCATGTCCTATGCTACCTATTGACACAGAATATTCGTAGATTGAAGTCAGGAATGGACTAAAATATGGTCTTATCGCGGACGAAAGGCTGGGTTACGGGGAAGACGCTGCATATGATCAGTTTCTCTGTCGACATTGTTCAATGTTTATTGTGATTTTTGAACACTTTCTCACTTGCGAAAGCTTTTTGTGGGCCATGATATGAATCTACATAATCACGGCGAGTATGTATGCTTAAGCGTTTTTTTGAAACTCAATTTTAACCACTATTTTAGGCCACTTTATACAGGGTGTTTTTTAAGATGTTTTTTGGAAATTTGGAATTTTCTCGAGAGCCGGAAAAAAAAGTCCTAGGAAAAACCTAAATGAAAATAAGTTTCCTTACCTTAAGAACCAAAGAGCTACTATGGAGAGGGACAAAAGAAAACTTTTGATAAAATTCAGAAATCACCTGACGATAAATGTACTTTACAGAACATGACGAAATTATTAGAGAAATGGACGTTTGGGCGTTGGTCAACAGCAAGATATAAAAGCCCTTGAGGGCGATCGACTCTATTTGCCGAGTTGAATCGATAGAGGGGCCGGAAGGGGGGTTTTGGCGACATCACCTTTTCGCCCATGTTGCACAGCCATGAGTTTCTAAAGAAGCAGCCACGGTTTCAAAAGATATGAAAACCCTTGAGGGTGATCGACTCCATTTTCCGAGTTGAATCGATAGAGGGGTCGGAAGGGGGGTTTTGGCGACATCACCTTTTCGCCCATGTTGCATAGCCATGAGTTTCTAGTGAAGCAGCCACGGTTTCAAAAGATATGAAAACCCTTGAGGGCGATCGACTCCATTTTCCGAGTTGAATCGATGGAGGGGTCGGAAGGGGGGTTTTGGTGACATCACCTTTTCGCCCATGTTGCATAGCCATGAGTCGTTAGTGAAGCAGCCACGGTTTAAAAAGATATGAAAACCCTTGAGGGCGATCGACTCCATTCGCCGAGTTGAATCGATAGAGGGGTCGGAAGGGGGGTTTTGGCGACATCACCTTCTCGCCCATGTTGCATAGCCATGAGTTGCTAGTGAAGCAGCCACGGTTTCAAAAGATATGAAAACCCTTGAGGGCGATCGACTCCATTCGCCGAGTTGAATCGATAGAGGGGTCGGAAGGGGGGTTTTGGCGACATCACCTTTTCGCCCATGTTGCATAGCCATGAGTTTCTAGTGAAGCAGCCACGGTTTCAAAAGATATGACAACCCTTGAGGGCGATCGACTCCATTTTCCGAGTTGAATCGATAGAGGGGTCGGAAGGGGGGTTTTGGCGACATCACCTTTTCGCCCATGTTGCATAGCCATGAGTTTCTAGTGAAGCAGCCACGGTTTCAAAAGATATGAAAACCCTTGAGGGCGATCGACTCCATTTTCCGAGTTAAATCGATAGAGGGGTCGGAAGGGGGGTTTTGGCGACATCACCTTCTCGCCCATGTTGCATAGCCATGAGTTGCTAGAGAAGCAGCCACGGTTTCAAAAGATATGAAAACCCTTGAGGGCGATCGACTCCATTTTCCGAGTTGAATCGATAGAGGGGTCGGAAGGGGGGTTTTGGCGACATCACCTTTTCGCCCATGTTGCATAGCCATGAGTTTCTAGTGAAGCAGCCACGGTTTCAAAAGATATGAAAACCCTTGAGGGCGATCGACTCCATTTTCCGAGTTGAATCGATAGAGGGGTCGGAAGGGGGGTTTTGGCGACATCACCTTTTCGCCCATGTTGCATAGCCATGAGTTTCTAGTGAAGCAGCCACGGTTTCAAAAGATATGAAAACCCTTGAGGGCGATCGACTCCATTTTCCGAGTTGAATCGATAGAGGGGTCGGAAGGGGGGTTTTGGCGACATCACCTTTTCGCCCATGTTGCATAGCCATGAGTTGCTAGTGAAGCAGCCACGGTTTCAAAGATATGAAAACCCTTGAGGGCGATCGACTCCATTTTCCGAGTTGAATCGATAGAGGGGTCGGAAGGGGGGTTTTGGTGACATCACCTTTTCGCCCATGTTGCATAGCCATGAGTCGTTAGTGAAGCAGCCACGGTTTAAAAAGATATGAAAACCCTTGAGGGCGATCGACTCCATTCGCCGAGTTGAATCGATAGAGGGGTCGGAAGGGGGGTTTTGGCGACATCACCTTCTCGCCCATGTTGCATAGCCATGAGTTGCTAGTGAAGCAGCCACGGTTTCAAAAGATATGAAAACCCTTGAGGGCGATCGACTCCATTTTCCGAGTTGAATCGATAGAGGGGTCGGAAGGGGGGTTTTGGTGACATCACCTTTTCGCCCATGTTGCATAGCCATGAGTCGTTAGTGAAGCAGCCACAGTTTAAAAAGATATGAAAACCCTTGAGGGCGATCGACTCCATTCGCCGAGTTGAATCGATAGAGGGGTCGGAAGGGGGGTTTTGGCGACATCACCTTCTCGCCCATGTTGCATAGCCATGAGTTGCTAGTGAAGCAGCCACGGTTTCAAAAGATATGAAAACCCTTGAGGGCGATCGACTCCATTTTCCGAGTTGAATCGATAGAGGGGTCGGAAGGGGGGTTTTGGCGACATCACCTTTTCGCCCATGTTGCATAGCCATGAGTTTCTAGTGAAGCAGCCACGGTTTCAAAAGATATGAAAACCCTTGAGGGCGATCGACTCCATTTTCCGAGTTGAATCGATAGAGGGGTCGGAAGGGGGGTTTTGGCGACATCACCTTTTCGCCCATGTTGCATAGCCATGAGTTTCTAGTGAAGCAGCCACGGTTTCAAAAGATATGAAAACCCTTGAGGGCGATCGACTCCATTTTCCGAGTTGAATCGATAGAGGGGTCGGAAGGGGGGTTTTGGCGACATCACCTTTTCGCCCATGTTGCATAGCCATGAGTTGCTAGAGAAGCAGCCACGGTTTCAAAAGATATGAAAACCCTTGAGGGCGATCGACTCCATTTTCCGAGTTGAATCGATAGAGGGGTCGGAAGGGGGGTTTTGGCGACATCACCTTTTCGCCCAATTTGCATAGCCATGAGTTTCTAGTGAAGCAGCCACGGTTTCAAAAGATATGAAAACCCTTGAGGGCGATCGACTCCATTTTCCGAGTTGAATCGATAGAGGGGTCGGAAGGGGGGTTTTGGCGACATCACCTTTTCGCCCATGTTGCATAGCCATGAGTTTCTAGTGAAGCAGCCACGGTTTCAAAAGATATGAAACCCTTGAGGGCGATCGACTCCATTTTCCGAGTTGAATCGATAGAGGGGTTGGAAGGGGGGTTTTGGCGACATCACCTTTTCGCCCATGTTGCATAGCCATGAGTTTCTAGTGAAGCAGCCACGGTTTCAAAAGATATGAAAACCCTTGAGGGCGATCGACTCCATTTTCCGCGTTGAATCGATAGAGGGGTCGGAAGGGGGGTTTTGGCTTCGCCCATGTTGCATAGCCATGAGTTGCTAGTGAAGCAGCCACGGTTTCAAAAGATATGAAAACCCTTGAGGGCGATCGACTCCATTTTCCGAGTTGAATCGATAGAGGGGTCGGAAGGGGGGTTTTGGCGACATCACCTTTTCGCCCATGTTGCATAGCCATGAGTCGTTAGTGAAGCAGCCACGGTTTAAAAAGATATGAAAACCCTTGAGGGCGATCGACTCCATTCGCCGAGTTGAAGCGATAGAGGGGTCGGAAGGGGGGTTTTGGCGACATCACCTTTTCGCCCATGTTGCATAGCCATGAGTTTCTAGTGAAACAGCCACGGTTTCAAAAGATATGAAAACCCTTGAGGGCGATCGACTCCATTTTCCGAGTTGAATCGATAGAGGGGTCGGAAGGGGGGTTTTGGCGACATCACCTTTTCGCCCATGTTGCATAGCCATGAGTTTCTAGTGAAGCAGCCACGGTTTCAAAAGATATGAAAACCCTTGAGGGCGATCGACTCCATTTTCCGAGTTGAATCGATAGAGGGGTCGGAAGGGGGTTTTGGCGACATCACCTTTTCGCCCATGATGCATAGCCATGAGTTGCTAGAGAAGCAGCCACGGTTTCAAAAGATATGAAAACCCTTGAGGGCGATCGACTCCATTTTCCGAGTTGAATCGATAGAGGGGTCGGAAGGGGGGTTTTGGTGACATCACCTTTTCGCCCATGTTGCATAGCCATGAGTCGTTAGTGAAGCAGCCACGGTTTAAAAAGATATGAAAACCCTTGAGGGCGATCGACTCCATTCGCCGAGTTGAATCGATAGAGGGGTCGGAAGGGGGGTTTTGGCGACATCACCTTCTCGCCCATGTTGCATAGCCATGAGTTTCTAGTGAAGCAGCCACGGTTTCAAAAGATATGAAAACCCTTGAGGGCGATCGACTCCATTTTCCGAGTTGAATCGATAGAGGGGTCGGAAGGGGGGGTTTTGGCGACATCACCTTTTCGCCCATGTTGCATTGCCATGAGTTTCTAGTGAAGCAGCCACGGTTTCAAAAGATATGAAAACCCTTGAGGGCGATCGACTCCATTTTCCGAGTTGCATCGATAGAGGGGTCAGAAGGGGGGTTTTGGCGACATCACCTTTTCGCCCATGTTGCATAGCCATGAGTTTCTAGTGAAGCAGCCACGGTTTCAAAAGATATGAAAACCCTTGAGGGCGATCGACTCCATTTTCCGAGTTGAATCGATAGAGGGGTCGGAAGGGGGGTTTTGGCGACATCACCTTTTCGCCCATGTTGCATAGCCATGAGTTTTTCTAGTGAAGCAGCCACGGTTTCAAAAGATATGAAAACCCTTGAGGGCGATCGACTCCATTTTCCGAGTTGAATCGATAGAGGGGTCGGAAGGGGGGGTTTTGGCGACATCACCTTTTCGCCCATGTTGCATAGCCATGAGTTTCTAGTGAAGCAGCCACGGTTTCAAAAGATATGAAAACCCTTGAGGGCGATCGACTCCATTTTCCGAGTTGAATCGATAGAGGGGTCAGAAGGGGGGTTTTGGCGACATCACCTTTTCGCCCATGTTGCATAGCCATGAGTTTCTAGTGAAGCAGCCACGGTTTCAAAAGATATGAAAACCCTTGAGGGCGATCGACTCCATTTTTCGAGTTGAATCGATGGAGGGGTCGGAAGGGGGGTTTTGGCGACATCACCTTTTCGCCCATGTTGCATAGCCATGAGTTGCTAGAGAAGCAGCCACGGTTTCAAAAGATATGAAAACCCTTGAGGGCGATCGACTCCATTTTCCGAGTTGAATCGATAGAGGGGTCGGAAGGGGGGTTTTGGCTTCGCCCATGTTGCATAGCCATGAGTTGCTAGTGAAGCAGCCACGGTTTCAAAAGATATGAAAACCCTTGAGGGCGATCGACTCCATTTTCCGAGTTGAATCGATAGAGGGGTCGGAAGGGGGGTTTTGGCGACATCACCTTTTCGCCCATGTTGCATAGCCATGAGTCGTTAGTGAAGCAGCCACGGTTTCAAAAGATATGAAAACCCTTGAGGGCGATCGACTCCATTCGCCGAGTTGAATCGATAGAGGGGTCGGAAGGGGGGGTTTTGGCTACATCACCTTTTCGCCCATGTTGCATAGCCATGAGTTGCTAGTGAAGCAGCCACGGTTTCAAAAGATATGAAAAACCTTGAGGGCGATCGACTCCATTTTCCGAGTTGAATCGATAGAGGGGTCGGAAGGGGGGTTTTGGCAACATCACTTTTCGCCCATGTTGCATAGCCATGAGTTTCTAGTGAAGCAGCCACGGTTTCAAAAGATATGAAAACCTTGAGGGCGATCGACTCCATTTTCCGAGTTGAATCGATAGAGGGGTCGGAAGGGGGGTTTTGGCGACATCACCTTTTCGCCCATGTTGCATAGCCATGAGTTTCTAGTGAAGCAGCCACGGTTTCAAAAGATATGAAAACCCTTGAGGGCGATCGACTCCATTTTCCGAGTTGAATCGATAGAGGGGTCGGAAGGGGGGTTTTGGCGACATCACCTTTTCGCCCATGTTGCGAAAAACAAAATCAAGATGCTCGGACAGCGGTCGTTGACTCCGCTAGACAGCGCGTACAGAATGATTGTACTTTGATAATAAAGATTACTTCGTAATAGCAGCGACACTGTCCCCGAATCTTCTATCAGCACTCGTTGACCTTAAATCGTCTCAAAAAGATTATTTTTGGAACGAAGCTTCAAATTCTGGAACCTTTTCATTCAACTACAACAGAATCCCTCACCCATCAGCGCGCTGCGATTGTCTTTTTGTTGTTCTTTAAATCGTTGACAATTTGCAGGGCTCATCAAAACGTCCCCTCTGCTCTTCCCGGGCACCGTCAATGTTATTTTAAATGGGAAAACAGACTTACGAGCAGACCTGTCGTTTTGGTGGGCTTTTAATGGTTGACAGTGCGCAGGGCTCATGAAAACGTCCCCTCTGCTCTTCCCTGGCACCGTCAATGTTATTTTAACCAGGAAAACAGACTTACGAGCAGACCTGTCGTTTTGGTGGGCTTTAAACCGTTGACAAGGAGCAGGGCTCATCAAAACTTCCCCTCTGCTCTTCCGGGGCACCGCCAATGTTATTTTAAATGGGAAAACAGACTTACGAGCAGACCGGTCGTTTTGGTGGGTTTTTAATAGTTGACAAGGCGCAGGGCTCATCAAAACGTCCCCTCTGCTCTTCCGGGGAGCCGCCATTGTTATTTCAAATGGGAAAACAGACTTACGAACAGACCTGTCGTTTTGGTAGGCTTTTAATCGTTGACTAGGCGCAGGGCTCATCAACACGTCCCCATCCGCTCTTCCGGGGCACCGCCAATGTTATCTTAAATGGGAAAACAGATTTACGAGCAGACCTGTCGTTTTCGTGGGCTTTTAACCGTTGACAAGACGCAGGGCTCATCAGATCGTTCCCTCTGCTCTTCCGGGGCACCGCCAATGATATTTCAAATGGGAATACAGACTTACGAGCAGACCGGTCGTTTTGGTGGGCTTTTAAACGTTGACAAGGAGCAGGGCTAATCAAGACACCCTCTCTGCTCTTATTGGGCACCGTCAATGTTATTTTAAATAAGGAAGCAGACTTACGAGCAGACATGTCGTTTTGGTGGGCTTTTAACCGTTGACAAGGCGCAGGGCTCATCAAAACGTCCCCTCTGCTCTTCCGGGGCACCGCCAATGTTATTTTTAATGGGAAAACAGACTTACTAGCGGACCCGTCATTTTGGTGGGCCTCTAATCGTTGACTAGGCGCAGGGCTCATCAAAACGTCCCCTCTGCGCTTCCCGAGCACCGCCAGTGTTATTTTAAATGGGAAAACAGACTTACGAGCAGACCTGTCGTTTTGCTGGGCTTTCAACCGTTGACAAGGCGCAGGGCTCATCAAAACGTCCCCTCTGCTCTTCCGGGGCACCGCTAATGTTATCTCAAATGGGAAAACAGACTAACGAGCAGACCTGTCTTTTTGGTGGGCTTTTAACTGGTGTCAAAGTGCACGGCTCATCAAAACGTCCCCTCTGCTCTTATTGGGCACCGTCAATGTTATTTTAAATAAGGAAGCAGACTTACGAGCAGACATGTCGTTTTGGTGGGCTTTTAACCGTTGACAAGGCGCAAGGCTCATCAAAACGTCCCCTCTGCTCTTCCGGGGCACCGCCACTGTTATTTCATATGGGAAAACAGACTTACGAGCAGACTTGATATTTTGGTGGGCTTTTAAGCGTTGACAAGGCGCAGGGCTCATCAAAACGTCCCCTCTGCTCTTCCCTGGCACCGTCAATGTTATTTTAAACAGGAAAACAGACTTACGAACAGACCTGTCGTTTTGGTAGGCTTTTAATCGTTGACTAGGCGCAGGGCTCATCAAAACTTCCCCTCTGCTCTTTCGGGGCACCGCCAATGTTATTTTAAATGGGAAAACAGACTTACGAGCAGACCTGTCGTTTTGGTGGTCTTTAAACCGTTGACAAGGAGCAGGGCTCATCAAAACTTCCCCTCTGCTCTTCCGGGGCACCGCCAATGTTATTTTAAATGGGAAAACAGACTTACGAGCAGACCGGTCGTTTTGGTGGGTTTTTAATAGTTGACAAGGCGCAGGGCTCATCAAAACGTCTACTCTGCTCTTCCCGGGCTACGCCAATGTTATTTTAAATGGGAAAACAGATTTATGAGCAGACCTGTCGTTTTGGTGGGCTTTTAACCGTTTACAATGCGCAGTGCTCATCAAAACGTCCCCTTCGCTCTTCCGGGGCACCACCAATGTTATTTCAAATGGGAATACAGACTTACGAGCAGACCGGTCGGTTTGGTGGGCTTTTGAACGTTGACAAGGCGCAGGGCTCATCAGATCGTTCCACTGCTCTTCCGGGGCACCGCCAATGTTTTTTTTAGTAGGAAAACAGACTTACGAGCAGACAGTAGTATAGCTAGCTGAGCGTGTGCTCCCTCCCCCGCCAATTCGAATGCTGCGCCCCTCTTTTTGAAGGAAAACTCGACCGCTTCCGTGGAGCTCCCCCTCCCCCCTCAAATCCGCACAAGTTGGAGCCTTTGTCGGAAAAATACCTCTCTTGAAAAATTATTGTAAATGACTGAGAAAATTTGGTTTATTTATTCACATTGATTAAACTTAAAAAATATATCACTAATTGGAGTAAAGAAAGATCAAGCGCGAAATGCCTTAAAATTGCACCCAAAAAATCGCGTTTGAGGCACCGTAACTGAGGTCCGACTGTCATGATATATGGACTCGTAAGAAAGCTTGGAGCAATACTGAAGAAATGTTCGATTCTTCAAGGAGTATAGCTTCTATTTTTCTCAATCTCTTCTCTTTTCATTCCTGTTCTCCTTTTCCTTTCCTTTTTTTTCCATTTTCCTTTCCTTTTCTACTTTTCGCTCTTCCTCTTCCTCTACTCAAAAATTTTTGTGCCCCCCACGAAACGTTGCGCCCTCCCGCCTGGCGGGGTCAGCGGGGCCTATATCTACGCCACTGGCATTTTGACGCCATTTAGAGCGTGTAGTGTACTGTAGTTTTTTTTAAAACTTAACTTGAACTTTTAGAAGGATTGTTTTATTTCACCATTGAAGGTAGGCTATTTGGAGCTCAAAAATCAACATGGCATACCTCTGAGAAAGTGAAATTTTTTTGAAATGTGACAAGTTTAGGGCAAAAAGCAATAAACGGCCTGGAAAGAGGAAGATCTGAGGAACAATTTGATGCCATTATAGCGTGTAGTGTATTTTTTAAAACTTTACTCGGACTTTTAGAAGTAATCGCTTTATTTACTACTGAAGGTAGTCCATTCGGAGCTCAAAATCAACACGACATACCTCTTAAAAAGTGAAAAAATATTGAAATGTGGCAAAATGTGGCAAAAAGCAATATAAGGCCTGGAAAGAGAAAGATCTAAGGAACATTTTGACGTCATGTAGAGCGTGTAGTGTAGAGTAGCTTTTTTTAAAACTTTACTTGAACTTTTAGAAGTAATCGTTTCATTAATTACTGAAGGTAGTCCATTCGGAACTTAAAATCAAGAGTAAAAAATCAAAATTGATAAATGGGACTAAGTAAAATGGAAAGCCCTTGCTTTTAGCTTCAAGATACATGTCCAATAATTATTCTAACATGCTTCAATCAGTTGCTGTGACACTTTCAAAATAAATGACACATAACCGACGTTGACGCGTTCATTTACTTACCTGCGAGGTGCGCACCTTTGCGGCGACGGAATCGCCGACGAGCGCCACTGAAAAAATTATACTATGGCCATTCTAGATACATCAGATGATGTAGATTACGATACAAACAACCGGAAACATGTTTTCCGAAAGTCATTTTTCCCATTTTAGGCCAGAAATACGGGTTTCCAGACCATAGTGCACTGTCTCGACGGCTCTATGTGGTATGAGTCATGGACAACCAATATGAATGATTTCACTCAGAAGTTCTTCGAGATCCTCCCGAGGAATACCAAAATATTTTTTTCGAAAATACTCGAGTAGTATCCCGATCTCGATCATATAAATCGAACCAGTGCCGCTGACAAGATTCGGAACGAAACATGATTCTACCGAAGGCCCTTCAATATATGCATGTGTGTACTTACGCACATACGATATGTTTCAGTAGTCCTGGCCAACCCCCCCCCCCCCCCCCCCCCGGTATCTCGAGAACGGTGCAGAATTTCAGAATTCTGTTTAAACCGGACACAGGATTAAAGGGGGTGAACTTTCACGTGAGAGGGTCCATTTTTCTCTAAATCCCCCAAAAAAATTTAGGAGGGTTTTTGGCCCCAACTCAAAATTTTCAAATCATGTCCCCTACCTTGTGATACATCGTTGGAAAGGGCATAAAAAGCTGAGTATTTTGGCGCAAACTGGAGGTCGATGTCGGTTTTCAAATTCGAGATATCGAACTTTGTAAGTCTAACTTTGATACTCGATATCTCAAATATCAAAACCGATATCGACCTTTAGTTTGCGCCAAAATTATCTGTTTTTTATGCCTTTTTGATTGATATCACTCGATCAGGGGCCGTCCTCCGGAAATTTTGAGATAGTCCCCTGTGGGGAGTAAAAATGTTAAAATGTTTGGGGGCTCTAAAACGAAATTTAGACCCAATATGTGTCATAGTTGTTTCTTTTTCTGAAAAATACTTGCTTTTTAGAGTATTTTGG
This sequence comes from Trialeurodes vaporariorum, assembly GCA_011764245.1. NCBI lineage: Eukaryota > Metazoa > Arthropoda > Insecta > Hemiptera > Aleyrodidae > Trialeurodes > Trialeurodes vaporariorum. The sequence goes on from VMOF01000002.1 coordinate 79,851,409, forward strand.
TGCAGTATTTTTTAAGTTCCGACTTTTCAAATAGGAGTAATGATTTTTTGAAAATGCGTCCAAATCGAACTTTGACCTTCGATATCTCGAACATGAAAAACGATATTGACCTCCGGTTTTCTCCAAAATGCTCAGTTTTTTATGCCTTTTCCAACGATGTATCACAAGGTAGGGATCATGATTTGAAAAGTTTGAGTTAGGGGCCCAAACTCCCCCCCTCTAAATTTGGGGGGAGGGGTAAAAGATGGAACCTCTTTCACCCCCACATATCGTATGTCCGGTATTAACAGAATTCAAAAATTCCGCACCGTTCTCGAGTTACAGGGGGTGTGGCTAGGACTTCTGAACATATACTGTATCTAGACAACGAGGTTCTAGAAATAAACAATAAAGCATAATATACACATCACAGCGCAGCCAGCGTGTCCTAAAAAGATCATTGTTCGATTGCTGAATCAATTATCTCCCCCCTCTCTCCCCCTCTCTTCCCTTCTCTCCCCTCTCCCCCCCCTCTCTCTCTCTCTCTCTCTCTCTCTCTCTCTCTCTCTCTCTCTCTTTCGGATTCGACCTAATAGTAATTAAACGTATTATGAGAGCCACGACACGACTTTCATTCATGAAACGAGGGAAGAAATCAAGAAAGTCGGCAAAAGGGATGCGTTTCGATAAAAAAAAAAAAAAAAAAAAAAAAAAAAATCGCTAGCCCCCTCCCATACGCATTCATTGCATCACACCGAGTGGAAATACAATCACTAATAGAGGACACCGCGATCACGACTTCGGCTGGTCTTCAAGGTCAGTGTTGCCAGATTTGGGTGAAAAAGCCGTACGTTTTACATTGATTTAAATGGGAACGATACGGCTTTTTATCCTCGATCTGGCAACACTGTTCAAGGTTGTTTTTAATTTACTCTTTCAACCCCCTACCCCTTCCTGACTTTCTCCTTCTAGTTGAATCGCATCCCTCTTAATTTGTCCACGACTTTTTAATGCGATTTCGATGCCAGATGGTTTTCGCTCGTGTGTTTTTTCAACAAAAGCTCGCGTTTCATTCAATCAAGCATTATATCACTCGCCTGCCCCTCAGCCGTTGCGATAGGCGAGAGGGGGGTGTCCCCGTTTTGTTCCCCGCGAGACGCGTGCCACGGTGGTGTCCCTATATACCAGCATATATACTCATCGAATCGAACTCGAGGAAGAGCTCTCACAACGGTATTGAATCCATACTCCCGGAAGGGGAGCTTTTGATTAAGTTCAAATCACGCCGCCTCCTAATTTCCGTTTCCGGGTGTTTCGAGTCAGTCTTGATTCGATCATTCGTAAAACGCTTCTTTACGTGTATGGTAAAAAAAGAGAGAGAGGGAGAGAGAGAGAGAGAGAGAGAGAGAGAGAGAGAGAGAGAGAGAGAGAGAGAGAGAGAGAGAGAGAGAGAGGGGGAGAGAGAGGGAGAGAGAGAGAGGGAGAGGGAGAAAAGAGAGAGAGAGAGAGAGAGAGAGAGAGAGAGAGAGAGAGAGAGGGGGAGGGAGAAAAGAGAGAGAGAGAGAGAGAGAGAGAGAGAGAGAAAAGAGAGAGAGAGAGAGAGAGAGAGAGAGAGAGAGAGAGAGAGAGAGAGAGAGAGATGTATTTCATCCGGAAAAAAGATTCATGCAGTAAATTTGCAGCCTTGTTTATAAGTACGTTTACGTGTGTAAGAGCACGAACGACGAACGCATTGATTTTTTCTGTATTTTTGTTTTGTTTTTTTTTTTTCTGGTGTGAATTTGAGAGAATATAAGGCGGCTATTGTTTAAAATTTCTTAAAATAAGCTGTACGTAGGTACCTACTGACGCGATACGCATGTGTAGTTTGCAAAAATGGTATCAAAAGGTCACCGATAGAATCTTGAAATCGTGATCAATAGTTGAATGAACAGCTTCATGGCTTCATAGTAATTACGGAGGTACCTGTAAGTATTTGACCAACGCCTTATACCAAGAGGAAGGAGGAGGGGCCCGGACTCCAATTTCGAAGAACGAATCTTGCCCCTCTCTGCAGGTATTTAAATACTTTTTCCTGTCCATTGAAAAATATGCTTTATTTTACTCTTAAAATGATTTAAGGACCAAATATTACTGAAGAGTTCAAAATTTTAATTTTGAGATTTTGTTGTAAAATACTGAGAATGCAAGAAATATATGCACTTTCTTTAACAAGAATCCTAAAAAATCGAGTTTTTCCTCTCACTCATTTAATGACAATTTTATTTCTTTATCTGGGGGTCCGGACGGACCCCAGCCAGTGGCGTGCACAGGATTTTTCTTGGGAGGGGCTCGCACTGATGAGTGTTTGACTACAAATTGTTTCCCCCCTTCCCCTCCACCCCCAAAAATCGGAGGTCTGGGGGGGGTTTAGCTCCCTTAGCCCCCCCCCCCCCCCCCCCCCCCCGCGTACGCCACTGACCCCAGCCCAGGGGTGGGCAGGGTGGACTTTACTGGAGAGCGATTATATTTTCCTCGCGCATCGAAATAAATATTGTTACCCTACTTATACAGCATTAGAGCCTGTGTTTCATTTCGGTCCCGGCCATAAGTCATAATAAAGGCTACCAGACGTCTGGCTGAACTTCCCAAAGGTTTGGTCGAATTTACTCGATCATTTGATGCTGTTAATCCGGGTCATTTGGCGGATACGGGGGGGGAGGGGGGTTATCTCCCTCCCCCCGTTCGGTCCATAAAGTGGGATAAGAGGGGAGAGAAAGGGGAAAAGCAAGAGCGAAAACAGGAAAAGGGGGTCATTTAGTGGCGAAAATCCAAAATTCGCCCCCCCCCCGTTCGCGAAGGCTGGATCCGCCACTGGTCAGGGTCCAATTTTTGTCGTCCTAGGTTTTGACCTTGAGTTGCGAGTCCTTCTAATTCGATGAGATTCAAACATCGGTCATATCGCATAGATGCATACTCTATGTTGAGTCGAGGCTAAAATCAATCATAAATCTGGTAGATTCCATCAATCTTTTTTTCCGTGTCTGCGCAGTTATACTCTTTTTTTTTACATAGTTATACAACTTTTTCCTTGAATTACAAGATATGTACACGAAAACAATTATTGACTGATCAAGTCTCTAGGGAATATTCTCTCAATATGATCTATATGCATAGATTTCCATCAAGTAGGTTTTGACAGACCTCATGGTTTTTTGGTTCAAACCAATTTAATTCCATATTGTACATGCACGCCCGCAGAAAAATTTCCAAGGGGGGGGGGCAAAATTTTTGAATCCTAATGGAAGGTCTAGGGGGAAACCCCCCCCCCCCCCCGAGGAAAAAGGGAACACTTCCCCCCCTTTTTTCATACAAATATAATAGTGTACAATTATTAAGCCATTTTAGGTGTATCCAAATAATAATAATAATATTGACGTGTTTGATAGTATGAAAAACGGACAACAGATGATAATAATGATAAGTAAATGTATAATTCCACTATTTCTTGCAAAAAGTGAGTTAAAATTACAACATAAACTAATAATAAAGTTCGTCAGCTATATTATACTCCTTAGATTCACATTTGATTTTCTTTTGGTCCTTTCAATTTTCTTTCTGAAATTTTGACTGTTTTGAATTCCAGGGGGGGGGGGGGGCAAGTGCCCCCTCTTGCGCCCCCCCCCCCCCTGCGGGCGCCCATGATATTGTAGTTTTTGTTCCAAAACTTGAAACTTTCCATTCATTATATCTGTAGGAGAAAGAGAAAAAAAAGACACAACGGGGTGTACGTGCGAGTATAACCCTCTATTTTTTATTTTTATATTATTTATGAAAAAGAGAGAAAAAAAAACCAGCTCTTAGGTCAGTGAGACCTCACTCGGGCAGATGGAGGTTAGAGTGATACAAGAGATGGGGAGGAGAAGAATAAGCCAAAAGAGTTGATTAGATATTCGTGGAAGCTCGAGTCGAGTTGAGGAGCTCGGTGGCGCGGCGCGGTGGCGCACCGAGGAACTTGTCTTTCCCTCTCTTTGTTCATTTAAATACATGCGTTAGGAAACGATAGAAGGAAGAGCTAACACGTGATTTTAGCCCCCATCGCTATCCTCTTCTACCGTTTACATTTCAATGGGCAAAATGAGAGAGATACAAGTTCCTCGGTGCACCACTGGAGGAGCTTTTGAATTGCGCGAATAAGAATCGGCTGGGAGCGAATCAAAGGGAAACAAGTTGGACAGCCGCTGAACTAGATGACAGCAGAGGTTGTCATATTTCACAAAAAATCGTCAAGATTTATAATTTAGAAGTGTCGATACAAAATCAGATGAATTCTTAGCCGAATGGGTATCCTGCAAACTGTTGCTATAACGTGACAATAAAGAAGGCCAATTCCATTGCAAATCACTTGACGATAACGTTTGGAGCATCAACAGAGCTGCCGATTTGCGTAGATTTAGTGGCATTTTGAAATTCACCGAAGATTCCACCGGTTGAGAAAAGATTACAGAGTTTAGTTTAGGGTATGACTGTAATGCACGCAAATACTAGCGTCTTTTACCTTTTCTCAACCGGTAGAGTCGTCGATAACTTTGAAAACTTGCGGATATTTTAATTAATTAAGGTGTTTCCACCGATTGAGAAAAGATTACAGATCAGAGCATTTTCGTGCATTACAGTCATACACTGAATTGAACTATGTAATCTTTTCTCAACCGGTGGAGTCATCGGTGAATTTAAAAATGTCGTTAAATCTACTCAAATCGGCAGCTCTGAGCATCAAAGAGGACGAAAACTAATTCACGAACTCCAAGCAATGTGAATTGACACAACCACAAGATATAGCCGATGTATTGCGAGTCACGACGGGGGAGTTCCGTCTGATAAACAGGAACTCCAAGGGACTGTAATATGGTGCTTTTTATAAAGAAAATGAGCTTACTTGATGAGCCGAGAGCCAGGGAGCCTTTGCTTTTTTGCTAAGTGTGTTGTGACATCACACCGCCAAAGTCCCTTTTCAAACAACGTATTTCGGGTCATAGTCGCATCTCCGGAACAACGAAGCCTAGTTAGAAGCCATAGGCTTACTTGTTTTCAGGGCCCAATAAATGTACGGTACGAACGGGCTTTAGGTCGTACCTAAAAATGGCGATTCTAACCTCACATTTCTTTGACGGCACATCGGAACGTTCGGAGCGCTCCCAACTTTACGTTACTTGGGGCGGGCCAAGAGCCTCTCCAACCCACCCTAAGTGCTATTTTGAGGTTATAGTTTTGGGGTTTCGCCATTTTTAAACGGTCCGATGCGGTCCATTGGCTGGTGGCCGATGCTTGTTGAAATACTTAGGGCGGACTTGGGGCCGAGGATCGTATGGGTACCTTAGATTTATTGGGCCCATCTCACCGAATACTCTCGTTTGCTAACTGAATAACTTTAAAATTCAGACCCTTGCAACGCCATTTATTCAGTGGTGGATTTATTGGGTGGGGGGGGGGCTAGGAGGCCGCGCTGTAGCTGGCCTCTCGCCTTAAACCAAATTTTTACACCATCTACGAAGGGATTTTCCAGTAAAATTTGGGCGTTTTGTTAAAAAAGTATGTTTCTAGCCTTCTCCCTCCTTGAAAGATTTCCAGATTAGCCACTGCATTTGTCTGTTAATTACTCTGGCCCTAGACTGCACCGTGTTCCTTATTAGGAACTAAACAATTTGAAATAGAAATATGCACGCGTATGGCCATAACTGGAATAAATTAATTTACGGCCTCTCATCAATGAATTATAACGAAACAAAAACAAAATGCACGAGTTTTCCCTATTTCAGTGCCTCGTTATATATGTACTTACTTATTAAAAATTTGTGGTTAAAAAAAAAAAAAAAAAAAAAAATATTACGATGAAGGCCGCTAGGATGAATCTCTTTACCCAGCAAATTGTGACCAGCTCTGACTAGATGGGACTCACCCAATGTGACTCGCTACACGACACCCATCTTGGAATTTTCTTTTCAACGTATTTATCGAGTTTAACCCTTTAAAGACCAGGTTAGTTCACATGAACGTTACTTTTCCGTTTGTATAGGGAAGGTAGTTAACTGTTCGTACTCGGGGGAGTTGGAATTGCATATACGACGGATTGAAGGCGCCAGACGAAATCTCATCTTTTTATGCTACATCGAGAATCGTGTTTCTTCGGAATCCTGATACTGCGGAACGATGTGAAATAGACGAGAGGAGAAAACCGAGTATATACGGGCTTGGTCCATAAGGGGTTAAGAGCTTTCGTATTAATTTCATGCTCTCAACGTTACTTTCGAGTGATTTTACATTATGATTGACATTCTTTATCTCTGTAGCAAACAGTCTATTATCTGTCAATGGGGCAGTTGCAAGGGTCTGAAATGTTGCGTTTTTTATAAAGAAAATGAAAGTACTCGATAAGCTGAGAACAAAGATGCCTTTCGTTTCTAATTTCACATTGTTTCGGAGATGAGATTTTGGCCCAAAATACATTGTTTTAAATGGGAATTCCGCGTGGACTGTCAAACGCCAATTATTCCAAATTTACTCCTGCCTTCCCCAAAACCGGGATTAGCAACGCGGGAAAACAAAGAACCATGTTCTCAGCTCAAAATAAAAAATTTTCTTCATAAAAAAACATCAAAGTTCATACCTTGCAACTCATGTGGGAAGATGCAGAAATTTTAATTTTGCGGTGGAGGAATAAGTTTATTAAAGTGAATTACTACGCCTAGAAAAGCCAATAAAGAAAAAAAAAATAGAAGTTTAATAGATTTAAAAGAGAAGGCTCGGGCTGGGTCGGAGAACTTGAAAAACCGGGGGTAGCAATAAAAAACTAATGAACGTCAAGACAAATCGCGGATCATTTTTTTACGAGTGGCCATATTGAAATACATTGAGAAACGACATTTGGTAAGCGAAAAATACTGGGCAACATGGGGTTGAAATCGCGTAGTGCGTCACTACGCACACGATTTTTTCCAACTTTACTCCTGCGTATCCCCAAAACCGGGACACTTAGAAAAAAATCAAAGACACCATTGTTCTCAGCTCATCAAGTACTACCATTTTCTTCATAAAAAAACATCAAAGTTCATACCCTTGCAACTGCCCCATTTGGCAATGATGCAGAGGAATGTTCAATTTTGCGGTGGAGCGAAATAAGTTAAATTAAGGATGAATTACTACGCCAGAAGAGCCGAGAAGAGCAAAGCAGAAGAGTAGAAGTAGCGTAGTTGAGTCAGAGTCAGAGTCGGAGAGGGCTCGGGCTCGGAGAACTGGAGGCAAAACCCGTGGCAGTGGCATCATACAAAGACTAATGAAAGTCAAGACAAATCGCGGATCCAGAAGGAGACGAGGCGGGGCACAAAAAGGGAGGAGGGAGAGAGGGGGTGGGGGTAAAGCGAGTAATTACTGGAGAAACACACATGGGGTTGAAAGTCTTTTGAATGCCACCATTCAACAGCCGGTTTGTTTTTAATTAGAAAATCACGTTGTTTCGCGGTGGGTTTTCGTTTCCCTCCCCCCTTCACCCCACACCACACACCTCACCCCTCACGCTCTTATACTTGTTCCTGCTTCCGCCTCTCTCCCCCCCCCCCTCCTCTCTCTCTCTCTCTCTCTCTCTCTCTCTCTCTCTCTCTCACCGCCTCAGATTTCAATGATTACAAAGTCCGACTCTTGACTTATCCTCTGCAAGTCCTAGTTTTTGACAGTTGCCGAGTTTATGAAATCCTCCTACGAGCGACGCGCCGTGGACAGAAGTCACCGATTTCGTGGACAAAAACCGGATGGTAAAAAATTTGATGAACCAAAGATTACTATAAATAGCTATGCTTTCTGAAGAGATTGGGGATCTACAAAGATGAACCAAAATGCAGACTGTGCGAGGTGGAAATGGAAAGGCCTCTGCAGACGCGATCAAAGTGAATTCTCAAAAAGCGAATTTCATTACGAATTTCGGGTGAAGATTTGAGGTTTGGAACTGATTGGGGGACACCGAACACCATGCCGGAGTCAACAAAACTATTTCTAGCCAATCAGGAGCGTTGTGCATTGTAGTCGATCACCAATCACCATTGAGTTACTCTTTCCGCCGCCGCCACCTCGCGGAAATGGATACAAATTTCGAGGTTCGGGTGCTCCATCGGTGTCATGTCATCCGTCGTCGCCGAATAAACAGTTCGGGTGCGATAATGAAATACAAAACCGTCAGTTTCGGGTGAAAATCTTCCCCCGAACGTCATAATAAAATTCTATTGTAAAATAACATTTTTTTTTCGCACCTCGGAGAAAGTGAACCACCTTGCGGAGTAAGAGCTGGCAAAACCTCAAAGTAAAGTTCGCTTAAAGTAAAGTAGCTTCCATCTTCCAAGCGAACATCTGATGATTGGTGCGCACCATTGACCATCCACCACCATAGTTTGGCTGCCTGCAAATCTTTGTCGATCATCGATGTTATCGGGGATCATCATTAATCATGGCATATATTCATTCCCCGTCAAGATGCACACCATTTTGAAAGATTAGGCGTCAAATTAATAACCGTCAATTTTCGGATTTTTGAAAATGATGCATGATGCGCACTGATCATCAATTGCACTCTTGGAATCTACTTTGAGGGTCCGATTTGACCCTCTGAAGAAGTCTGAAGAGGAAACTGCAGCGCAATGGACAAATAAATGCAGGACATTCTAGGAACTAGATTGTGGGAAGACTGTCTAACACTAGTAGAGCTTCCCGGCATTCTCCTTGATTTTTTTTACCACCCAAAGGGGATAATTTTTATGGGACGAACAACTCAGGTCACTTGAACCACCAGTCACCGTAGATCACCATGGTCAAAAGTCTCGGCAGTTAAAAAAAAGTTTTCGGTAGGGAAAAAAGATGAAGAGGAAAAACAATTATCGTTTAAAAGCTTTCGGAAATGATTTCACGCAGATGAGGATCCAGCAATTTCTTTCTCTCTCTCCTCTCTCATATTTGAATGATGTGTGTGCTGGAAAAGGACATAGAGGCATGGGAAAGGGACTCTAGGAGCAAGATTGACGGTTAAAATGGAATTTCAAATGCGAGAACCACGAATAAAACTTTGAGATAGGTTTCAATCGTTCAAAAACTGATTCTCGCACAAACAAATGTTTGATTTCAAAGATTACAATTTGAATTGGTAATATTTTTACATTACCAATGATATACCAAATTAATAATGGGGCTATGCACCCGTTTGCTATAAGCGATTTAATAGTCGATTATGGCGTAAAAAACTCAAAAAATAACGATGGCAGCACTAAATACTTCCAAAATCTACTCCTAAACTCAATAAACGCAGTTATTTGCGCGAGCGTAATGGTGGCCGAAGGCACTAACAATGGGAGATTCCTATCTTAATTTCGTCACTCTTTCTATGGTGACAAGGATGATTCACAGAGTAATTAGTCATCAGAGTGATGATCCACATCCGATGAATGGTACCGCAACACCAAGTGACACCGGTGTCAAATGAAAGTAGTCTCTTATTGGTCACTTCTTGATGGAGTTTCAGAATTGTTAGATGGGAATCTCCCATTGTTAGTGCCTTCGGCCACCATTACGCTCGCGCAAATAACTGCGTTTATTGCGAGTTTAGGAGTGGATTTTGGAAGTTTTTAGTGCTGCCATCGTTATTTTTTGAGGTTTTTACGCCATTATCGACTATTAAATCGCTTATAGCAAAAGTTTGAATTAGCCCCATTGATCGTGAACATCTGAAATCAGTTTTTTGGACGATAGGTTACTGGTCAAAAACCGTTTTTCATGGTTTTCTGCGCCAAGATTTAATTTGAACCCTGGATCCGGCTCCGATTCCCTGGAAATAAGGGTTAAAGGCAAGCACTGGCGCAACCAGGATATCTTCCATCTCTCACATTTCCCATTTGAATGTATGAGTAGGAAAAGGACAGAAGGAGGGGGTTTTATCCCCTTGTCCATCCTTGTCTAACATACGTTTCTTAATGGAGAAAAGAGAGAGATGAAGAAACTCTCGGTGCGCTACTGAAGGCAAGTGCGGTGACCCTTCCGTGCTCCGTCTAAGATTTTCTAATATACATCAGTTCAAATAACCAAAGAACAAAGATACATTCCTTGATCAGCCTGTATGATTTCATCCGATCAAACTCATCCGTACTTTCATCAATGAACTTCTGCCAGAGATGAAATTCAAGAGCCTGAAAGGTTAATTTAAAATCCTACTTAATTTTCAACTGACTTTTGGGCACTAAATCAGCCACTCTTGCTTCCTGTGCGACGCGACGTGCTGAGGGAATACTTCGAGCCTGGCATTCAAAGAGTGGGTATTGGTCATCAGACTATAGACTTGTTCAAATTTTGAAGAAAAAAAAAAGTTAAAAATTTGATGGGAGAGATGTACAAATGGAACAGATCTAATCTCTTGGGGAATCTAATGCTGCTTACAGTGCTTACTCACTGTATTTTACTCAGTATTATACTCAATATCCGAGGGAAAATACTCACCAGAGTAAATTTTATATAAAAGTGATCAGTTCTAAATTGTTTTTGAATTAAGAGTCACGAGTAATACCTCGCTTTCATTTCACAAATTACAAGGAAGGGAGGAAGAGGGAGTGTGTGGGGGCAATGGAGCCCAATAATCGGGGTTTTCATTCATAATTCGTAAACCTCGTAAATGAGGCTCTTGCAAACTTTTGCTGTCGAGAATTGAAGAGTTGATTCTTGCATAAAAACCTGTAAAAATGACGATGAGTAGGTACGCTGAAAAATCACGAAATTCACTCTCAGAATCGGGCATAATGGCGGAGAGACTCAGGTATCACGGGAGATTCCTATCTAAAATGAGACATATCTCTGTGTTTCCGTAGAGAAAGTGACAGATTAGACAGGAATCTCCCATGATACCTGCGTTAAAGCAGTTATGTGAGTTTATTACTAAATTTTAGACTTCATTAGTGTACTTTTCGTAATTTTCGCTGGTTTTCACATCAGATTGGAGTATTTATTTTCTCACAGCAAAAGTTTGCAAGAGCCCCATTATGGAAGAAATACTTACCTCCGGGTGAATTTAAGGGTGTAAAACAAGACATACTTTTTAGAGAAGTTACCATATTTCAAACCAAAAGTTCTTCAAATTATTTAAAAGGGCCCTCTCCTTTTTCCTGTTAACCCATATACTCGCCTTTCTCAAAATGGATGCTATTCAAAGGAGCTTAATTGAATTAGATTGATTAAAAAGTTACTAAAGCAAAATCTTGATGGGAAACATCTTGTATAAATCTACATCTACATCTACAATCTGCATATGCAAGTATGTTCAAATGAACGAGGAGAGATCTGGACATAATTCTAGACCGACGAGCTATACATTTATCTAGAGTGGCTGTCTAATGGGTAACCAACCAGCGTAACCACCATGGAGGATTTTTAAGTTGAATTTAAGGTGTACCTGTACCTACACGGAAAAAAAAGACTGGTGAAATTTACTAACGACTGTATAGCTGATTTTGGCGTCTACTAGCAAGAATGGTAAATTTAACCACAATATGGTAAATACGCACCTTGTGATAAATTAAGGTAACATGTTGGTACATTTTACCATAATATGGTGAAATTTACCATAATCTGGTGAAATTTACCATACGTAATAGGAGACTCCAAAATCAGCTGTACAGATGGTATAATTGTACCAGTCTTTTTCTCCTTAAAAATTTGTCCATTTGTGTATTTTGATGCAACGAACAGAGGCTAGGACATGTTTCGATAGTATACGTCTTCACTGAAATACGTGGGAATAAATGGAAAAAATCACAACTTAAACCTAACCTAAAAATCTTTCATGGTGCATGGATATGCATGTTACCCATTATTATAGGCTGCCACTCTAGATAAATGTTTAGCTCGTGGTTCTGGACTCGCTGCTTCTGGACAGGGGCGGGAGGTTATTTAGATAAAATGTATCGCGAAATGTTTAAATAAAAGCGAAGAGGCAGTTTAGAGTGGAAATCGGTGAAACGCGGGAGGGAGGAGGGGGGGAGGAGGAGGAGGAGGAGGACGAGAGTGAATCGCGCGAGGAAGGAAACATCGGAATAGGAGAGAAGTAATCAAATGTGCTAATTGGAGTCTTCCAGGAAATGGGTGCCCAAAGCTCTTTGATTCTCCGTCTCAACTTTTCGGGTAAAATTTCGACTAAATCCAAATTGGATTGAATTTAAAATGGGATCATTGAGAAATCCGAACCAGCTTATCCTCGCCGAACAACATTACGTCGCGGATGAACGGTACGCGCGAGCGGCGCGTGGTTCGCGAGTCTGGGGCTGGACTAGAGCTCACCGTTCGTCCTGCTCCTGCTTTTGACCCACACTTCATTTGAAACCCATTTAATCTAGTTCGCGTGCAGTTAATGTTGGAGCCTTTGACTTTTAGCGATACAGCGTCAGTTCCAAGAAGTGTGTGTATTTATGCGCATTTCAGACGACTCTGCTCTCAGAACTTCGAGAGCCCCGTCGCACGTTCGAGATAGATTGATTCTAAATTTGGTCATTTGCAAACTTTTGACACAACAGTAGGAATCATCAATGGGGCAGTTGCAAGGGTCTGAAATGTTGTATTTTTTATAAAGGAAATGATAGTAGTTGATGAGCTGAGAACAACGGTGCCTTTGGTTCTTTCCTAAGTGTCCTGGTTTTGGAGATACACACGTGTAAAGATGTAAAAAATCGTGTGTGTAGTGACGTCACTACGCGGAATTCCCATTTAAAACAATGTATTTTGGGCCAAAATCTCATATTTGGAACAATATGGGACTTGAACAGAAACCAAAGACATCTTTGTCTTCAGCTCATCAAGTACTTTCATTTTCTTTATAAAAAACACAACATTTCAGACCCTTGCAACTGCCCCAATCCCGTGGATTTTCTAAGTACTATCGACGAATTAAAGATTGTCGCGAGATTTCCACGAGCTAAGTTTCGCCTTAAAACTTGAAAAAATTGATTGAACCCTCATTTACCCCCAAAGGGACTGTCGGGGCTTCCGAAAATATAAAAAATGAAAGATTGGGGTCAGTTACCAATCTGTCTTTCTTGTTTCAAATCATTTGCTTCTGTAGTTTTCGAGAAAAATTCCCTATCCGAGTGGCCTGGTACACCCTGTACATTCTATCGAGGGACTCTAAGCGACCACTACCGCAGTTTTGCGTGTGAGTGTGGCACTGATCAGCAACGGCTCTTCCGGCTGAAGGAGTATGAAGAGTTGCCGAATCGGAACGTTGAAGGCGAACTCAGCTCGAAAAAATCTCATGACAATCTTTAATTCGTCGATAGTACGTACACTAAAGGAGCAATTCAGCAACTTTCCTTGAGATTTACTTGACTTGACTTATACTTGAACCGTGCTTCAGATTCAATTAGCAATTTAGAAGAACACCTTGAGATTTCTCAAGGAAGTTTCGAAGGATTTTCAAGTGAGGTTATAAGACACACATTTTCAAATCAGAGACGCTCCGGAAATACTCAATATAGTGTACTCAAGGAAGAAGAGAAGAAGAAGAATCAAGAAGAGATATTTCAAGGTGACTCGTTTTGTTATACAGCTATCTTGAGCTAAACCGCGAGGATTTATCAAGCATTGACACGGCTGAAAGTACCAAAAATAGAAATATTGCATTTCGATACAAGAATCGATTACCGATATTCCACCTTTCAGTATACTCTCAGCGTTATTTTTGAATTTATTGACGAGATATGTTGCGCTGAGGCATTCTTCTGATGATTATCTAGTAACTTACAACCTGTTTTTCTTAAATGTAAATAACTTTCGGCCTGTAATTTGACATCAATCGAACGGTAGCGCTCTAGCGGCAGAAATTGGCACTAAACGCTGAAGAACACCTTACTAGAGACGAGGCAAAAATCTTTAGGCTTTCAAATTAAAAAATGGTTAATTTTTGAAAATTAGTCTAACTTATTAATTGGATATTTCTTTTTAATCACACAGTATACATATAGTGTTTCCCTCTCTTCTCCCAGTTAATAGTCTCAAGTTGACGTCACCGCTCTTATACAGAATTTTAATATTTGTCGAAAATCGAAGAGAAGGGATTTAATCCAAGGCAGGCGTTTTGCGAATCTTATGAGAAGAATTCTTTAACTCACCGATGATTCCACCGGTCGACAAAAATATTACACAGTCCTTTCAAGCAGTATGACTTTAACGCACGAAAACACTGTAATCTGTAATATTTTCGTCCAACGATGGAAACAAACGCACCGTTAACTTTATAATTTAATGGAATTTCGATATTCACTAATGATTTTATCGTTTGAAAAAAATATCAGAGATCAGAGTATCTTCGAGCATTAGTCATACTGAGATAAACAGTGTATTTTTTTCGTCAACCGATGAAATTTCATCGGTGATGGATTAAAAAAATGGTTAACAGACGTTTCGTCCCGTTTTTTTCGTCCGCTCGATTTTTTGTCCACTTTTTTTCGTCCTATGAAAATTGGTCCTTGATAATTCGTCCAATCAAATTTTGTCCTGTAGAGCAATTGGTCCTTTTATTATTTTTGTCCTCAACTGCAACGTCCATGAATTTTTAGTCCAATTATTTTTTTGTCCATAGTATGTCTTTTGTCCTGTAATTTTAGTTCAATTTTTTATGTCCTTAAAAAAAGTTAGTTTCGTCCAATGCTCCATTTCGTTAATTTACAGGTGAAATAAAATTAAGAAGTAGAATTCCACCAAAAGCAAATTAACATTGTATTATTACTAGGTGTTTAATTAATTTATCTTTTGAGAAAATGCAATGCCCAGAAAAAAAGTGAAAAGAAAAGTTTTTATCGAGCTTCATCGCGGTATAGCAACATATATAGCTTTCGACGGAATATTTCCTTCAGAAGAGGTTTCTCAGAGGTTTAATAGACTTTTAAGGTAAACCAACGCGGTTAACTTGATTTATATTCTTTCGTGGCGGTGCGGTGGGTGCGTGCCACCTGGCATCTGGCAACGGTTGCATTTAATCCACTTAAACTCATGTAAACTCTATTTTATAATTATGGTAGAATCCAATTGAATATGTTCTCTGGCGTATTGAAATAAAGACGCACAAATTTTACCTGTAAACCAACGAAAACAAACATAAATTTGTATTGGACGAACCAAACTTTTTTTTAAAGGACAAAAAACATTGGACTAAAATCACAGGACAAAAGACATACTCTGGACCTAAAAATAATTGGACTAAAAACTCATGGACGTTACAGTCGAGGACAAAAATAATGAGTGGACCAATTGTGCTACGGGACGAAAATTGAAAGGACAAATTATCAAGGACAAAATGTCGTGGACGAAAAATAATGGACGAAAAAATAAGTGGACGAAAAAAACAGGACGAAAATTCTTGTAACCAAAAAAATCTTCGATTTAACCTATTTAAACATAAAGACGAGAAACACGTAGAAAAAATTACGGCCTTCCGAGAGAATCCAAAGCGCGGCATTTACAAAAGCTTATTTTGCGAGGACGTGAATCACAATGATTATAAGAAGATGATGTTCAAATATTCAGAACAGTAATCTAGTTATAAATAAACATACCAACTCTCATCCACGCCCATACGTCAACATCGATGAGTTCGTTTCCTTATCATTGTTTACTTTCTTGTCGCGCAAAGAAAAAAAAAGAGAGGCAGAAAAAGGAAGAAAGAAAATAGAAAGGAGAGGGAGGGATGAGAAAAAGAGACAGAGAGAAGAATAATTAATTACACCATCGCGAATCTCAGCAAAATACTGTCGAGCGCCATTGTTATCTATTTTAGTAAGCAGGATTCATTTGCTAACACGGGGACTTTTGTTCTCAATCCTCGCTTGTATATTTTTCCTCCCTTAGAGTGGAAATATCATTAAGAGCTCACAAAGTAGCTGGATTTAATATTTCCGGCAAGGAAATTCTGAGCGACAAAAAAAGAAAAAAAAAGGGATAAAACGGGAGGAAAAAAAGAAAAAAGAAGAAAGAAAAAAAAAATCTACAGGGAAAATCCACCATTTTGCATCCTCGGTATTAATTAATCAACCTAAAGTCATACACAATGAGAACAAAAACTCAGTCATAACATCATGGTGCAGAATCACTGATAAAAGAACATTTCCCCCTCTCCCTCACCCGCTCCCCTGTCAATCTTTCTACTCTTTCGTGTTTCTCTTTCCTAATTTCACCCTCCTCCTCTTCGCCGCTCCACCCACCCACTGTTCCTCCTGGTTTCATCCGCGCCTCTTTCCCGCGCCGTTCCTTCTCCTCCGGTTATTTCATTTTTCGTTCCTATTATCACATCTTTTGTTTTAAACAAACAAATAAAAAGAATCTACGTTTTATGAAGCCAGAGGAAGATTACTATATTTTGTTGGATTCAACTCTCAGAGCTTTTCCCTCTCCTCCCTCCCCCTCCTTTTATCTCATCCTCTCTTTTAACATTTTTTTTTTTTTTTTTTTTAAATCCCTTTTTTTCTGTGTCCTTAAATACTTTACTCGACGAGTCTGAATACCTACTTTTTTATTAAGGTACGCTCGGAAGCGCATTTCTCTCAGTCAGTCGTCCCCAGTTGAAAAATCATCGCCAACTGAATAGTGGCAGTTGTGCGCTCGTATACATATGTCATGCGTTCTCTTTTGAAGTTGATGGAGTTTAATCGTAATTATTCTCTCAAACAAAATTAAAAGTTGCGCTCGAAAATAAAAAAAAAAAAAAATAAAGATAGGAGAGAGGCCGGCTGCGGAGCCCTGCACAGTTTTAAAATCCGTTTGACTTATATACTCATATTGCGTGCTGCATGACTACTGACGGCTGTCTGCGCGAGTATACATGTCTGCATTTATGTGATATGCAGTTTTGAAATTTTTCAAAGGGCAGGTTAGTCAAAGTAAACGTTTAAATAGCGCTGCAGGTTCATTCATGAATCATAATGTCTCGCTGATGCACAATGATATAAAGTCAAATCTCTGATGCTTGCTTTATAATAAGTAGGTAACTAACAAGTTAGGCAGGTAGGTACGCAAATGGTTACAAACGGCATGAGTAAAGGGGGAGGGGCTCTTAAGTAAATAAGTAAATCAATACATAGATTCATAGATGAATGAATGGATGTATAAAAAAATGAAAAGTGAAAGAACAAAGAAATAAATAACTGACAAAAGATTGGTGTTCTTGAGGCTCCTTTTGAGTCGACACGAGCTTAGTGAGACCATCGTTCCGATTCGAGTCTGGTGCTCCACTAAAAGTGTCTTAAGTGCACTGAAAAAAACAGATCTGTGAAATCAGTCAAATGAAACAAAGGTTAATTTTACCAGCCATTTTTGGTAACAAACAGCTAATTTTATATTTTGGATTGTAAATTTTGCTTATGTTTTATTAATTTTACAATTTGAATCATAAATCTTACCATTCGGATTGTAAATTTAACAATCCGAAGCATTGTAATTTTTGCAAGTCGCATAGCTGTCACGCCAAGACAGCTATGTAATATGCAAAAGTCACAATGATTTGGATTGTAGAATGTACTATTTAGATTGAAAAATTTGCAATCCACAAAGAAAAATTACTTAAACCTAAGCAAAATTTACAATTCAAATCGTGAAATTAACCATAAGTTTAGTAGAATTCACTAAAAATAACAAGTAAAATTAGACTGTGCTTCATTTTACTGATTTTACAAAACTTAATTGCTTTTTCAGTAATTTCATTTTTTTCAGTGATGGCTCAAACTGATACTGGTTTTTAAAACGTTAAAAGTGGGGTTATATTTTTTGTAACAACCCTCGAAATTGAATCACCACTGAGAACGCAATTTTTTTTTATCTCGCAGGAAACGTCACAAATGCCGATATTGCGACTACATTTTTCGAGTACTTCGGACCCTTAAAAACAAGATTCTGAGATCCACAGATGACAGTCTATAAGATAAGGAGTTTTACTGAAATAGTCAATATCGATATTTGAGACTAAGACTGCAGCAAAATGAGGAGGTAAATGTGTTTTTTTCTCAGGAAACTATCAGCGATTTTATTGCCTTTGGAATAGTCGAGCCCCAAAGTGACATCAAAATTTATGAGGTCTACTCGTAAGTCAAGTTTTCTTATTTGAAATAACATTAGCAACGCTCTTGAAGAGTGCAAGTGACGTGAGGAAAGGCTTTGAGGGATGCGCATGAAGCCTCATGGAATCATATGTGGACCCCACAAGTAGGATCAAGATTGTATTGAATATTTTGATCGCACGGCTTTTGAGAGACAGTTTACTTTATAAGCATATATTTCGTCTTTGAGTAAATTATGTTGCACACCCGATCGATGGATTCAGTGGCAATGGCATGGCATGACGCGACGTGGCGTGCATTCTGCGAACGCTGTATTTTGTCCATCTGAGCCCGCATTCGATGATGTTTACCGAAAATCCAACAGTTCAATGAGTAAATAATGGTTTTAGATGGGAAAAATGCAACGCAGCCAAATCTCACGCTACGAAACTGGGTATAATGACATTCCTACAAAATAGACTGTTTTAGTAGAGCGATATATCGTATAGATTGCCGTCCGAGGGCCTCTGGTTCCAAACAAACTCTGGTTCAATGTAATTTCCCCAAAAGCGGATTTTTGAACGGAAATTTAGGGTATTAAATCAAACAATTTATGCGACCTTTTTGCGATTATGAATTCTCCGTCCTCGAAAATGCTTAACTTTGCCTGGTTCCACCCGTAAAACTGCCGGAATCAACAAGATATTACAGATTAAACGATGCGTTTGGAGGTTGGAATCACCCAAATGTTATTGTTGTTGTTGTGGAATTGGCGGGATTTCGGGCGATTCTAACCTACAAATGCAACATTTAATCTGTAATATCTTATTGATTTCGGCAGTTTTAGTCAAGGAACCAGGCATAATTAAGCATTTTCGAGGACGTAGCATTCATAATCGCAAAAAGGTCGCATTAATTGTTTGATTTAATACCCTAAATTTCCGTTCAAAAGTTCGCTTATGGGGAAATTACATTGAACCAGAGTTTGTTTGGAACCAGAGGCCCTCGGACGGCAATCAATACGATATATCGCTCTACTGAAACAGTCTATAAAAAAAAATTGACTCACACGCATCTTATTCGACACAGGGGAAGTGGTTTTGCACACACGACCGATTGAAGGCACTGTTAAAAAACTTTTCACGCTTTCATTCCGACAAGAGAGAATTGGTTTTGCAAACTTGACCGTTATTGCAGGCATATTTTGAGAAAAAGTGAATTTTTTGCGGATCTTTTTCCATTGGGGGGGGGGGGGGGGGGTGCGACTGCAGGATTTTCCAAGAAAATTGATTCTTTGCTTCATGAGTTGTATTTCTTCTCTTCCGTGAGTGCCTAAAGTTTTAATTTTCTTCATTTTTGAATATTCTTTCTACCAAACATAGGTGTCATGATGGGATCAGTATATTCATCTGTTTCTTGGAAATCTTGCTCGCACTGGTTATTGTGAGAGACGTAGACAAATGAAGCTCTGCAATATCCGCGTATCTGCTCAATTATCAGTGGCGAGGCGTGCTATTTGGCAACGTTCCTTTTCCCTTATTTAAACACATTAGAAAGGTCGAAATGCTTAGTCATCGCCGATGACTGGAGCATTCGACTTTTCCGATGTATTTAAATGGAGAAAATATATTGTTGCCAAATTTCACGCTGCGCCGTTGTCAATTATTGATTTATAAGAGCGCCATAATGACGTTACAACCCGCGAGATCTGTTTGTTATAGTCAATTTCCCCATTTTGGAATGACAACGGCAAGAGACACCTTCTTGCAGAGAGCCAGTGACGTTGACAGGAGCCTTTCATAACATTTCTATGCGCCATTGGCTAAACCCGGCAATACCTGTTTCAATGAATTTGAGCATTGCAGGTGGCCTATCTAAGTCAATAAAATCCAAGGAACAGAGTAGACCTGTTGTTTTAAGGTCCCTTTGAAGATGGGGGATATGCTGTAGTCGCGCAGGCGACCAACCCTCAGTGCTGCCGTTTTGTAAGTTTCCAGTGGCATTCTACAATGCAACGGTGAGTCAATCAGTGGAAGCAAAGCTTATGTATATCAGTTGAAACGTCTAACAGTGGCTTACAGAAACATATAAATCATTAGTCTTTGCTTAAACTGATAGATCACTGATAGATCGTAGAATGCCATTGAATGTCCGCAAAACGGCATTCTTGCCATCCCTGCTGAGTGCTGAAGGAGAGAGCGAGAGAGAGAGAGAGAGAGAGAGAGAGAGAGAGAGAGAGAGAGAGAGAGAGAGAGGAAGAGAGAGAGAGAGAGAGAGAGAGGAGAGAGAGAGAGAGGAGAGAGAGGAGGGGAGAGGAGAGAGGAGAGGGAGGAAGAGAAGGGGGAGGGAGAGAGAGAGAGAGAGAGAGGGAGAGGGAGGGAGAGGGAGGGAGAGGAAGAGATAGGGGGGAGGGAGAGAGTGAGATAGGACGAGTACTAGCCGAGTTCCAGTCCCTGGCGATAAAATAAGCCCTGTCTGGAATGGAGCAGCGAGCGCAAACGCCCTCCTCTCCTCCCGAGGAAAACAATAATCTTTCGGTGAACTCCAACAAATAAGTACGATGATGGTGATAATGATAATGGGAGATGATTGTTTTTTAATTATAAGAGGAAATAATTCAGCTGAGAATGCGCGCGGAGTCGAACGCGAAGAGAGGTGGGTTTACACGCGCGAATAGTGCGGGGAGGAGCCGGAGATTTTGCGCTATTGTCCGCTGCTTTGCTTATATATCCCTTCGCTGCTTCACTTGCTTACTGTGTAATAGCTATAGGCGCAGTTGATTGAAAAGTTAACAATGGGCCTTGCGGACTTTGCTTATAGCCATTGTTTGGGTAAAATTAATCATCGGCGTAGCGTGGCCGGGCGGGGCGTGGCTTGCGGGATAGCCTGGCCCGGCGGCGTCGATATGCTGGCTGGTGGGTATCTAAAAACTTTTTCGTCGTGTCTTCTTTTTCCCGCAATTTGACTTCAGGCTCTAAGCATACCACCCGCAAAACACGAAACCCTGATTTAAGAACAAATATTATCTTCAAGTTGGAGAGGTACTAGCAGGGACAAAGGATATCTGGTCAGGGTATGCAATGTACAATGCACAAATTCCCATTCGATTCATGCATTTGGTGCTTTTCGTGTTTCATATCTTGGTCAGGTATCTTTGTCAGCCGTTACCCGAAGTTGGGTCGGTGATGGAGTTCTGCGTCGACGATTCGATGCAACCCGCATCACTTGCGTGCAGCCCAAACCTTTACTGGTTTTGATGAGAAAACAAAAAAAAAAGAGAGAAAATAATGCGTTGTTTTCACGTGCTAAGGGAGCACGACCGCGACAACGCGGCGGTCGACGCAGAACCTAAGCAACTGCTCGAGCAGATGTCAAGTTACATGGTGCAATACTTACATTATGCCTATATTTAATAGAAAAATGGCCCAACGAAAGACTTTAGTTGAGCTTACAAAACCATTAGTTAACTCTACGACTGAAGGCGTTTGCTGGGTCATTTTTCTACCAAAGGTTTTTCCAGCGTCACCAAAGCGTTCTGCTACTCTGTTCCTTGGATTTTGTTGACTTAGGTCAGTGGCGTCGCGTGCCATCTGGCAACAATGCAACTGCCCCATTTAAACTCATTAAATATATCGAATTTGCCTTGTGCACTGTGCACCCCCTGAATTCGACCTTTTACAAGAGTTTAAATGGATAGATTACATTGATGCCAAATTGCACGCGACGCCACTGACTTAGGTAGCTCCTGCCTGCAATGCTCAAATTCATTGAAACAGGTATTGCCGGGTTTAGCCAATGGCGCATAGAAATGTTATGAAAGGCTCCTGTCAACGTCACTGGCTCTCTGCAAGAAGTTGTCTCTTGCCGTTGTCATTCCAAAATGGGGAAATTGACTATAACAAACAGATCTCGCGGGTTGTAACGTCATTATGGCGCTCTTATAAATCAATAATTGACAGCGGCGAAGCGTGAAATTTGGCAACAATGTATTTTCTCCATTTAAATACATCGAAAAAGTCGAATGCTCCAGTCATCGGCGATGACTAAGCATTTCGACCTTTTTAATGTGTTTAAATGAGGGAAAAGGAACGCGAACGTTGCCAAATAGCACGCCTCGCCACTGATAATTGAGCAGATACGCGGATATTGCAGAGCTTCATTTGTCTACGTCTCTCACAACCAGTGCGAGCAAGATTTCCAAGAAACAGATGAATATACTGATCCCATCATGACACCTATGTTTGGTAGAAAGGATATTCAAAAATGAAGACAATTAAAACTTTAGGCGCTCACGGAAGAGAAGAAATACAACTCATGAAGCAAAGAATCAATTTTCTTGGAAAATCCTGCAGTCGCCCCCCTCCCCCATGGATAAAGATCCGCAAAAAATTCACTTTTTCTCAAAATATGCCTGCAATAACGGTCAAGTTTGCAAAACCAATTCTCTCTTGTCGGAATGAAAGCGTGAAAAGTTTTTTAATAGTGCCTTCAATCGGTCGTGTATGCAAAACCACTTCCCCTGTGTCGAATAAGATGCGTGTGAGTCAATTTATTTTTATTTTGTAGGAGTGTCATTATACCCAGTTTCGTAGCGTGAGATTTGGTTGCGTTGCATTTTTTCCATCTAAAACCATTATTGACGCATTGAACTGTTGGATTTTCGGTAAACATCATCGAATGCGGGCTCAGATGGACAAAATACAGCGTTCGCAGAATGCACGCCACGTCGCGTCATGCCATGCCATTGCCACTGAATTCATCGATCGGGAGTGCAACATAATTTACTCAAAGACGAAATATATGCTTATAAAGTAAACTGTCTCTCAAAAGCCGTGCGATCAAAATATTCAATGCAATCTTGATCCTACTTGTAGGGTCCACATATGATTCCATGAGGCTTCATGCGCATCCTTCAAAGCCTTTCCTCACGTCACTTGCACTCTTCAAGAGCGTTGCCGTTGCTAGATTACAAAGATTACAAAATAATATAAGAAATGTACGCAACTAAACAAAACATTCCAATGTTTATAAGTTCTGTTCATGTTTACATAAACGAGATGGTTCCATCTATGTAGTTATAAGTCGGTGATATAGTATCTAGTGTAGCGCGGGTTGTTTGAAATGGAAGTGATTTCCTGAGTTAATGACTCGATTTTGAAAGTATATTTAATGTGCGCATCGTTATTTACGCCGAATTTTACATAAGAATCAAGGTTCTATATTGTTGTAGCAAAAGTATGCAACAGACCCATTAACCGATGATTTCACCGGATGACGAGCATGCAGGTTACACGAGCCAGATTGTAACAGTGTGATTATAATCTTTGAAAATACGCTGGCTTTAAGCTTTCCATCCATCCGATGGAAATACCATTGACTTCACAAGTGATTCCATTAACTGAACCAATATAACGGATCAGAGTATGCTCGTGTGTTACTGTCGTACTATACTGAACTGGACTATGTAATCTTTTTGCCGACCGGTAAAAATCATCGGTGGTTTAAAGATTCTACTTCAGATCCGAGAAGCGGCAGCCCTGGCTCGTTGCGATCGATGTATACCTCTTTCATATGTAAACCTATGGAAAAGTTACCGCGATTTTCACAAAACAAAACTACGGGCGGTGAAAGAAATTGTAAGCTGTTAAACAAAGAGTAAACAAGAGTCGCAATTGAATGGAAGGCCTGCGTGGTCAACGTAGATAAGGGATCCGAACGCCGGCTGGCCTCTGATTGGCTGCAACGGGTGGAGCAAAAATGACTCGGGGTATAGGGAAAATAACACGGGATTTTCGTTCCGGGGCGTTTATCTCGAAACGTAAGCAAAATAGTATCTAAACAATTTATACGAGTCGATTCAGCAGATTTTTCCGAACAATTTGATAGGTCATAAGTGCCACTTTATTGCAAATTCGAAAAGACTGTTTCAGTTTAAAAGTACGCACAATAGTGAGTTACTCAAACACTGCTCGAACACACGCCAAGCATGTAACCACACTATTGTGCGTACTTTTAAACTGAAACAGTCTTTTCGAATTTGCAATAAAGTGGCACTTATGACCTATCAAATTGTTTGGAAAAATCTGTTGAATCGACTCGTATAAATTGAGGAGGTAGCTGGAAAAACGGCCTAAGTAGCAAAATCGCGTTCTGAGAAAACGGCTGATAAAGTTTTTATTTTAGTGCCAATCTAACATAGATCAAGAATCAGGCTTGGGTTGGATCAAAAAAGTTGATCCATACTCTCAGGTTGAAGTTGGTACAACTGAAATATGCTTTCGCTGTATAGGAAAGAAGAAATTGGATAAATACAAAAGGTCTACTAAGGTCGTTTTTCCATAGAACGACCTGTTGCACAGAGACAAGTCCTCACTAAACGCTGAGTATTAACTCCGTTTTTCCAGAGAACGACTTTCTGTATGGAACATATGTACTACATGATAGATGTAAAAAGAAAAACCAAAAATCTGCAAAAAAAAGAGGTGAATTTATTAGAAAATAAAGAATATAAAATTATTCGTCCTCGTATTCACTCTCGCTTTCACTGTTGCCCGAGTCCTCTTCACCATCTTCAATTTTCCCCATTATGGTCATTATAGTCGCCAGCAGAAGTGGCAACCTCCTTCTCATATAAACTCCCATATCTCACTCAATTTTTGACGTACGGTCATGAAATTTTGTGGAGATATTATTAAGCATATGTTCTCTCAGAAAAGTTGTTCTCCGGAAAAACGGCCTTAGCCGGCTAAGGCCGTTTTTCCAACTAGCTCCTCAATTGTTTAGTTACTATTTTGCTTACGTTTCGAGATAAACGCCCCGGAACGAAAATCCCGTGTTATTTTCCCTATACCCCGAGTCATTTTTGCTCCACCCGTCGCAGCCAATAAGAGGCCAGCCCAGGCTAGCCCGCGTTCGGATCCCTTATCTACGTTGACCACGCAGGCTTTTCATTCAATTGCGACTCTTGTTTACTCTTTGCTGTTAAAACTGGAGCACCTAACCATTAATTTTAATCAAAGGTGCTCAATATTCTCTGGACGCTATTCTGAAAATAATCATTCTTCATATCAATCCTCAACGAATTTCCATCACGGTGATTCGGTTCGAAGCAATAGCGAAATCAATTGACCCGAGAGCCGCAGACTGAAAGGCCCATAAAAGGCAAGGTTCGCTCTTTCCAAGAAATAAAAATTAGGATAGTATAATGAAAACTCTAGAAGAGATCGCGTAGTTTAGCGCAACGGAAATAAAGTCTCCAACTCTCTCTTATAGCTAGGCAGCTCCATTAAACATGTTATAAACAAGGATAGATATATACAGTGATTCAATCCCCCTCCTTTCATCCTTTTCCAACTTATATTTATTCATAGGGAAAATGAGAGAGATAGAGCTAATAGAAGAGAGTCCAGTGGCGCAGCCAGGATTTCTTCCATCTCTCTCGTTTCCCTTTTAAATGTGTGAGTAGAAAAAGGAAGATAGGTATAGGGGATTCTATCCCCTTGTCATAACTTGTCGAACACACGCGTTTCAATGAAGGAAAATGATATAGTGATGGAGAATTCATCGTTGCGCTAGCTTATAGGCAGCGTATTTTCAAAGATTATAATCACACTGTTACGATCTGGCCCGTGTAACCTGCATGTTCATCATCCGGTGAAATCATCGGTTAATGGGTCTGTTGCATACTTTTGCTACAACAATATAGAACCTTGATTCTTATGTAAAATTCGGCGTAAATAACGATGCGCACATTAAATACTTTCAAAATCGAGTCATTAACTTAGGAAATCACTTCCATTTCAAACAACCCACACTACACTAGATACTATATCACCGACTTATAACTACATAGATGGAACCATCTCGTTTATGTAAACATGAACAGAACTTATAAACATTGGAATGTTTCGGTTAGTTGCGTACATTTCTTATATTATTTTGTAATCTTTGATAAACCGAAAAGACCAGACAGCAAATGCAGCCAATAGTTCATGTATTTAGAAGGAAATGTCATCATTTTGTAGTTACGATATTGTTTACTTATGCACGGTGGTTCCGTCTATGTAGTAGTATACCGGTGCAAATAGTGTCTAGTGTAGCGCGGGCTGTTTGAAATCGAAGTGATTTCCTGAGTTAATGAGTGGATTTTGAACGTTTTTATAATGTGCGCATCGTTATTTTCGCCGAATTTTACATTAGAATCAAGGTTCTATTTTGCTGTAGCAAAAGTATGCAACAGACCCATTAAAAAAGAAAAAGAAAGAAAAAACCGTCTTGTAAGGTCCGCAAAACGGCAGCCCTAAAACGAGCGGTAATATAACAATAGAAGGGTCAATGAGGCTCTCGTAAACATGTGCTACGGGTGATTGAAGTGATGATTATTGCATAAAAACCTGTAAAAATTAACACATAAAAGATACATGCAAAATTTTCCCATCTGGATGGTTGTTTTACAATTTTGTGCACAGACAGCCACTCTAAAACAATTGCTTTTTCATTCAAAACCAGCTCCTATTAAATTCATTGAATTGTTTTTATTCATAAGTCTAAAAAATAAGAAGCAAATAGTTTATGCCTCACTTTGGGATGGTACTTTAACAACTATGCAGATGTATCTCGAGATAAATCTAAAATATAATGAGATATATCTGCATAGTTGTTAAAGTACCATCCCAAAGTGAGGCATAAACCAGTGGCGTAGCGTGCAATTTGGCAACGTTGTAAGTTTTCCATTAAAACCCATGTAAAAGGTCGAATGAGAAGGTGTTCACCGAACACCCAATTCCTCGATCTTTTATACGTGTTGATTTGGACGAATTACAACGTTGCCAAAATGCACGCTACGCCACTGGCATAAACTATTTGCTTCTTATTTTTTAGACTTATGAATAAAAACAAGTCAATGAATTTAAAACAATTGCTTTTTCATTCAAAACCAGCCTCTATTAAATTCATTAAACTGTTTTTATTCATACGTGTAAAAAATAAGAAGCAAATAGTTTATACCTCACTTTGGGATGGTACTTTAACAACTATGCAGATATAGCTCGTTGATACATCGATACATCGATACATCGATACATCGAATTTCACGAGCCGCCCTGCATAAGTGTGATGTGCAATCTGGCAACCGTGATTTTTTCCACTTTAACCAATGTAAAAGTATCGACTGTTTAGCATGGGTTTAAATGGAGGGAATTCGTTGTGGCCAAGTTGCACGATACGCCGGCGGTGATGCTGCGTCAGTGGCGGCTCGTGCAATCTGGCAACCGTGCATTTTTGCCATTTAAACGTATGCAAAAAGATCGATACTGGGTGAGGCGCTTCGCCTCACCAAGTAATCGATTATTTTACACAGTTTTAAATGGAGTAAGTACATTGTTGCCACATTGCACGAGCCGCCTTTGTGCTGCGTCGCGTGTTATGCAGGCTCCTATATCTTTACTCGGAAGCAAAATGGAGATCACGGTTCCATTGGAAAATAGATAAGATCGCGAACACTTTGTGAACACTTTTTTTTTTTCGCGAAGAACGGAAAGAACTAAGTACCTAGAAAGCCAAAACTGAAAAACTTAAAACTTTTATCCCTCACCTTCGTCCCCTGCCACCCCATAATTTCGGCTTCAGCATCCATGCATCTTTATGGTACGAAATATAATTTCGCTTTTTCTCTCTTTATTTTATAATTAATTCAACCACGTAGA
This sequence comes from Trialeurodes vaporariorum, assembly GCA_011764245.1. Lineage (NCBI taxonomy): Eukaryota > Metazoa > Arthropoda > Insecta > Hemiptera > Aleyrodidae > Trialeurodes > Trialeurodes vaporariorum. The sequence goes on from VMOF01000002.1 coordinate 79,879,166, forward strand.
TCTTGCATAGAGTTTCCCTTTCAACGAAAAAACATATACGTTTTGAGAACTGTCTTCTCTCGTAAATTTTCTATTTATATATGAAAAACTCTCAATTCAATCGCGGCGCGTCTGAACTGGTAATATAAGATTTTATTAATGTTTACTGGGGCTAAATAATCAATTCTTCATGAAGTGGATTATCTCTTGTTCTTTTAAAGAACTCGGAGAGTCCGAATAGATATACTGGGAGATGAATCTGGTACAATTAATTAGAGTAGGCGAAATTTATTGCCAAAACAGAAGGCATTTAATAACGAATAAATTAATCTGATCAATCAGAGGATAAAAAAATAGAGACCCAGCTCAAAGCTCGAAACATATGGGTCCCTTCAATTCTTCCCGCTCAAAATTGGCCGAGACTCATCGAAACAAATATGCCAAAAGTCGCCAACTACATCGAGTGGTGGACATGGGTCAGGCTTTCTTCGTATGGTTTAAAATTGTTTTTTTTTGTTTTTTTTTGTTTGTTTTTTTTGTTTTTTTGTTTGTTTTTTGTTTTTTTGTTTTTTAGTTTTCTTTTACTATACAGAATGACGATTTCTGATTAATTATTTCTAAATGCCTCCTCAATTAATTGACAGTTTTTCTCAGAAGCGAAATTCCAAGTAGATTGTAATTCGAGCAATGTTAACCACACTTAAGATGATTCCAGGGTCGATTAGTTCCAACCGTGGACACCACGTCGCGCTGCTCAAAAAGTCAAAAGTTTTTTGTTAAATATGACGAATTCACGCTAAAAACATAAATTTGAGAAACGTCAGCACCTGCGAGCATACTTCAGGAAGATACGCTGAAAGTTTCAGACTGAAACACTCAAAAATAAAGCCGGAAATTATGAAAAACGAAACTTCCCGTAAGCCGCAATGAGTGCGAATGAGGTCGATGAGGTATCACTAACGCTCACTCTTACTCACTAAGCTTATGGCGAAACGAATTTCATAATTTACGGCTCTAATTTTAAACCAATTTTGCTCATTTAATGCTCAAAAAATCGATAAAAAATGTTTGCAGGTGCTGACGTTTTTGGATTTTGCGTTTTATCTATGGATTCAGTTTAAAACGCGAAAAACACGACTTTTCCAAAAAGCTACTAGTAGCGCCACTAGGATTGCATCCATCGGATTGAAATCTGGAAAAGTTTCGCCTAGAATCACCGTAACAGTAGAGGACTGTTAGGTATGTTGGCTGTTATTTTGTTGAGCCTCCGATAAAAATGAGCTCATTCTATATGCCTCATTTTCGCAACACAAGAAGCGTAGCATATGTTGGGTTCCACTTGTCTCTGGGTCAGAAGCACAGCCCATAGTGCAAAAGATCGATGCAAATTGTTTCGGTTAGTACTTAAGCATGGCGAGTGTACGTATATACATTACGCTCTATTTTCTTGATGTTGCGTCTTTGAACATTGATTACATTCTGCACCCTCCCTCCCCCGTCCCATCGTGTTGAGGGACCGCGGTATAGGTAAGGGGTGTTTCCTCGTGCGCGCACTGAAAGCAAGTTGCAAGACAAAAGTCTGAGATTGACGTTGGGGAGAGAATAATAATAAAATCCCTTATAGTATATGTTAAATAAAATATTTCATTTTGAAAAGGGGAACCAGGGGGACCTGGAAACGGCGGGATTTTCCTCGGAGGATATAAACTCTCGGAAAACATCAGGAGAGGGAGAGAGAGAGAGAGAGAGAGAGAGAGAGAGAGAGAGAGAGAGAGAGAGAGAGAGAGAGAGAGAGAGAGAGAGAGAGAGAGAGAGAGAGAGAGAGAGAGAGAGAAGATGAGAGCGGAGGGACAACTCACACAAACACGGGCACCCTCTAACACAGATGGGGAAAACCATGTGAAAATACACAGTACCAGGATCGCGCATTCGGGCAGGCGCGGGCGGGCGCCCTCGCCGCGCTCCGTGCCCGGGCGGGAAGAGTGAAATGTGAATAGAAAATGTAACAACGGGGGAAAAAATGGTATTAAAATTAAAGTTGAAAGAAAGAGGCGTTCTCTTGGCCCGCGCCCGCGCTTCGCCCCTCCCACTCCGCGCCCCCACCCCCACCCCCGCCCCGTCCCCCGCCACACGAGTTCGCGTCCGCTTTCCCTCCACTTCGCTGCGCCCTCCCCTCCCCTTTAAAATGAACTAATGCATTGCTGATTTTCATTACTGCAAGCGGGACGCACCGTGCCGCGTTCAACGCGCCCCTTCGCGCCCCTTTGCCCCCGCGAAAACACTCCGGTGTTTTTTTCCTTTTACTTTTTCCTTGTTATTTTTATGAATTCTGTTTTTCTTCCATTTCTTTAATATACTCAACTCCAACAGTGGATTCAGATATCGCCTGACTGACGCTTCGCATTTATCATTTTATCATTTTTTTTTTCTCTACCCATTATTTTTCGCCACCAGTTTTTTATTCGCGTCGCCCCCTTCTCCACCCCTTTCCTTCGCCCGTCTCCGCAGCATTCACCCAAGCTTTTTCCTTTTTTCCAAGTCTCCTGCTATTCGCGGGGTCCCTCTTCCCCCCCCCTCTCTCTCTCTCTCTCTTGAGTTATATTTTTAATTTATAAATCTATGCTGTATAGATATATAACGTGTAACCTTTGCCGTAATTAAAATTTAACTCCTTCACTCTGTCTCTTCCCTCCCACCCCCCCCTCTCTCTCTCTCAGCCCCCACCTCATCTCCTTCCCTATGGACTAAAAAAGATTGTCTCGTAAAAATCAATGGAAGCAGACTCTCACTCTCACTCTCACTTTCTTTTCCTATCATTATCGCTTTTTGAGCTGAGCGCAGACATAATTTACATAGTTGTGGCAGAATATATAATTGAATAATTTTCTGCCAAACAGAGTTAAATTAATTTTAATCCAAGTGCACTGCAGTCAGTAGTGGCTCGTGCCATCTGGCAACAATGTATTCGCTCTATTTGAATGTATGTTTAACAATCGATTGCTGGTGAAGCACTGCTTCACTTTCGAATCGATTGTTTTACATACAATCAAATGGAGGGATGACATTGTTGTCAAATTGCACGAGCCGCCACTGACTGCAGTAAAAGCAGTGACAAAGCAAGAAATCTGACACCGTTGCAGTTGGTCAATTAAAATCCACGAAAATTATTGAACAATGTATGGGGGATTGGCGACCCTGAGTACGGTCTATTGCGTGGGGTCAAATGAAAAAAAAAAAATGCAGCGTTGCCATATTGCACGCTCGGACACTGAATGAAGTAATACTTTTTAACGTATACATGTTTACCCAAAACCTCAGGTCTATTGTCAAAGTGACTATGGGCGCTTATGAGTCATTTCAGCAGCAAAAAAGAGTTAGTCAGTGGTCGCGTCGGGTGCAATTTGGCAGCGTGGATTTTTTTTTCAATTCAAACCCACTCAAAAGATCAAATTTTAAGGTGCTCATCACCCAATCACACCTTGCATACCTATTAGTTTTATCGTTTTCACTGATTTAAATAGACAAAATGCAACGTTATTTGATTTCACGCTAGACCACTGGATTCAATTATAAATTAGTTAAATTCATTTCCACTGCTTCCGCAGGTTGGAGCAAATCTTAATTTCCCTTGCTTTCAAATGGATATGTCATGCATTAGCCGCCATTAGAGCACGAAAATTGGAGGTGGAAGATTGGAGACAAAAATCAAAGAGTCGGTGTTCAATTATTGGATCCTTACTTGACGAAGACCCGTGTGAGATATTGATTCCCATAGAAAAGGGGGATAGCAAACTTCGCATTAAACTTTGAAGCATGCTGTATTTCTTGTGCTTCAATTGCTGAGTAATAATTTTGGTTAACAAAGTACTTAAATTACTGTGAGCATAGCTAAATAACGAGGTTTGCGGTGCAATTTGTAGGAAACATTCTTTTTGGATTTAAGACTTTCCAAGACAGGATTAATAATTTTTAAATCCTATATTTCTAAAAGACTTCATTCGGAGAATCAGTGACGATCTTTCAGCAGAATGGTAAAGACGTTTAACATCCAATGCAAAGAAATTGGGTGTCATTCCGAATACTGAAGAGAAGAAATTCTGTTTTTACCCTTCCGCCAAAATGACCCGATTTTCTTGAAAAATAACTTCACCCTGATCCAGAGAATCTGGAAGTGATGACATTGTTTTCCTCCTCTTGTAAGAATTACGACTTTTTTTGTTTGTAAAAAATAAAGACAAAGACGGGTGGATACTTCCCCTAAAATGGAGTTAGCCGACATGGACCTCCTCTCCCCCCTCTCCCTTTCCACCTGTTGATTGCTAATCAACGAGTCGGTCAATGGAAACATTGAATAGATAGCTGATAGCCATCGGGAAAAAAAGAAGGCAATGGTTTTCTACTATAGTTCAATCCTGATTCCAATGACAAATATGAGTCATTGGCAAACCTTAATGCTACAGATGTCGTTTCGACTCTTTGGTCGGAACGTATCGAAACAACAGTCAACATTCGTCCATCCGATCCACCAATTTTGTACATTATTTTGACATAATCTGACGTTTTTGGACGGAACTCATTGAAGCAACAGTTAACAGCCGCCTACTCAGATCCACAGATTTTGAGTATTATTTTGACCCGATGATGGGCAGAAATCGGCTGCATATCATCTTCGCACATTTCATTTTCGCACACTTTTTCAGATTTTCATTTTCGCACATTTCATCTTCGCACACTGCACAATTTGGCAACGTATTATTTGTTCTCGTTTGTTGTGTTTTTAAAATGTTGTCTCTGATTATGAGATGAGCTGATTTCTAGCGTTCCAACGGCCGAGATCTGAAAAAAATTACATAATGTCCACTTCAAAGTACCCTCTTACATTATGGGCTTGCCCTTTGACTCATGCACATCTTACCACGACAAATGGGGTTGAAAGTTTTAATAGTAACTTCAATCCGAACTCTACTATCCCCATCCAAATATCCACCAAGTCGTGCAATCTTTTTCAGATAATCAATGCATCATTGCTCTGAAAATTAAATCGGTTCTTCGAGGAGAGAAGTTTAAAAAAAGAAACGACCAAGAGACCCTGGAAGAAAATATCGCTGCTCTTACAAATGCCGGCTACGACTTCAAGTACATCACCTTACTACAGTTCCTTCGAGAGATAGGCGAAGAGAAAAAAACTACTCTCCTACAAACAAAATATCAGACTTTCGTCGCAGGATGCAACCAGAGATGCTGATGATGATGATGATGAGGATGAAGACGTTTAAAATGGTGAGTACTGTATTTAATTTCTTATTTATGTTGCATTGTTGCCATTTTGTGTAGGGATAATAGTAGGGCTTTTTGAAGTGTGCGAAGATGGAATCCGACTTCTGTGCGAAAATGAAGTCACAAGCAAAAAGTGTGCGAAAATGAAATGCTGCCCAGAAATCATTTGTTGAATAATCGCAAGAATAATTAACTAAAATTATCCGAATTATTCTCATATTATTCCTATATTAGTAAATGAAAGTTTTATCACTATACCAGTCATTCATCTTATGACAGATGAATAAGCTGGCAGTGTCAAAAATTCGATTTACTAATAGAAATAACAAGAGGAAAATGCGAACAATTTTAGCTAATTATTCATGGTTATTCAAAAAATGGTTTTTGCCCATCACTGTTTTGACCTAATCCGACGTTGTTGGTAGGAGCTCGTCGAAACGACAACCGTAAACCCGATCCACCTATGTTGTATTTTACTTTGACCTAATCCGACGTTTTTCGGGGCTCATCAAAGTGATGGCTGGTGCGATGCGTAGTAAACGTCGGGTCTCTTCTGTGCCCCGCGCGTGTATAGTGGGGTTCAAAATAGTCTGATGCTTACTGGTCTCCAACAAATCCATCGGGTCAAAAATGTACGGGAAAATCGTATTTTCGCGAATGATCTATGGTGGATCATAATAATCCGCGGATCCATCGGTAGTTAGTATTTTATTTTGATCCAATCCGCCAGTTTTCGGGGCTCATTTGAGTGATGGCTGGTGCGATGGTGGTCAGTGGCGAGGCGTGCGATTTGGCAACGTTCCCTTGCCCCATTTAAACACATTAAAAAGGTCGAAATGCCTGGTCATCGCCGATGACTGAAGCGGTCGACTTTTTTGGTGAATTTAAACGGAGAATATACAGTGTTGCCGAATTCCACGCCTCGCCACTGATGGTGGTAAATGCTGGAGGTTTTCTGAACCGCGCTCATTTGACGGGGCTCAGATGAGTCAGATGAGCTTGAAGATTGTTGGTTTCCAACAACTCCATAGGATAAGTAATGCACGTCAGATTCATTCGTGAAAATATGTTTGTCTACTGTTGAGTGTTTGGTCATAGGTTATGTTTTTAACATAATTCAAACTGACGTCTTCTTAAATATAAAAACGTTTTCTTACAGTTTGTTTAATTTAAATATCTTTGCAAGTTAATTATTTGGAACCAAAAATCGAAATTTCAAGTAAAATACAAGTCGAGCAAACGCAATCTCTCTTTAGTTGGCGACGGTTGTTCAAGTGAGCCCTCGAACAAAACGAGCCCAATTTGACTTGCTGGAAAGTAGGTAGGTACCTGTTATGCTCTCTATTCGTCTCGGTTTTTTATTCTTAATCCCTAGTTATTAAGTAAGTTTCCTTGTTAGAAGCAAAAAAAAAAAAAAAAAAAAAAAAAAATCAAATCATTAAAATTTCAACTCTTAATTCATTTTCCTTTACAATCCTTTATTTTTCTTTAATCATAAATGAGGAAAACATGGTGACGTCGACGCTCCTACTTTAGAAAGAAAGTGCTAGTGTTCTAGAGAGGTTATCTGGACACATGAATTAATTTTGGTAGGTACCATTTCGCGCAATGAAGAAACATTCACGAATCTAAAACAAGCAATAATTTTTTCCCTGGTGCTTACTTCAAATGTCTAAGGTCAAGAGAGTTGATCGAAAAGCGAGAACATTGTTTTTTTTTTATTCTATTTCAATTTTACTTGAAGTTCCACTATTTTGGTCCGATCTAAGCTTCGCGGATATTTTCATGAGGTCGGGAACTACTGCGGCACTGGCTTTCTTAGCTAGGAGAAGCTTTATCACTTTTAAATTCGAAGAGTCAACGGCTTTATAGATCGCATTCATGCCCTGGTCACATTTGGCGTCAATGTCTGCTCCAAAATCCAACAGTAATCGGACCATTTTTTCATTCGAGAATTTTGCGGCAGTGTGCAGTGGCGTAGCCGAGGCCGAGAAATATCCTCCGCCGCGTGGCTGATTCACTTGGGCTCCGTATTCGAGCAATTTGCGTACGATATAACAAGAATTCTTTCGTATTGCTCCGTGCAGTAATTCGAGGTTATCTACATCGTCCGAGTCAACATCGAAACCGTACTGGAGAAGCATATTGAAGATCTTGTGGGACTCAAATCTTCCACTAGAGGCAGCATAACAAAATGCTTCCTTGTTTCTGGCATTTTTTAATTCAGGACGATGCTTTAGTAAGCAATGCACTATTTTCGGGCACATCAGTTCGACAGACACTTGAAAAGGGGTTAACTTACGATTTCTAAATCTAAAATTAGTTTCAACATTAACATCAGCTCCAAAACTAAGGAGTAGTTGTATAAGATTCATATTTTTAAATCCGATAGCTAGGTGCAACGGTGTGGTGGTGTCGAATGCGCTTTTAGACCGATTCGGATCGATGACTGCTTTAGTGTTGACATCGGCACCTTTTTTGAGAAGATGCTCTACAACGACTATCTGTCGTTTGGCCACAGCCTCGAGCAAAGGTGTGGAACCGCCCTTCGTTTTGGCATTCACCGATAAACCGCTATCTAGGAGTAATTTAACCAAATCCAAATATCCCTTCTTTGCAGCTAGGTGAAGCGCGCAAGATCCGTCATTCATCTCAGCAGAGACGTTGGCGCCGCATTTCAACAGCAAACGGACAAAACTTTTGTGGCCTCTCCAGACGGCAAGATGTAATAGAGTCCCTCCGTTGGAATGCCTGTAAAGGTCTGCTCTATTCGCCAAGAGGCTTTGAATAAATTCTAGGTTCTCTTCGTCAACCGCGCTTAAAATTTTGCGACTATCGCTAGATGAGTAGTAGCTTGTGTATTTGACTGGGTAAACGCTACGCACACAACGAAATAGTAACGGACGAATGTAATTTTCGTCGTGACTATCCATTTGATAACAACTGACCCAATGGCTGTGGCTGTAACTCGGTTCAGAGAACAACATCTCGACTACTTCAAAAGTGCTATTTTCTGCACACGAATTAAGTAGTTGGTATTGTGTATCTTTATTAATGACATGGACGTATTCATTTTTGAACGAATCGCAGAATTTCGGATAGCTGTTCGTGATTTTTGATGGGAATAATAAATACAGCACGGGATTTTGTTTGGTTAGAGATATGCTTACATGCTTCTTATTTTTTTGCCTTCCTCCGTTGACGACAAATATCAGACACTGGTGATTAGGGGTTGTCCTGGTCTCTTCGGCAGTATCCAACTTACGTTCATTAATGGCTGGCAATGCTACCAAATTAGCTGCTTGCAAAATATCGCGGAAGCGCTTTCTGAAACATAAGAAATATTAGCCACTACATCAGATCGCATTGCAAATTCAAAAGTTTTAACTTTGGTAAGAAAAAAACCGAGGGAACATATAATAGGGATTATGATTGATCGTATCAAAAATGGCTTACTCATGAGTCGATGAAGCTCTCGAAAAGTTTTGCTGTAGTCAAATTAACTCTCAATTCTGAAGTAAAATGCTGCAAAAATATCATTGAGGCCATTAAAAAACTAAAAAACTCACTCCTCGCAGAGAAATCTTATTGTTAGCTCAAAGTTCAGATGGACCATCCGTGTATGAAGTATGAAACGAACTACGCCTGCGTTTCAAATAAAATAAAAAACATGGCCAATACGAACCGCAACAATGAGATTGTTGAATTTGGTTTTCAGACAGTAAATTAGAGGATGGATTCCTACAAATTTTGTCGCGAGGAACGAGGCTTCAAACGAAAAAGTTTAGGTTGCGGAATGAGCGAAAAAGACAGCGCTCGGTTAAGTAGAGTATAAATCAAAGAGTAAACAAGAGTCGCAATTGAATTGAAGGCCTGCGTGGTCAACGTAGATAAGGGATCCGAACACGGGCTGGCCTCTGATTGGCTGCAACGGGTGGAGCAAAAATGACTCGGGGTATAGGGAAAATAATACGGGATTTTCGTTCCGGGGCGTTTATCTCGAAACCTAAGCAAAATAGTATCTAAACAATTTATACGAGTCGATTCAGCAGATTTTTCCGAACAATTTGATAGGTCATAAGTGCCACTTTATTGCAAATTCGAAAAGACTGTTTCAGTTTAAAAGTACGCACAATAGTGAGTTACTCAAACACTGCTCGAACACACGCCAAGCATGTAATCACACTATTGTGCGTACTTTTAAACTGAAACAGTCTTTTCGAATTTGCAATAAGGTGGCACTTATGACCTATCAAATTGTTCGGAAAAATCTGCTGAATCAACTCGTATAAATTGTTTAGATACTATTTTGCTTAGGTTTCGAGATAAACGCCCCGGAACGAAAATCCCGTATTATTTTCCCTATACCCCGAGTCATTTTTGCTCCACCCGTTGCAGCCAATCAGAGGCCAGCCCGCGTTCGGATCCCTTATCTACGTTGACCATGCAGGCCTTCCATTCAATTGCGACTCTTGTTTACTCATTGGTATAAATAGTGAATATTTTATTAGTTCATATTTACTAATGGCAGAACCTATCAAGCGACAAAAAGTTAGAATGATTCGTGTGAGCGAGGTCAATGTTTTCATGCGGGTAGTAGCTCTGGAGCGGACCTGCCAAACGAGCTATAGCGATATAGCTAGAGAGGATTTGTGGGGCGTGATATTGAAACTTCACGGAGGCAGCCGCATGATCGAGATCTCTTATGGACGTTTTTCTCACAGGATCGGTTTGTTTGCCTCCCTTTTTTTTAACCTTTAAATTTTTTTTTAAAAAAAAATGTGACAAATACATTTGAAATTGGTTATAAACGAAAGTGCAAGTGTTTTGGAGTGGCTATCTGGCAGTGACGGCTCGTGCGATTTGGCAACAGTGTTTTTATCCCATTTAAATACATAGAAAACAATCGAAACTTGAGGAGGCTGCCAGCCTCCGCTTGAATCGATTTTTTACCTAAGTTTAAGTGGGAAAAATGCATGGTTGCCAAATCTCACGGGCCGCTACTGCTATCTGGACACAGAAATCGATATAAATATTTCTTCTGGATGGATTTACACGATAGAGAAACTGACACACAACGGAAATATGCAACAATTTCTCACCTGGATAGCTCTGTTTAAATTATCTGCCCAAATAGCCACTCTGAAACACTTCAACTTTTTTCTAAAACCAATTTCCACTGGATTAATTATAATTTTTGATTTGAGGTTAAAAAAAGTGAGGCAAACAAACCAAATTCAGATCGCCCATGCTCTGTCACACTTTGAGATAGGACTTGTAACATGTATCAGCCTCTCTATCGCTGTAGCTCGTTGGGACCTGCGCAAAAGACGTGAAATCGTCCTTCCGCGCATGTGAACAATAAACAGTCAGAACCGAAGTTATCTGAAACGACCTCTAGCATGGGGCAGAAAATAGATTCCTATAAAATGAATTTCTCGGTATGAATAATAATAACTAGCTTTTTATCAATGAGCATCTGAACTTCAGGGTTCCGCTTCACTAAATTTCGTCATAAATGGCGCATGTCATAGCAAGTCATACTTTTCCTGTCATGTATCGATATTAAAAAAAAAAAAAAAAAAAAAAAAAAAGCTGAATGGTGCCGAGCGTTTTAATAGAAGAACGCTTTAAATTCCAAAATTCAAAGTCTCGGACAAGTTTTGCTTTGATTTGAAGGAATGAAAATTGAAAAATCGCCAAATATCACCAGTGTGCTCCGCCTCTACTTTTGAAATGAGCTCCGCACTTTTTTGCCAATAATTGAGATCACTCAGAAAACGAAAAGTAACATTACAATCAGCGAACATCGAGCATAAAATGGTAAAGAATAGAGGGAATTAAGTGCTTACTTGTCCATTATTGTCCAATGAGGGTTTCCTAACAAAATACTAATGCAGGGCCGATTTTAGAGCACTGGTGGTAAGTACACGCGTGCACATATACGTTAAAGAGAAATGTAAGTACAGACGAAAATTAGCCGAAGACACAACACTACATTGCTATTGGATCGAAGGATTGTTTGTTCTTTGAAAAAATATCTATCCTTGTTGTTACAACGAGATTCACTTAATCAAAAGCAATCAACAAAAAAACAACAGTTGCCATTCGTTGTGGTTAGGTATGTGAAACAGAGACCCGGCAGTGTTCAATGTTTTCTCTTCATACCAGAATGCTTCAAGTATGAATGCTTCATACCTTTGAGGTTAGGTGATCGGTGGTCTTACTTCATATGCGGGAGTTATAGCATATGTACTCATGTGTACCTCTTGTTACTAATTAATAAGTAAGTTGTTACTCGATACTTCTCAAATTCATGATGAAAGTATAGAGGTGGAGGCGGATCACCGATTCTTGTACCTTGATGACGCAATAATTTCACGAACGACCAATCAACGTTCAAGGTACAATAACCCCCACCAATCGGTACATAGCACGGTACCGTGTACCTTGATGACGCGAAACATGGCGACCAAAAGTGATACTTCCATCATGTCTCAAATTCACAGCTCACTTCGACCACCCACTCAGTTGAGCTGTACGACGATCGAGATCGGGCAGAATTAATCACAAAATTTATCATTAATTTGACTCATCTGACTTCTAATTAAAATATTATTATTTCAACTGCAAATAGCTGATATTTTATTTGCAAAATAGATAAAAGAACGAGCCTTTGTTCTTTTACGCAACTCAGGCTCTTATAAAAGAAAATAGATTTTTTACCGTATTTGGCCGATTTATCATGTTCAACATTTCCTGTTCGAGTTAATTGTCGTTGCCATGGAAATGTTAACTTGCTATCGGTTGTCCCACCGAAAATTGGACTTGACAGTTCTACAGGCCTTCGTACACGCTCAAATTAGAATAGTCAAATCAGTGTTGCCAGATCGAGGGTAAAAAGCCGTATCGTCCCCATTTAAATCAATGGGAAACGCACGGCTTTTTCACCCGAATCTGGCAACACTGCGTCAAATTGGCATCGATGAGGCGAGATCCACCTCAAAACGGCAGGTGAGCCAACCGTTGCATGCTCCGTTGTTGGTTAAAAAGTTGTCAAACAACTGTGCAATTTGACAGCTCGTCAAACTGCAGAGTTATTTGACGATGGTTGTTATGTCATCATGTCCACCAATCTACTGTCAACAAATGAGCAAATAAACCCGTTTTGGAGGTGTTTTGCTCAAGGTTATGTTTGAATTTAGAAATGTCAGGTTGGCAATTCAATTGTTTGCGGTGGATTTCAGCTCACCGATGCCAATTAGACGATCCTAAATTAAGCGAGTACGAAGGGCTAACGGCCTTCATGAAAATATTACGTTTTGAACTAGAATTTCGTTCCTTAGAGAGTTAAGCCGAATTAAAATCCTGGGCGCCGCCATATTGGATGCGATTTTGCACATTTGTTTACCTACTGAGGGCTGTTGGTTGCAGTGGCGGATCCAGAAAATTTTTCTGGGGGGGGGGCACGCCTGGGAATTTTGAAATTTGAAGCGACGCGACAGTGGAAGCAAAATCGGGCTATTTTCTATTGAAAAAAGGCAGAATTTGAGGCTTCTGGGGGGGGGGAGGGCACGTGCCCCCGTGCTTTAAATTTCATGAATACGCATTCGAATGCTGTTGTATCGTTCACAGATGGAATCAATACCCTCGTTCAATCAAAAATTGCAATGATAATGATAAAGTTATAATGTTAGAGGGAGGTTTTAACCCTTTTTGGCCCCTTACACTTTTTCATTTTTTTATCACTAATTTTCCCATTTACAACTGATGATAATATTCCAAAAATGGTTGTTAATAGTAATTAATTAGCTGCTGATAGTACTTAATTAGTTCATTTTTACGAATTACCATTACAGGGAATTATAAACTAAATATTAGTGCCCATCATGGAGCCAACAGGGACCATAAGCTCCAGTGAGTGCAAAAAAATAGATGGAGAAAAACCTTGTTTTTTCATATTTTCCGTGAAAATTCATATTCAGCGGAATTTTTTATTTTTCTTTACTCATTTTTGGTCCAGTTGTGCGTTTTGACACCTTATGCTAATAATACCGGCCTATGATTCGTTAAAATTAATTTTTCAGCTATCGTAGGTCAATATAAACATGTTACAAAAACGAGCGGGCCACCTTAGGTGCACCAGCAAAACTACATGTTTACACAACTATTTGCTGATATCGCCAAAACAGGTAAAGTTTACGAAAAGATAATCATGACTCATGAAAGAGGGGTAAATAAGCATTTAAAAAATGTATAACAACTCAAGATTAAATTAGTTTATAGGCTTAGCTTTTACGCTTGTTTAATTACGAGAAAATTGTAAGAAGGCCTGCCAAAATGGTGACCGCCCTTTTTCGCACCGACTGAATCACCCGACACTCTTGATTTTTGGTATGGGGGAAGCAATAGCATCCTGTTACTCAGCACTTAGGCCATCTATTGTCGTTTCATGAAACTAACTGAAATAAAAGGGTGTGGGCCACCTTTGGGTCACCTACCTTACAACCTACAAGTAAAGACTCTACTTTTAATCAAACTTCAAACCGCCAATAGTGCAACCTGATTGGTCAGGAGCGGTAGGAAGCTGATGTTCTCCATCAAGCCGAACAATTAATTATACCAAGTTCAATTACTTATTCTTACGGCAGGCTACAGGATAGTTTTTACTCTGAGTCGGTCATATATTTTGTATATTTTGGAGTGCGTGCTGCATGCAACTTTTGAGGACTTTTAGATTCTTTATTTTTTATTCCGTTTCGAAAGTCAGAATTGTGGTGTAGTAAACGTAGCGCATAAGACCCCTACATGAGATGTTCATCAAGGCTGTTGATGTCAATAGAGGTAGCCAATAAAAGAGCGAGACATCGGAGTTTTTGCCGTTGATCATCATCTAACAATCTAACATATTCTGGTTGAATGTTATTCCCTTTATTATTTTGTTGAGTAGAAGAAGAAAAATCTGACGAATCATGCGATCAGCTAGATTTTGTCTATATTTACTGTCTCTACTATTTCTTCACCTCTGCGCGAACGTCTATTGAACAGGTGGCTGTACTCGAGCTTGTACTCGTACCAGTGGCGGCTCGTGAAATTTGGCAACCGTGTCCTCCTCCTATTTAACCAATGTAAAACAATCGATTCTCCCGGAGGCTGCCAGTCTCCGCAAGAATCGATTATTTTACCTACGTTTAAATGGAAAACTTGCATGGCTGCCAAATATCACGAGCCGCCACAGACTCGTATTCCCTATATACAGTTTTTCCTCCTTCCAGAGACTTTATTTGTCATTAATCTTTAATGGAGCGACCCGGCAACCATGTTTTGACGAGTGCTTAGTATACAATACAGATAGAATCGAGTTAAAAAGGAGATTTCGCTGCCCGGTTGGAGCAGCTCGAATCCCTGACGCGACTGCCCCGGACAACTGAAAATCGTGACTTTGTTTCGTCGGCTATGAATGCAACAAGCACAACAAGCAGAGCCCCGCGATTCGCGAACAAGCACACATTATGCACCGAAAATAAGTTGAATTAAAGATTGTGAAGTATGATACGAGTCTATTATTCTGGATCAAAAAAGAGAGGAGTGCGATGATAAAGAACGGTGTAAAGTGGATGAACTCGAACACAGCCCAGCGGGGAGGAGGTGGGAGGGGGGGGGAGGGGGGAGTAGTAACAGCGTGTTAATTCGCTGAGCCGGATAACATTTTGGTGGAGGGAGAGTATGCAGGATGGAAAGAGGGGGGTGGGGTGGTAACAGTGGGGTGGAAAAAAGAGACTGCTTTCAGGATAGCGGGTGTGAGGGGGGGGTGAGTAATTCCATCACATCATCCAATTAGTTAATATGAAAAAGGCATCCCCCAATCTCTGTCCTACAGTATCTCTCTCGAGCATGTATTATGTTTTGTAAAAGAAACAGCCTTTTAATGTTATTTGAACCACTTACATGTACTATGAACCGCAAAAAGAAAGTTATTTGATTGAAATCACTGTCGCTGATCCCTGAAAAATTTTCATAATGGTTTTGGATTTTTTTAATGCGCCGCACTATCAAGTCGCATTCCTTCAAACACCGGAAAAATGCGAAACCGTTTAAAACTTGCTGAGAAATGAAGGTGTGAAAAGTCGACGATGAGACTTTCTTTTGAATGCTACAGTAATTAGGTACATGGTACGATTCATGTGCATTGGGTTCGTGTTTTTATAATAATTGAAGAGTTCCTAGGCACAAGGGCGTATAGAAGTGAGCAACATGAAAGTGGAAATTTGGAACCTCATAGCCTTCGAAAAAACAATATTTTGAAAAGAACGAAGTTTCTAGGAAAGCAATTTTGTTTTTCTTTCATGCGATTTTTTGTTATTTATAAAATTACGATCTGCTCATAAGCGACGAGGCAGCAAAGTACCTTATTTAATATTAATCTGCTCATTTTTTACGCGCCTTGTGCCACAAAGGACGTACTATCGTAATTATCATCTGATTATATTTCGCCAGAGGAACTATATCATTACTCGAAATGTCATGAAAATTTGCTGGATGTTTCTCTCATACTTTAATCCGAATTTAAATCTAGTTTGATGTACTTATGAACTCAGAAACACAGGAAGAAACTGGTTTCCCTTCTTAAACTGCAGTGAGGAAAATTGCATTGAAAATATAAAGATATAAATCGACTTAGTGATGGCAACTTAAGCTGAGTGTCAATTTTTCGCTGTAGGTATCATTCAAAACATTGGTAAAACCGTAAAACGGTCATAAAACTAACTTGCCTCGGGGTGTATTACAGCTCCTTTGCTTTTGTGAATGGTATGTCCCTCTTAAAAATAATATCATGATTTAAACGACCGCCGTTAAATTTGTCTGCAACAAAAAATTATGGCTTTTTAGAAAGTATAACGCAGCTTTTATTGATCAAAATGTTTAAAGTCTCGGAAGAAATATAACCAAGTCAGATACCGTTCCTCGTGTTGTTATGCAAGTAATTAAGGAAGATCCTTGCATGATTGTTCTGCTTTTGCCGACCCCCAAGAAATGAAGGCGTTAAGAAAAAAAGAAGAAACAAAAAGACGCAGCTCTGCACATAAGAAAAGAAAACTTTTGGGAGAGGTATGAATCAAGCCTCGCACAAGGCCACTGCGGCAAAAGGTTCCCTATTTTTACACGCACTAATTTTACCAGCAACAAAAAACGTACGTACGTGTTTTCAACATTATAAGACTCTGCCTCTTAGGCCAAACACTCAAACAGTGGGAAGGCTCGGTGTAGCATCAGATATCGCTGGCCAGGGTCGTGTTGACAAGTAATAATTTATTACTGTTCCCAGGTAACTGTTTTGTTTTTGCCGACCCCAAGAAATGAAGGCGCTTCAAAATGTGAGAAATAATTTTGCTCAATTAAACGACTTGAAGACGCTTATCAGGAGAGGTAATCAAGCGAGTCACTAAGTAAGTGACATTGCAGCTCCAACATTCCAATGAGATAGAGAGCATACTTACCTGCCAAGAAGGAAGTAATTAGGGTATTTAACGATTTTCTTGGCCTAATTCTTTACATGCATAATTCACACGCTTCCCTTAAATTTTGTTAAGGCCATTGTAAAGGACAAATGAAAATAACATTTTTCACGCGCATGTTTGAGGAGAAAATGATTGCAATTTTTTGAGTTTCAAAATACCCGATGAAAGATCAGTATTATTTTTCATCTTCAAAAAATTCGAGATAAATTTTTCTTTCCTTAATTCCCTACTCCATATATCCAGCGGTTCTTCGTTAAAAATTAAAACGAGAAAATAAATTTTGAAACGGCTCAATAATGTTATCAGGAAAGTATATGTGTGTCTCACCAGAGAAATCTTGAAACGAAATAGCATTTCTAAATTGCACCCTTAAAATTACTTTTTTTTTTTTTTTTTATAATAATAATCTCTCAGGAATACTCACTAAATAAACCAACTTGGATTAAAGAACATTACACAGATCTGCCAAAAGAATGCATTATTCTTCTCGCTTTCCTCCGTAAATTTAAGTAATAAATTTAAATTTCGAATAAACTCATTTATACATTTGCAAGACAGATTTAAAAAAAAAAAAATAACCGCTCTTCTGAGAGTGAATGAGTGAAATAGAAAAACTCCAGCTTCACTATACCTCTCAGAGTGTTTCATAAATTGAGTTTGCCTTTTCTCAGGCGAGTAATGTCAATTGGGGGAATAAAATTGACGTGAAAATAAAAATGGGGGGGGGGGGAAACGAGGGAAAGGAAGAAGCGTCCCATTTTCTGAGCAAGAGAAAGAGCGAGTCGAGGGGGATGGTTTGATTTTCCTGAGAGAAGGTGAATAAAGGAGGAGGATATTATAACTTACATTTCATTATGTATTTATCTTGGGGGAGCACAATGCAATTGGTCGCCTTGTATGCACGGAGCGAGGGTTGGTGGGAGGAGCCTCCGCGTATTTATTTAAGGGGTGTTTTATTTCACCCTTCATTCGACGGTCGGTGAACATGGCGGGACCATTCTTATCACCTCTTCACGGGGATCTCTTATCGGAATACGTATTCGGACGAAGAAGACAAGTGAGTTTTCCGATATTTTTTATCATTTCTTACGAATCAGCGAATTTTATTCGTTCTTCAGTTAATATAATTTTTATTCAATTTTGTTTTTAAATTTGTGAAGTTTCAATTTTCATTATTTTTCGTGCTTATTTTCGTACACCAACCCTCTCTTATCTTTAAATAAAAAATGTTTCTTTGCAGGTTATTTAACGACGTATTAAATCGCGATAGATTAATTCTAAACTTTTCAATAATTTACGTGCATGGTATCTTTTCAGTGTCGTCTACCCGACACTTTCAGCAAGAAAATGTGACATTTTAGAGGTGCAACAACTAGTTCTTCACCGCAATTTATTTTGATTCATTTTTGTCTTTCTGCGTTTTTTATTCGATGTATTAATCTTATCGTATATTTTTGTGCGTGAAATATTTTCAAACGTATAGTGTCCGTGACGATAAGGATGGGAGTTTATAGTATTTTATTATTATTATTTTTACTTCTAAGACAAAAACATGAATAAATGGTTTTATTTTGAAAAAAAGAAGAAAAAAACAATGACGTGCTTTCCAAGCGCAGTTTCATGACTGCACTCAAAACCTTTTCCCCCCTTTATCTTTCAAAGAAAATAAAAAAAAAAAAAAATCTCCAATTTGATAAAATTCGCGAAAACTTTTTTTCGCAACAGAGCGAGTGCGGTTTACTGGAAACAATTTCATGACTTTTATATTCATCAGTTTTCTGAAGTTTCGGATAAAAAGAGCGGAAGACGGCATAAACTTCATTTACTTACGAGTATTTCTTTTATTTTAATTTTGTTGTTGTGATGAGGCCAGCTTACTAATTCTGTTGAGGTCTTGCAGCCTTCTTTGAACGAATTAAAATACACTTTAAATGCTCACTCTTTTACTTTTCACTGTAGAAAAGTGCGTGTATCGTAAATTAAATCACTTGTATTGTAAATTGTGTGTGCTTCGATATAATACGAAAGTCTTCTCCCCCTCGACGATTTTCACGTGTATTCTTATATAAAATTTAAGATTCTAAGTTTTTACAATTTGCAAAAAATATAGTTAAACATGCATCTTGCATTTGTCGTATCTTGCATTTATCATGTTTTCTTAAACCTTGTTCGGATGAGATGCGGGGTTTTCTATAAATTTGGCAGTGGATCGGTGAAGATTTTCATTCAAATCGTTCGATAAAATGTTTTTGGCCCTTGTGAAAAAGAGTTGGTACAAAAATGGAAAGTCGAAAGCTTCAATTCAGTTCAGTCAAAAATCACTTCTTTAAGCGTTGCTATAGTTTGAAGTAACCTGCTCGGAAGGAGTGTCACATTGAGGATGACAGTGAAGCGGCAGGGACATTGTGTGAGACATTTTTGAACTTTCCGCGCAAAATTATTCAAAGTCCCTTGATATCCGATTATCGTACGATTCCGATCATAACATTTTTTAGGCTTAAAATAGAAAATCAGTTCTTAATTATATACTTAATACAAGTTTTTACCTCTCCTTGAATTGAATGAAGGGTGCACGTAACTTCGATTCATTGAACCTTGACTTATTCCTTAGGCTATTTTGGAGGGTCCGCAGTCTCCATTGAGGGTTCTCCTGGAACCTAATTACAAATTGTTTTATTTTCAATGATTTACTCTCTGAAAACTATTAGGTACTTAGGTATGCTCATTAGGTCTTAAATGTGAAGGAGGAAAACGGGCAATTTTTAGAGCTTATTTTGTAAAGAATGGAAAATCTGTGTATAGAATGTATTTTTTGAGACACGCCTTATTTTTGTCCGCAAGTAAACTTTTCCTATGAACTACCCATTGAAATATTTTCCCTTTAATATAAAGGCATTTGCTTGAAATATTAACCCTTCTGGTATTCTAAGAATTTCGTCTTTAAATCATGTTACCACTGCATATGATTCTCATGTTGAGTTTGAAAGACCCCAGAAAATTTGAGCATAGATACAATTAATCATGATGGACGACTATTTCCAAAACTGGCTGAAAGTCCTCCAAACGCTCTAGGAAAAGTTAGATACGTCTAAATAGGGCATGTGGGGGGGATGTTAAAATTTCTTTTATTTGTTTTTTGTGTGTTAAATTTAAAACAGCTCGGGCCGGGCTCGGGGGTTTTATGAGACTCCGATTGGGCAAAAAAAGTTAATTTAAACATGGATTTCTTAATTTTAATTGACCTTAATTCTAAATAAATGATTTCATTACGTGCGGAGAAATGGATCTCGAAAGATTTTGGAGATTGCAAATTCGCATTTGAATGTCAAGTATCAAAATAACATTGTTATTTTTAAAACATTCAAATGCTCAAAACAATTGGTATGTTTTCAATTTGAATGATCTCGGCGTCAATGTTTTTGAGACATTACTTCCGCAAATTGACGGTCTTCCGATCTAAACGTTATATGAAACGATTTGATGAAGAAAAGTCACTTTATTTCCAGAACTTCTTTTTCTTTTTTTATCTATTTAATTTAAGAAGACTTTAAGTGGCTTCTTACATACTAAATCTTCTTTGAGTAAAACATTTATCTAGGAGAATCCAAAGTTGTTTTCCTCCGAGTAACAAACAAAATATAAGAGCTCTAATACGCTTAGAAATATTCACCGGCGGCGATAAAGATACCCGGTCAGGGTATGCAACACGCAAAGCACCAAGGCACTTTTCAACTCCTGTAATAATTAGGTGCGTTGAAAATTGCATAACTTGGCCACAGATCTTTGTCCTTGCCTTTAGGTACTAAGACTTTCAAAAGAAAGTTACCTGGTCGAAGTTTTTATACTGTTTTAAATCTCGGCAACCTCATGGGCAGAGCCAGCAATTTGGCAACTGTGGATTCTTCCCATTTGAATGTATGAGAAACAATTGATTCTTGAGGGGGGAGGGGTCATGCCCCAATTTCTAATCGATTGCTCCTCATACATTCAAATGGGAAGAATCCACAGTTGCCAAATTGCTGGCTCCGCCCATGGGCAACTTTTAATTTAAAATTAAATTTGGGGGTGATAAAAATGTTTCAACGTAAAATCAGTGCAGAGCTGCCGATTTGCGTAGATTTAATGACATTTAGAAATTCATCGAAGATTCCACCGGTTGAGAAAAGATTATAGAGTTTAGTTCAGTGTATGACTGTAACGCACGAAAATACAAGCGTCTTTTATCTTTTCTCAACCGGTATTATTTAATTAACTAACGGCGTTTCCACCGATTGAAAAAATATTACAGATCAGAGTATTTTCGTGCATTACAGTCATTCACTGAATTGAACTCTGCAATCTTTTCTCAACCGGTGGAATCATCGGTGAATTTAAAAATATCATTAAATCTACGCAAATCGGCAGCTCTGAATCAGTGACAACTCAAATATGATTTGATCTAACCTTTTTATCAAAATGATTTTAAAACGTGCGTGATTCGAGCAGCTTATACTAAAAGAATCAGAATAACCAGGATTGGTGTGGAAAAATTCCGAAAACTAAAAATCCAGCTTAAGAGTATAGTACGCAAACTATCGCAAAAGCCCATGGGTCACATTATTCCATTCTAGTGTGAACCTTAAGAAAAAAGTCCGTTATTTCATCTAAAAGAGATGCATGGAGAAAAATTGAAAGAGCTTTACAGGTTTGAGCTCTGACTTCGGCCTCAGCAAAAAGTCCTTTTATCGTGGAAATGCTCTTGTAGAAAAACCAAAATAGCCAATTGGGTTTCGGGGGTTACAAAAGAAAGTGAACTCCGTGGCTTCACAGATTTTCAACGTTTTCTTATCGGTTATCAAAATTGACTCAAAAGTAATGACCGGAAGGCAGTGGCGGCTCGTGCGATTTGGCAACTGTGCAATTTTCCATTTAAACTTATGTAAAAGAATCGATTCTTGAGGAGGCTGACAGCCTCCGGAAGTATCGATTGTTTTACATTGGTTAAATGAGAGGAGGACACTGTTGCCAAATTTCACGAGCCGCCACTGCCGGAAGGTTCTCATTTATGGAAATATATAAAATTTGTTTCAAATGTTTTTGTTTCCGTACTATATAGACTAACTATATGATATTATGTGTACAATCTGACCCGTATAAAACTCGAAACGGACTTGTAGAGAGACGCACACTGGGGGGAGGAGGTATTAGTTGCTTTAACAATTCTATTATGTTAAAAGTGGGGACCGCACAACGGTGAAATCATAAATTTAACAACATGAAATGGAATTTTTTCGAAAAAGTATTGTTAAAAATAACAACACCAATTGTTCGATCTACAAAATTGTTTTGAATTTCACATAAGTACTGCAATTCGTTGATTTAACAATCAAATTTTTCAGTTTAACAATACGTTTTGTTACTTTACCTTTCATCATTTTGCGGTCACCAATTTTAACATTAGAATTATTTAAATCAACAAATTTTTTTTCCAGAGCAAATTTTTGAAAATTGGATGTGAAAAAATGAACCCTCCCCCCCCCCCCCAAAAAAAAAAAAAAAAACCAATGCCAATACGACAGCATCGAACAAAAGTCTCGTCTTACTTTCATCTCTTTTAACCCTTTCAAGGGAGGTGGTCAACATGTGTAACAATTTATGTAACATGGGACTCAATGAAATTTAAATGGACATTTTGCAAAAACTAGTGTGACTCATCAAAATTCTTAGAAAACTGTTCTCTTTTGAACGGTCAAAAAAAATCTAATCCCCCCCCCCCTCTCATCCGAAAATGCGTGCATGAAAGGATATACATTGAGTTTCATAAGAATTAAAATTAACTCTTTTGAGCGTGACACCTGAAACATTCACAGACTCGCGCTTCTCTTAAAAAAATAAAATGTAATAAAACCTCTTTTTAAGTTTATTAATTAATTGAGCTCTTGGGTTGTAGACAGCTAATTTTACAATTCACTCAATTCTATTACTGCAAAATTAGTTTAAAGTATGCATGCAAAAGTAACACCCGAAACAATGTAATGTCCCCCTTTATTTAAGAGCCCTCTTCGACACTTATCCTTCTCTTCAAGCTACCCCTCTTGAAGTTGCATCGATGGGCGTCTAATCAAGGAGTCCTCGAGTTGAGTGGCTTTTAGATGAGAATGATGCGGATGAGTCCCATGATCCATCTTCAGTAATCTTTGCACTCAACTCGAGTCGAGCAGTCGCTTAGGAAGCTCTAAATGGGGTTGAATAAAAAAATCGGGAAGCGATCGGGTCGCTTTTACCATTTGCTACGTCTACATGAACATTCCGATCATGATGGATTCAACTTGATCCACGGTGAAAAATTCGATGTATACACGCGCGTTTTAACCCGCGTTCAAACGTATTGCTCTTCGAATGTAGAAGCTTGTTTGATAGGCGTCTCAGCTGAATTTGGCGCAGGGCCACTACTTGGGGGGCAGGGGGAGGGGGTGGGGCAATTTCCCCCCAAAGATTTTCAATGTGGGGCCGAAAAATCAAGTCAGAGAGCTTTTTTTGAAGATGCACGGCCAAAAATAATAAAAAAAAAAAAAGCCATCCAAATTCTTGGAGGGCCTCCCCCCCCAAGGTAAATCTAAAATGGCGCCCCTGATTTGGCGCGTGTTGAGCATCAACATTTGACTGTTGAGTCTACGTTCAATATGGATTTAGCATTTGTAACTAAGCTTAAATTCAATTTATTCCAACATCTAACACCGTACATCCAAAATTCAATTCCTTTTACCTATTTATAGACGGACAGCAACATTGTACACGTATGAATGAAACGGAGCGTCACCGGACTGACCTCATGTTTATGAACCTTGGATAAAATCAGTAGAATTATACTATAGAGAATAGGTTAGAAAAGCCGCGCACTATTCGAAACTTTTTTAAATTTTTAAATATCTTTCAAGTTTTTGCCAAAACTTTAGGTTCATTAGTGTAAATCGCCCGATTGATATGTATAGCATAAAACTTCGAACAAAGTGATTCGCGATGCACTCCATCATTTCGAGACTACGCCCGATTAAATTCGATCTCGTCATTTGTCTTACAAAATTTCATTTTCAAACTGACAAAAAACGCGACTCCAAAACAACGAATCATCGAGCGCCTTCAATTCGGTGGATAGGCAAAACGAACACCGCAGAGCAGGAATATTTAACTACCCCGCACTCACTTTATACGATCGAGCGTTGTTTTGTCTCTCAGTTACCTGCTTGTGAAAGGGTCAAATGAATCGAAGCTGGTTTCTACATTTAGAGACACGCATCAAAATGCATAAGTAATTGAATGAAACTAAAGAGTATAAATCATCAACTGGTTTTATGATAAGTCATTAGCAAACTTTTGCATCAATAATATGGAGTCAAACAAAATAGACCGATGAACGCACCAACACCAATAATCTTCAAAATTTATCCACAAAGTCGACCGCGTAGATATTGTTTTAAAATTTGTTTGGAAGTTTGGTTGCGATTTCTACAATAAACAAGCGCAATTGAAGCAACTGCTTGTTACCAAGTCCAGTCACCGAACGCGGAACAGCGCGCCGGAATGCAACATCGACGATGTTTCGGTAACGAAACTTGTGGTTTTAGGGCACCACCTTTGCCTTTGTCTTGGTTTTTCTTTCGCTTACAGCTATGCCTTAGCGACAACAAAGCGACGATTGCCCCTCTCAAGTTGAGAGGGAACTTTCCGTGAACCGCGAACCGAACCGAACCGATTATTGGTCGCGGTTTAAACCCCTGCTCTCAACTACCAATATTCGTTGGAAAAGACCCCACCCTCAAACTAGCCTAAAAATCATCCAAGTCGGTTAAATTGTTTACCCCATTAGATTTTACACGATATGTATACAGGGTGTAACAGTTGTACCCCCCCCCCCCCCCAACCAAATTTTGAACGTATTGAGATAAATTGTTGCGGTTTGGACCATTCTTCATAATTTTAGTTGACATTTCTTTTTGTTGAGGGTCAAAACCCCCAACCCTCCCTAGGTGGCCCCTTAGGGGGGCTATCTCAAGAATTTCAAATAGCAACCCCTATCTTGTGATACATCGTTTGAAAGGGCGTAAAATTCTAAGACTTTTGGCGCAAACTAAAGGTCGATATCGTTTTTCGTTTTCGATACATCGAAAATCAAAGTTCGACTTTGACCCATTTTCAAAAAATCAGAACTCCCATTTTAAAAGTCTGAATTTAAAAAACTAGGGGTCTAAAATACTTTAAAAAACAAGTACTTTTCAGAAAAAAAATACGGTTCTGCCATAAATTTGGTCAAAATTTGGTTTTAGAGCCCCCCAACAGTTGTCAAAAAAATTGCCCCTCAAGGGGTCTATCTCAGAAATTCCGAGGCACGACCCCTATCGAGTATCGAATGATACATTACTCAAAAGAGCGCATTAAACGGAGCATTTTGGCGCAAACCGCAGGTCGATATCGTTTTTAGTTTTCGATATATCGAATGGCGAAGTTGGGTTTTCACCCATTGTCAAATTCCTGGGGCTCCCTAGGGGGGGGGGGGGGTTAACCCCCAAAACAATAAAGTTCAACTAAAATTATGAAGAATGGTCCAAACCGCAACAATTTATCTCAACTCGTTCAAAAGTTAGACGGGGGGAGGATACATCTGTTACACCCTGTATATAGCTTGTCGCGTTTTTGTCAATCTAAATATCCCATTGTTCAAAGTTTGTCAGATCAATCGCTAATTTCGTACATTATTTATTTTACGCAGAGACGTAACAGGACTACATTTACTCCGCAACAACTGACTGAATTAGAATCGCTATTCCAGAAGACACACTACCCGGATGTCTTCTTAAGAGAGGAAGTTGCTCTTAGGATCAGCTTATCCGAAGCCAGAGTCCAGGTAATTTTCTCATCCCCCCTCCTTCTCCTCTTGTCTCATTTTTCTATAGTGTATTCACCTTCCACACTTTTTCTCGTTATTTTTTATGTTTCATTCTTTAATGAGCTACGTTAAATTGAAAATTGTATTATACGAAGCTTCAAAGCTTCCTATGTGTACCGAATGTGTGACTTATACTTTTAGTGAAAGATTAAAGTTTTCAGATTTTGCCCAGTAAAAATTAGGTAAAACGTCTGACCTAGTGGTGAATTCAAGGAACTTTTATGTCCATCTCTCTCTTTGCCCATTTTTCACTTGAATGATAGGAAAGGACGCAGATTCGGAGCAGTCACGCGCCTTTCCCTCTTTCACTTTATCACTCTTTCACGTGCGTACCAATTCAGGTGTGCATGGAAGGAGACCGAAAATTTCCTAGATCTACCGGTGTACAGACAAACCATTGTAACTTGCTGTCAAATGCTGAGGCAAGTGACCCGATTTGACAAGCAAGAAACAACTGAACCCTGTTTACCCTTTGTACCTTTCTTGTAACTTTAACGGAACGAATTTTTATGTTACGGATTAAACATGTGAAGGATAATTACCGAAATCAGATGCGAAAAACCCTCAGAAAGCTTTTTGGTCCTCTTTGTTTCTTTCGATACGACGCGTTTTAAGCGAGATAATCGCTGCACAGTGTGGAAAAGTCAGCGCTTTTACCATAGCGGCCGGCTCAAAGAAGCAGCGGAGAGGCGGGTTGCATTCTCACACTGCCGCTTTTCATGGTAAAAGCGCTGACTTTTCCACACTGTGCAGCAATTATCTTGCTTAAAACGTGTCGTATCGAAAAAAACAAAGAGGACCAAAAATCTTTCTGAGGGTTTTTTGCATCTGATTTCGGTAATTATTCTTCACATGTTTAATCCGTAACATAAAATTCGTTCCGTTAAAGGTACAAGATTGCGTGAAAAGTACAGTCAGACTCAATTTCTAAATTTTTCGAGATCATTAATGGATTTTGCACGTAAAATTACCACGGTACACCGATTTTTAAGAAATGTGGTTCATAATAGTGGTCGCTATCCTTAAAAAACAGTCAATTTTTTAAAACTTTGGGGGGCTGTAGCTTAAAAGGGGGGCATTTTGGGATACATGTTTGTACGGAAAAAAAGTCTTATTTTGACCCGTAAAATCCGCCCCCCTGAAATATTCGGGAACAGTTTTTCAACACCCTGTACTTACGTATAGGTTTGGACAGAAAAGTGAAATTATTCAATCCAGATGCAACAAGTCTACACAAACGGAAGGGGGTGGAGGCGGGCCATTGCCGATCTGCATCTCTGCATTCATCGTCGATCCAAACTGGATCCAACGCATAAACGCTGCGTTTTATCCTCCTCTGATTCAATCCAAATGGGGCTATTGCACACTTTTGCTATAAGCGATTTGATAGTCGATTATGGCGTAAAAACCTCAAAAAATAACGATGGCTGCACTAAAAACTTCCAAAATCCACTCCTAAACTCAATAAACGCAGTTATTTGCGCGAGCGTTATGGTGGCCGAAGGCACTAACAATGGGAGATTCCCATCTAACAATTCTGAAACTCCATCAAGAAGTGACCAATCAGAGACGACTTTCATTTGACACTGGTGTCACTAGGTGTTGCGGTACCTTTCATCGGATGTGGATCATCACTTGATGACTAATTGCTCTGTGAATCATCCTTGTCAGCATAGAAAGAGTGACGAAATTAAGATAGGAATCTCCCATTATTAGTGCCTTCGGCCACCATTACGCTCGCGCAAATAACTGCGTATATTGAGTTTAGGAGTGGATTTTGGAAGTTTTTAGTGCCGCCATCGTTATTTCTTGAGGTTTTTACGTCAAAATCGACTGTTAAATCGCTTATAGCAAAAGTGTGCAATAGCCCCATTGAACTCAACCCAGATTCAAATCAGTGCATTTGGTCCATTGATAACCAGGACAAATATCGACCAACTGAAGAATCGGCGATTCCTTTCAGATGCGACCTTTTGCATGGGTTCAAATGGACAAAATGCTATTCTGTCAAATTGCACGCTTCGCCATTTGGTTCAAATCCTCGCATGAACGATTAATTTTTCGATTAATATTGAGAAAATTGTGGCCCCCGAATTGAAGGTTATTTTTTTTCCTTTCAATTTTTCAGGTTTGGTTTCAAAATAGACGCGCTAAATGGAGGAAACAAGCTCGTTTGCAATTATTGCAAGACGCCTGGCGGATACGTTGTTTGGGGTTATCAGCTCCACCACTTTTAATGGGTGAGTGATCCAATAATCACTAAGACTTATTTATTACGTTCGAGAACATGGGCGTAACTGCGCCGTTATTCCTCCTAGAAAATCGAAAAAAAAGGAAAACAAAAATAAACATTGGGGTAGGAAAAGAAAAGAAAAAAATCGAATGATTTTGAAGAAAAGTTAACTTCACATTTGGGATGCAACCGGAGATATATCCAAGAAAAATTTTCTACTTACGCCCGCATATCTAGAAAAAAACAACGAAAAATCAACAAATTTACGAAGGTCTTCTTCTTTTTCTGAATCTAATAAGTAAGTATATGCAGCCGCGAGCTCATATTTCTCAGCGGTAATTACATGGTATAAGTGTAAGTGGCGCCTCGTGCAATGAGATAACAACTCATTTTCTTCGCTTAAATTTAAATGGTTAATAATTGTGACCATAACTCACGAAAATATACTCTGATCTGTAATCTTTTCATCTTTCGATGGCATTACCATTGACTTTATAAAATTTGTGGGAATGTCGATATTCACCGACGATTCCATTGGTTGGAGAAATATTACATAGAAATGAAACAAGCGGCGGCTCGTGCAATTCGGCAACAATGCTTTTCCTCCATTTGAGTCTATGTAAAACAATCGATTCGATAGTGAAGCAGCGCTTCACCAGCATTCGATTGTTTAACATAGAATCAAATGGAGGAAAAACATCATTGCCAAATTTCACGAGCCGCCATTGATGAAAAAAGCGGTAAATTCAAACTTTGCATATCGATACGTTATAGTGCGACTACATTACTATTTAAAAGTTGAAGTTAATAAATACAGACATGACGAGCTAATTTTAAGTGGATAAAGGGGTTAAGTAATGTTACTTCGGATTTTGAGTGAGTCAACTTATTAAAAGTTCAAAGTCCCGACGTTTTAAAAATTTTAGATAAACAAACAAACGTGTAAAAAGCTAGGTTTACTTTGTGCATTTTCATGGTTTTAGACCTAGGTTTTAACTAAATGTTGTATAATTTGTAAGTATAGTTCATCCACTTAGCGCTCCAAAAACGAGACTGACGCGATTCCTTCTTTTGTCTCATTTGTTATTCTAATGTAATGGTGTTTCCAGGGCCCAGCAGTCATCGCCAAAGCCCAGCAGACTCGATGACTCCGACCAACTTGAAAATTCCAACTAGTGAAAGCTCCGATTTTCGAATTATGCACTGGTAATGATAACATAACGCTACAATATATAACTAATTATTATGATTGTATACTCGTAACTACCCCCCCCCCCCCCCCCCCCAATCTGTGACGATTCAGGAGAGGATCCGAGTAGCTTTATGCTCTCTGCATTATTTCGAAAACTTTTAGAAGGAAAATATTAAAATCTGAAAAAAAGAAGAAAAAACCATTCGAAAAGTCATAATGAGGGGGGGGGGGTGAGATCGGTTATTAAACTAAATAAATAAATTAAAGGTGAAGGTCTGAAAATCCACGAAAAAAGTAGAAAATTCAATTAAGATTTAATAATTTTTTGACGCGCGTAGTAGAAATCAAGCTCTCAACACTGCCATTGTTTGAAATTGAGCTATTTTTAAAGGCATAGTATACTAGTATCACAGAATAATACAATCAGAACGGAAACTCCCATAAGAGCCAATGGAAGCAAGTTTGGAATTTACCGGCACCAATAGGCAACGCTGTGGTCCTATTTCCCAACATGGCGGACGTGTGTGATTTGTGTTGAAACTCATTTATTTCTGTAAATTCTGGAAAGAAATCTTAAGTTTCCGGCCTCACTTTTATTCTAATGGCATTTCAGAATGAAAATTTCGCGGATCATGTCCTAAATTTTTTTTTCGAGCGCGAATCCAGATGTAAACATCCTATATCCCAACGTGGCGGACGCGAAATGAATTTGCTTCAAAATCCGACGGAGTTTCCGTTCTGATTGTATTATTCTGTGCTAGTATCAGCCAATATTTAGTGAATCTCTCATAATTTTGCTCACGCACTTAAAATCTGCTAACACCATTGTGTCTCGTATCGCTAAACAGGTGAGTTTAGCACTCAGAACCATTAGGTGGCTTAGTAATGTAAATAAAATTGTAAAATTAATGTATAAGTTGATAAGAGATATGATAAGAGCGGGGTCTATCGGCATTTTCTATCTTTGTCTTATATACGTGTATGATTTAATGGAGAAATGAGTAAAATACTTAAAATTTCTCGTTGCGCTACTGATTATTATAAAAATGTAGAGGATTTAGAGATATGACCTCACAAGCGGAAAGAATGTCTTGATTTCGTGACCTATCCAAAGAACATAACCTTCAAATCGGCAAAAAAAAAAAAAAAAAAAAAAGAATTCTGCATTATGTTTGCTAAAAAACGATTTATGTCACTCAAGGAAAGGCATTTTTGTTTATAAATGATTTTTAGACTGTTGTCTGCTCTCAATTTGTTTAGCCACCGGAATTCTGAGGTTATGCTCCTTCGCTGGGTCACACAAGTGCAACATATTACCAAGCTCTTAGTCACCCTTTTGGTCTCATCAGTGTTCACATAATAGGGCTCTTGCAAACTTTTGCAATATGAGCAAATGAATAGTCCAATCTGATGTAAACACCAGCGAAAATCCAGAAAACCACACTACAAAAGTCTAAAATTCAGTAATAAACTCACACAACTGCTATAACGGCAAGTTCATAATGGCGGCTCAACGCAGGTATCATGGGATATTCCTGTCTATTAATATGTCACTTTCTCTACGGAAACACAGAGATTTGTCTCACAAGGGGAGGCTCAGAAGTCGCCGCCTCCGATTTTGAAAACAATTGCACGAAAATGTAGCTAAAGTAAAACTATTAGACCCATGTTTCTCACTTTTTGCCAATGGATCTTTCTAAAGCGTCAGGAATTTTTTGAAATTTGCCGAAATTCACATAAAAGCCCGAGCGGAGAGCGTTCCGAATATTTACGTGAATTTCGGCAACTTTCAAAAAATTCCTGACGCTTTATAGGAAGGCCCATTGGCAAAAAGTGAGAAACACGGGTCTAATAGTTTTACTTTAGCTACATTTTCGTGCAATGGGTCTCTTGCAAACTTTTGCTACAACGATAAAGAGTGTTTTATCGAACGTAAAATTGCCTGAAAAGTCCATTGGTGGCATCAAAAAGTCATAAAATGCAATAATAAACTCACAAGAAGCGTTCAATGAAATCCAAGATGGCGAGGAAATATCGAGCCATTTGTATGCATGCACCATGAGCATCCAAGGATGGCCAACTTTGACAACCTCACTGGAAGTAGAGGTTATGTGTTTGTTTACGTTGTGATTGGTTGTGATCAATATTGTGAGGTTGGCTATCATTGGATGTTCGTGGTGCATACATTCAAATTGCTCGATATTTCTCCGCCATCTTGGATTTCATTAAACACCTCTTGTGAGTTTATTATTGCATTTTATAGCTTTCTGATGCCACCAACGGACTTTTCAGGCGATTTTACATTGGATTAAACTCTCTTAATTGTTGTAGCAAAAGTTTGCAACAGACCCATTGTTTTCAAAATCGGAGGCGGCGACTTCTGAGCCTCCCCTTGTCAATATCGCTCATGATACCTGCGTCCCTCCACCATTAAGCCCGATTCTGAGAGTGAATTTTGTGATTTTTTTGTGTACTCATCGTCATTATTACAGATTTATACGCAAGAATCAACTCTTCAATCCCCTGTAGCAAAAGTTTGCTAGAGCCCCATTACATGGACGAATTTTTAACATAGAGTCCTACGGAATTTCAGCTGCACTTGCACCTGTAGCTGTACATGTAATGGTAAGCTCGTTTCACATGTCAAGGCACTACATTTGTTCGATTGACATTTCATAATGATGTACTGGAACTGAAAGTGTTAAATTTGTTTAACTCCTAAAAGCTCAATGTATGAATTTTCAGTTTGCAGATGAGCAACGAGAAACCAAGCTCTTTGCTCTCACCGGCGCCTGCCACTACAGCTCTATGTCCTTGCAATATTTCAAATCCAGCCGATAAATCACCGCAGTCAGCCGGTAAGAAAATCACAATTCACGGCGACGGCTCGTGAACATTCGATTATCGATTTATTCCCACTGAAACCAATACAAAAGCATCGATTATTTCTAGGGTTCAATCGAGTCTTCAAAGGATCGATTCTTGTTTGTCAGTTTTTATGAAAGAGACGTTGATAGAGTCGCGATTCGCACATGCCATCGCTGATTTTGTCGCCCTTCGATCACAGGCAAAGTATGAAAAGTGCCATTTTTCATCAGTAACCAGCAGTATATACAGCAGATTTTCTAGAATTGAGGTTAAACGGCGTTTACTGTTCATTGAGTGTTATGGAAAATATACGGTTTATAGCCGTTACACCTGGCATCAAGCATCCAGCAATTTAAGCAATTTTTTTTCTTCTTCTTCTTTCCGAAATTGAGTTAAGTGTGAATTCTTGTAGTTTGGATGCTCATTGAATGGGACTAATTCGCTCATCATGATTCATTAATAATAATGATAATGATAAAAAAAAAAAAAAAAAAAAAAAAAAAAAAAAAAAAAAAAAAAATACTGTAGGATAGAAATTGCTTGATGGACGTTTGTGTCACAAGTGCCATATGTATATTTCTTTTCCCAGCGAGTAAATCATACAGGAAAAAATATTTTATCGTAAGCTCCAGTGTCCACTATGTCTGAGGCATCAGCTCTTTCCTTTTGAGTCAGCTATGTTCGAGGATTATAACTGCTCTTAATTATGTTTGAACTGCTATATCTTGTGGTAACTGATTGTGAGTGCTCGCTGCACTTGACCAGTTTTACAAAGACAGTTCATTTTCCGGTATTTTTGCGATATATACTCATTGCCGAATTATGAGAGATTCAAGAGTATCACTAGCACCTATAAGAGTATCCGAAACGGTCATATCAAGCAAAAATATCTTGTGAACGCAAACGAAATGTCACTGCCGGCCTTAAAGGTTTTTTTTGCACGTTATGAGAGGTCAGTTCTTACGTAAAAGCGCGTGAAAATTATGTTGAAAGCATCACAAAGTTTCAAAATCTGATGGCCCCATGAAAGGCGTTTCAAGAGAAATCCTTTGCGATTATTTTTGTGATTATTATTATTATTATTTCCCCCCTTCTAAAATTTACTATCATAATGCTTATAAAATAGGGCCGTCACATACTTTTTTTTCCTTTTTCAGCTTGTAGGTATGCCAAACATCTGAAGAAGCATTTTGTAACGTTTTTGGAAGAGGCGTTGAATAGTTGATCATTTGAGCATTTCCTCACTCTACATGTTTCTAATTCGTGTTTCTAATTCGTGTTTCTGTCCTTGCTTTTCTCGTTGCAGAGTGCCCATCATTTCACCGAAAAATATCGTCGGCTGAAAATATAACACCTCCGAGCAGTCCGATAACGTCACCACCAGAATCTAGTAACACGTCGGTAGAAAATCGAGTGACCAAAGAAATTCATCGACATCCAGAGAACCTAGTCAAAGAGATGTCAGTTTCGAGCAATCGGGAACTAAAATAAACACATTTATTCCAGTCTGTGTATCATTCTAGCCGGTATGGATTGTATAATATGTCCATACTTTGTACAAATGTGTTAATTTACGTTGTTAGCTTTTAGGAAAGTGGGTTTTTTTAAAACACTAATTTGTAATTCTATGTCCTCGAGCCTTCTAGTCACTCATTTAATTAAAATAAAGGTCCATATTAAAAGGGGGGGGGAAATAATTAGAGAGGCTTTTTTTTTTTTTTTTTTTTTTTTACAATAGAAATTCTGAATCAAATGTGCATCACAATGCAGAGGAGTACTACGACCTACAAAAAAGAAAATACTCAAAGGACTTTAAATTTTTCGCATTGAATTTTTCAAGTCATTTTCTCAGTGGAAGATATAAAATTAAGGCAGACAATTCGTATTGCAAATTTTTCAGGTACTCCTCATAGAAAAATTGTCAGGTTCTTTACTTCCCAAATGCAGAATTTAGTCGAATTAAAATTAAAAACGAAACTCGATACTTTGAGACAGTGGCGGCTCGTGCAATATGTCAACAATGTCATCCCTCCATTTGATTGTATGTAAAACAATCGATTCTAAAATGAAGCAGCGTTTCACCAGCAATCGATTGTCAAACATAGATTCAAATGGAGCGAGGACATTCTGGACATTGTTGCCAGATGGCACGAGCCGCCACTGCTTTGAGATGTACGACTAGCGCAAGACGCATAGGAAAATCTAATTCTTTCTCGGATGTCGGATATGTAGAGTCAACGTAATTGAATAACGTATGTCAGTCGAATCCTAATAGATGTTGGTTCAGGTAGGCAACCTGCAATACTTATCACAATGAATTTAATCATTTCAAGTGGCCTACTTCAGCCAACCTCTATGGAGCCGACCGGTATTATTAAATTCGCCGACTGTACGTAGGTACGTCGCGTCGTATAGAAGCGAAAAAAAGCTTCCTCTATTCAGGCTCTCACTGTGTATGAGCCATAATTATTAAAAATATATTGACCTCGCGATCTTGATTTTAAAAATGTTTGTAAAAAAAGAAAAAAAAGAGAGAAAGAAAGAAAGAAAGAAAGAAAAAAAAGTGGAGACTCAGTGCGATACTTATTTCATACCTTTGATATGTTCTCTATAACTTTTGATATATCCTATCTTATTCATAGAGATTTGTAAATAGTTGTTTTTTCCTAAGATATCCTATCTTATTCATAGAGATTTGTAAATAGTTGTTTTTCCTAAGTATCTTATCTTGCATTATTCTTTCTTCTAATTTTTCTAATTTTTATCTTCATTCTTGTTGCCAAATTTCCGAATACCCATCTGTATACCATCTGTATTCCAAAGAAAAATTTTTTTTGTATCAAACTTTGCGACATTTCACACCTGCGTCAAACGCAATTGTTCCTCTCCTTACAATGGGTGTATACTTAAATTTATAATTATAGATTTGATATGTTTGCTTAGGCAGTGGCGTAAATTGCACCATAGATCTCGTGGCGTGGGATGGGGTGGTGGTAGAGCCGTGGTGGGATACAAGATACAACTCGAGTCGCCAACAGTAGAGCTATGACAAAGAAATTATCGATAGTATTTTTTTTTACATCTAAAACCACGCAGTCAGTACAATGGGGTTCTTGCAAACTTTTGCTACACGTGATTGAAGAGTTGATACTTGCATAAAAACCTGTAAAAATGACGATGAGTAATAAGTACTTTATAAAACCACAAAGTCCACTCTCAGAATCGGGCTTAATGGTGGAGTTACGCAGGTATCATGGGGCGATTCCTATCTTATTTGAGACATATCTCTGTGTTTCCATAGAGAAAGTGACATTTTAGACAGAAATCTCCCATGATACCTGCATAGATCCGCCATTACGATCTTGCCGTACGTTACAGCTGTTTTCCGAGTCAATATTACTGACTTTTATACTTTCTTATTTGTGTGATTTTCGTTGGTTTTTACATCAGATTAACCCCTTATGAACCAAGCCCGAATATACTCGGTTTTCTCCTCTAGTTTATTTCAGACTGTTCCAGTATCAGGATTCCGAATAAACACGATTCTCGATGTAGTATAAAAAGATGAGATTTTGTCTGGCGCCTTCAATCCGTCGTATAAGCAATTCCAACTCCCCCGAGTACGAACAGTTCCCCCTTCCCCACCTTCCCTATACAAACAGAAAAGTGACGTTCATGTGAACTAATCTGGTCTTTGAAGGGTTAAAACATTCATTTGCGTGCAGCAAAAGTTTGTGAGAGCCTCATTGGACTCTTTTGAGTACGTATTGTACATTGTTTTTATGACGGAAGGTAAAAGGGGTAAGTCAGAATTTGTTTCACGACGCGCTTAAGAAAAACACATCGATAAAGTCTATTATATTTATGAGCTTTTCTAAACTAGAATTTGTTCATCGTGAATTATTAACTGGGGGGGGGGGGATTGCAAGTACACACAGTTCTCTAGAAAAGAAGTTATGGTTTTATATCGGTTTCGACAACGTTAGTTGCCAAACTAAGACATTAAAAAACGATTGATAGCGTTTTTTCTCCCAGCTCTAGCCGATAGCAAGGTTATAAAAAGCAATAGATGTGGTATAGTATCCTTGCTAATATGAAAAAAAAGCTGGTTAAAGATTGAAAAGAAAGAAGGGAAATGTCCGAAATTAATGCGAGAGGCGAAATATACGATACAGGACAGGAACTAAAAACTTGCTCTCGGAGCAAGTTGTCTCGAGATCGATTATCTGCTCTATCCGTGTTAAGTCTTGGTATAATGATCGAGATCGAAATCACCATTGTTTAAATGTTTGGAACTGACCCCCTAATATTAAAATCGACGCGGGTACGCGCTACAAGAAGTTAAACCAGCGGGCCGATCATTTACTTCATCGTTAAATCGATCGTTATAACTGTCTACGAGTGATCCTATTGGTCGAGTATTGTAAAACTTGGCTGTTGCTATGGTAACCATCGTTAAGAGTCTCGTTTTATAAAGGATACTCATGAGTAACCTTTAAAAAACGGACACTATAACGATGGTTACCATAGCAACGGCCAAGTTTTACAATACTCGACCAATAGCATCACTCGTAGACAGTTTTATCGATCGGTTTAACGATAAAGTAAATGATCGGCCCTCAGGACAGTAGAAAATATGGGAGCGCGGGGGACTAGGGTATCGCGGCAACTAGTTTTACGAGGGGGAGCTCATATTGATAATTTACGCCATTGTGCATGCAAGATATCTCGGCATCTTTGTGTAAATAATTACCTATGTATTGTTGATGAATCCCTTTGTTGTGCAATACCCAATTTTTAAATAAAAAAAACTGTTAATAGATTCCAAAAGTACCGGATCTTACCTTATTGGATGCTTCGTTCCATCTTACCAATCATGACGCTGGCGAGTCTTCATCTATACGTACACGTTTAGGAAAATAAACTGTCAACATTGTCCTATGGAAATTAGTATTTAAACTTCAAGAAGAATTTGGCAGAATATGTCCAAGTACAGTGGCGTAACTAGGCATGCATGCGCCCCCCGCCAAAAATAGTGATGCGCCCCCCTCTCCCCCCTCTCCCCCCGTCACCTTCCCTCCCTTCCCCATCCCATCCAAATCCATCCATCCCCACCCTTCTCCTCCACACACCACTTCCACTCTTTACCGGCCTAAAATTATGAATCAATTTATTTTTTTTGTCAATTTTAGATCAAAAATTGCCTACCTTTTCTTTCAAAACTTTTTCTTTCGTGCCTTAAATGTTACAAATTCGTCAATAAGTCTTCCAAAACCTATCTCTTTCTACCAATCCTCTCGCTATCATCTTCGTCCCTGTTTCCTATTTTTTGTTCTTGTCTTTTTTCTTCTTCTCTCCTTCCTTCTTCTTTTCTTCCTTCTTCTCTTCTCTTCTCTTCTTCTCTTCTTCTCTTCTTTTCCTTCCTTCATTTCCTTTCCTTCTTTTGCCCCGTATTTTCCTCCTCTCTCTTTGCGCCCTCCGACGCCTTGCGCCCTCCGACGCCTTGCGCCCCCCGCAATTGCGGGGGCTGAGGGGGCTATTGTTACGCCACTGTCCAAGTATTTTCGTAGATTAAAGTTATGGAGGTGGGAGTAGGGGAATGTTCTTGTAACGAATCCCATAGATTTCGTGCAAATAATTCTGCCGAGCCACCTGAAACTTAACTTGCGAAGTGAGTGGGAAAGGGGGAGGGGTTGTTCGTCAGATTTACAATAACACTTCTCTTCCATCGACTCATCATTTATGAATGTGACGAAAAATTGTGACTTAAATTCCGACTGCTCAATATTTTTCACGGGTTTAAATAGACAAAGCGGAACTTTGCCAAATTGCACATTATGTGCCCCTCAATATTGTCGCTTTTTATGGAACAAATGCTGGCGTAATGGCCTCGGTCTGTCTGGATATCAAACCAATAAATGCATGTGCACCATCAGTGGCGGCTCGTGAATTTTGAAGTTTCCAATACGGCCGTGTAATCTCCGCACAAGTCTATGGTAAATAGTCGAAAATGTTTTACTATATCGATACTTTTGCAGAGTATCAAATGGGAGAGAAATGACTATCGATTTTTCGCGAGTCGTCAAGCTGTGTAAAATTAATCGCGTCATTATGGGTTCTCATCGAGAACAGAGGCGAGCAGGCAACTCTTTTCCAATCTCAGGCCTTGAATGTTGGAAATCGCAACTCGAAAAATAATTTAGCGTGCCTGGTTTGGATGAAAATTGCAGCAATTTTTGTCCACTCACGGAAA
Source organism: Trialeurodes vaporariorum (assembly GCA_011764245.1). Lineage (NCBI taxonomy): Eukaryota > Metazoa > Arthropoda > Insecta > Hemiptera > Aleyrodidae > Trialeurodes > Trialeurodes vaporariorum. The sequence goes on from VMOF01000002.1 coordinate 79,917,410, forward strand.
TAAAATGCAATTACATTGTTTTCTCAAGGAAAATTTATGATAACAGGTTTCCTCATTTCCTTTAGTCAATTATATGTACGCGCTCTCTGGTATCGTAGTTACTATTGTTACGCGATGAAGGTAATTATTCTCTGTGGTTACTAGTGCAATATGGCAACATCGAGTATTTTTCCCTGTTTAAATCCATGTAAAATGATCGATGATTTTAGTTAGAGGCAATCTGCCCCTCTTAAAATTGATTGTTTGCATGGGTTTAAATGGCAAAAAGTATATGGTTGCCGTATTGTAAAAGAGGCACGTCTGCTTTTCGAGAGAGAGGAGACTAAAATGATATCCATCTTTTCGGAGGAGGACGCATATTTTTAGATTTCCTGATGCACAACTATCTTTCTTGCCTTTGTGTGAGTCCCCCTCACTTTGCCTCATTTTATATCTGTTCTGTAATCTGTGCTTAAGGACTGTCAATTTTGCTTAATTTTTTTCAGGGAAATAAACAAAATGAAACCCATTGAATTCGGATAATTGACAAGAGTTCTTTTGAGTTAAAAGCTTGAAGAGCGAGGTGAGCAGGTAGCTGAATTAAGGGTGAGAAAGGTAGAAGATGGTGGCTGGAGAGAGAGAAAGAGAGAGAGAGAGAGAGAGAGAGAGAGAGAGAGAGAGAGAGAGAGAGAGAGAGAAAGAGAGAAAGAGAGAAAGAGAGAGAGAGAGAGGGAGAGAGGGAAAGGGAGAGAGAGGGAGAGAGAGAGCTATTTAGGTAGTTAGGTAGTTTTCTCAGGTTAGTTAAACCTTTGAGGTTTCGATACTTTTGCTTGGGTTCAAATGAGAAAAAATAAATAAATAATAGATTGTCCACATGCTGCCATTGCGATAAGTTGAGTTTCGAATTGCTTTAAAGTAGAAGTGCATAGCTAATGAGTTGCGTTGTAGGTATCGACAATCGACACCTCCTCTATAAGAACCGAAAAATAATAATCGATCTTCCCGGCGCTAAATTGCTAAGCTACCGACCTCAATAATCGATGCTTTTGCTTCGATTCAAAACCGAAGAAAATGACAATCGATTGTTTACGAGCCGCTACACTATTTCAACTGCAACGAGAGGTTGATAACCTCAAAGATCTAATCGCTAAAGTTGGCGGTCATTTTATTCGCAAATTGATCAATCTGAACGCATTACGCAGATATGAGATGGATCCGTTAGTATTCAGTTAAAGTTGAACCGATGCGGTCGGTGGTGACCGCCGAGTCACTGCGCCTCACCGCAACGCCCGCCGCGTTGACGTTTGAATCTATTAAATCATATAAGACCCAAGACATTCTTTTCATTTTTGTCAAACGGTTGGTCATCATATTATACTGTCTTATTAAATAATGAGGGTGAGGACTGATGTGGTTGGGGGGGGGGGTTTATGAGGAGAAGGGGTGGGAAGGAGAGGAGTTGACGATACTCGTGTAGGTAAGTATAAGCGGCTCATTGCTCTCTGCGAGCAAGCGTAATTAGTCACTTTCCCCTCGTTGCGCGCGAGCGGTAGCGCGCGCGTCCAAATCACATTGCGCTGCATCAAATCGCGCTCTTGCCAAATTTAAAACAAATACACCCGAACAGTGATGGGCAAATAACCGAATAACGAATAATCACGAATAATTAACTAAAATTATTCGCATTATTCTCATGTTATTCCTATTAGTAAATCAAAGTTTTAACACTACCAGTCCTTCATCTTATGACAGATGAATATGCTGGTAGTGTCAAAACCAGTGGCGGCTCGTCAGGTGTAGTTAGTGTAGTGGCACTACACCTAATTTTTCAAGGTTTTTTTTTTCTTTTTCTTCTCAAATTTTCAAAGATAATGGTCGCTCTTGATTAAAAATGATTGGGATTTCGGAGAACTTATTGAACTTATTAAAACTCTTGTAAAAACAAAGTTTCTTAACGCTTTCATGTTTTTTAATTTTTTATTTTGATATTTAAATAAATGTTGGTCTTTAAGGCTTAAGAAAAGATGTTTTTATTGCAGGTTTTGCTCGGAAATTTACTTACGTTTTTAATTTTTTTCCTTTTTTTAAGTTATTAAGGGGGGGGGGGTTGATATTACTATATCGTCGCCGGAGAACTTTCGTGTCACGAAATAGTTAAAACTAGCTTAAAATGAAATCTGAGGCAGGTCAAATTTTCGAAAATTTATTTGGACCCCCACAACTACACCTAATTTTCCAGTCACGAGCCGCCACTGGTCAAAACTTCGATTTACTAATAGGAATTACATAAGAATAATGCGAATAATTTTAGTCAATTATTCGTGGTTATTCGTAATTCGGTTATTTGCCCATCACTGCACCCGAACAGGTAAGAGGTCGCTGAAAAAAATATCACAAGAAACTCAACGATATGTATGCCAACCGCGAGGGAATTTCTAGTGCTGTTACCAGAATGGGGCAGTTGCGAGGATCTGAAATGTTGCGTTTTTTATAAAGAAAATGAAAGTACTTGATGAGCTGAGGACAAGGATGCCTCTGGTTTCTCCTCAAGTCCCATTGTTCCAAATATGAGATTTTGGCCCAAAATACATTGTTTTAAATGGGAATTCCGCGTAGTGACGTCACTACACACACGATTTTTTACATCTTTACACGTGTGTATCTCCAAAATCAGGACACTTAGGAAAAAGCCAAAGGCACCGTTGTTCTCAGCCCATCGAGTACTATAATTTTCTTTATAAAAAACACAACATTTTTCAGACCCTTGCAACTGCCCCATTCAGGTATTCGTAACACAGTTTTCGAAATTTTGAGGAAATTCTGGTACATACTATGACCTTCAAAAGAATGAATTCAGGTTAAAATTTTTTCCTCTAATAAATCTTCTTAATCATTAAAAAAATTTTGCCGCTTTCAAGTGTTTAAAAACTGAGCAGATTGTCACTGTTAAGGTACGATATGAAAAATCAAAAATACTTTTAAAAACAAAGGAAAAATTACCAATAAGAATTTTGATCAGGGCAAGGGCGGATCTAGCATTTTGGCAATCTTGAATTCTTTCCATTTGAATAGATAAAAAGAATCGATTCTTGAGGGGGCCATGGCCCTTTAACTAATCGATTGTTTCTTATACATTCAAATGGGAACGATGCAAAGTTGCCAGATTGCTGGATCCGCCTTTGAATCAGGGTACTTTCTTTTGCTAGTCACAGTATAGGTTCCAGTAGCGATGCGTGCAAGTTGGCAACATTGCAGTCTGTCCATTAAAACCCATGAAAAATATCGAACTGTTGGGTGTTCGGGGAACACCTTCACATTCGACCTTTCACATGGGTTTCAATTTTTTTTTTTTTTTTTTTAACGCTTTATTGAAATTAAATGTTCTACAGATTTTTACAATAAAATAAACTGGTCAGCCCCACAATCGGGGCTATCGACCACAGCGAAAATTTTTTTAACATTTTATATAAATAATAATATAAATAATAATATTCCTTCCCCCCCTTTTTCCAATTTGAAATTACTCTTAAAATTGTAATACTGCCATAGATTTTAATTCCTTATATTAATGAAATCAACTTTTTCTCAAAATTATTTTTTCTTCTTTCTTCTCTAAGACTTCTTCAATGCAGACAGTACATTGTTGCCAAATTGCACGCTACGCCACTGGTAGGACCCATTACTAGATTTGGATTGAGGTACTAGAAAAGTTTTTGGCGAAAGGACAAAATTCCTCGGTTGACTTGTCGTTTTGCTTCTGCGAGCCGAGTATTTCGATCTTATTTCGATCAGCGATCGTCAAGACTAGGAGTGAGCTATATTGGTCTATAATTATAAGACTTTACTGTTGCTATATTAACCATAGTTAAATCAGCCGTTTTTAACAACTACCCTTAATGGGGCTCTTGCGAACTTTTGCTACACGGGATTGAAGAGTTGATTCTTGTATGAATACACTAAAAAATCACGAAATTCGCTCTCAGAATGGAGCTTAATGGCGGTTCGAAGTAGGTATCATCGGAGATTCCTATCTAAACAGAGACAGTCAGACATACCTCTGTGTTTGTTTCCAAAGAGAAAGTGACATAATATTAAATAGGAATCTCCCATGATACCTGCGTCGAACCGCCATTACGATCTTGCCATTTAAGTAGTTATGTAGGTTAATTACTGAATTTTAGACTTTCTCAGGGTGATTTTCGTAATTTTCGCTGGTTTTTACATCAGAATGGCCAGTTCAATTGCTCACAGCAAAAGTTTGCAAGAACCCTATTAGCTTTTATAAAGCTATAGCTAACGGGAAACTTAATGATGGTTATAGTTATCGTAGCAACGCCTAATTCTTACTAATGTTCGACCGCGATAGCGTCGTCACTCATCAACAGTCTTAAACAACGGTTTAATGTGAAAGTAAATGATCGAACTATATATACTGGTAATAAATTATTTAGAATTTATTTTTCCAGTCTTCTTTAGCTATTTATGGAATAGGTTGTAAACTTATATTCACTCTGCTAGAAGCACGGATCGAACGTGGATTTTTGATCTTGATGGAGTTGTTTGAGACCACCAAGCACCAGCCCCATCTCAATCGTGCTTTTGTGTGGAGCTCATGATAGCTCCAACTTTTACCACGAAATGTACCAGAAATCACTTAGATGAGCCTCGACAAACATCAAGTTGGGTTACAATAAAATATACAAAATGGTTGGATTGGGTCGATCTGATCGCCTTGATCATTCCATTAGCGGATCCAGGAACCTTTTCCTTCTCTCTCTCCCCATTTGATCATGTGTGTTAGAAAAGGACAGATAAGGGGCAGTCACGTGACTTTCGCCCCCTCCTCTATCCTTTTCTAACACATGCATTCAAATGGACAGAGAGAGAGAGAGAAGGACAATCTGCTGGATCCGCCAGTGGATCATTCGTAAAATTACTCTCAAATCAGTGGCGTCGCGTGCAATTTGGCAACAATGTATTTTATCCATTTAAACTCATATAAAAGATCGAATTCAGGGGGTGCACAGTGCACAAGGAAAATTCGATATATTTAATGAGTTTAAATGGAGCAGTTGCATTGTTGCCAGATGGCACGCGACGCTACTTTCTCAAATATAGAGAACCGAATTAAGTTCGCAACAGCAGGTGTCTCTTATTCCGGCTCAAGTTTGGTCACGAAGCTCATGGAAATCACAGCCAACAATCGGCAACAGGTAAATGATGGACAGGCAGGGCAAGCCAACATGGTATTTCTGGAAATCAAAAATAAACTCCGGCGTTAGTCATCGTTATTTTCGGTCTGTTGTTGGTGGTGTCATTTGAAGAAACCGTCAAATAATTGCTGTCAGAGCCGTGCCGACATTTCCATAGATGAGGGGGGGGATTGCAATTTTGCCGCACAACGCAAATAACCGCTAATCTTTACTTTGATATTTTTGCTTGTGCTTTGTTCACCCTGATTTTGCCGCCACCGGAAAGTGCCACCCGGTACAAGGGTAAACACCCCCCCCCCCCGGCATGACCGAACAAAATCTCAAATTATGCAAAAAAAAAAAAAAAAAACAAAAACAAAAACAAAAAAAAATTACACCGTTAAAATAGGTCGACAAATTTTTCATCCCAAAAAGAATATACCCCACGCACCAAAAAAAGGATTTGATTTTGAAACTTTATGTACAACGCGAACTCAAAGCTTGCTCAAAACCTTTCAGAAGATATGAACAGTCAGTTGAAAGCTTTTTTTACCCAAATTACGTGAATTACAGTTTTTAGCATATACTTCCTTATTGCTGAAGAAACCTTAGAAAATGGAAATCGAACATGCTCCATCACCTTTCGGGAGCGAAAAATTTTTCCATTGTTAAAAACATAGCTTTGTTTCCATCAAACATCAGTTAGCAAAATAGAAGAAAATAATACAGTTATTAGACATCAAAGTCTGAACCATGGGCTTCGATGCATGGGTTTAATTTTTTTGAATTTACTGGACATCAAAATTCGCCGAGTTTAAAGATTTCTGGCATCTTTATTTCTTGGATTATCGCCTCAAAAAATTCAAAAAATTTACAAAACTATCGCGCAAGCATGTATCAACTGAAAAAAATTCTGATTAATGTGATGCTCATTTTAAAGTTCAACCCTTTCAATTCACTGAAAGTCAACTCGAAAGTTGTGTAATAGATCCCCATCAGCAACGCTGAAATGGCCCGTAAAACAATGTATTTTGATAATTTTCGTAATTTTGGAATGGGGCAGTTGCAAGGGTCTGAGATGTTGTGTTTTTTTAAAAAGAAAATGATAGTATTCGATGAGCGGAGAGCAATGGTACCTTTGGTTTTTTCCTAGGTGTCTTGGTTTCGGAGATACAAACGAGTTAAGTTGTAAAAAATCGGGTGTGCAGTGACGTCACTACGCGGAATTCCCATTTAAAACAATGTATTAATTTTGGGCCAAAATCTCATCGTCGGAACAATGAGACTTAAGTAGAAACCAAAGGCATCTTTGTTCTCAGCTCATCAAGTACTTAAATTTTCTTAATAAAAAAACACAACATTTCAGACCCTTGCAACTGCCCCATTTGTGTCTCTGGAACGAAGACTTCTGGGAAAAGACATTAGTTCTCATTGTAGATGATACCCTGAGCCCCTGACCTTGGACTTCATAAACAAAAACCTGACAAAAGTTAGTTGTACATAATAATAATAACTGCAGTCTGCATCATTGATTGGTTCTTGATTGAAGTGCCAAATCAATTTTCAATGGAATCGGGATTGGTGGGCATGTATATACTTTCAGTGGCGTAAACTTGGGATAATTATTGGGGGGGGGGCAAACCAAATTTTGAGATATACACTATAGGGGGTCTGGGGGGACACCCCCAGTGAGAGGGGGGTCCGGGGGTCCTCCCCCGGAAAAAATTGACAAACCAGGCTCTCTCAGACGTTATTTTAAGCAATGTTATCGCATAAAAAATGCCTCCAAATATAAACAAATTAAAAATAGATTTTACGTTTATTTTCTTCATTTCTCAGGCAAAAAGGGAATTTTTCAGTTCAGACTTTCAGCTGATTGATGAAGCTGATATTTCTAGGCTTTGGAAAACTGTTCCTCACGGCTAGAAGTCTTCTGGAAAACTGCAGTAAATGTAAATGTTCCGCTCAGTGGCGTAAAATTTGAGATTCTTTTTGAGGGAAGTGGGTAGCAAATATAGTCCGATACTTTGGGGAATCTGAGGGAGGGGGATTTTTCAGTAATAGGGGGTCTGGGGGTATTATCTCGAAAAAATTTGAACATTTGGGTTCTCTCAGACTATATTTTAAGCAATTGAATCTTTCAAAAATAACCAACCGACAGAACAGAAGTTATATAGTAGACTCAATGTATATCTTCTTCATTTCATTGACAACAGATTGGAATTTTTCACTTTAGGTTTACATTAGGCGCAGTTTCAGGGTAAAATAGAGCTACCTTAAGGTACTTATTCTTGCCATTTTTTGCTTCTCGGTTCCTGTAATTATTCCTTTCTTTCTTTATTTTTGTGTATTTTTCTGTCTTTTCTTTTCTCCCTCCCTCTTTTTCATCAAATTATTGGGGGGGCAAAATGATACTTTGCCCCCCTCCTCAAATATTGGAGGGGCAAAAAGGCCATGCCCCCCCTAAGATTACGCCACTGTATACTTTTCATCTGGCGTTTAGCGTTTGAGTCTTTGCAGCAGATATAAATAAATTTGACAACTATGGATCGTTTGACCACCTCCGCGTCTGCAAGAGCAGACGGAGACATCTTGTCTCTGGCTCTGAGCCGGGGCACGGGCACGCGCTTCGGTACGACAGACGAACAACTGCGTGCGTCAAGTCTGTGGCGGGAGTTGAATTGTTTACATAACCTCACTTTGGACCATAACTTCAGGTATGTTGATCGCCGTTCATTCAGCCTTAATTAGGATATTGATTTCGCAAATTCGTGTGGAAATGCTTCTTTTTTCCTGTAATCAATTTTCCTGCCTTTTTATTGTCGGAGGATTTTACAAGCATGTTATGAAACAATATCTAGTAAATATAAATATAAATAGGTAACATATCTTTGTCTATATAGATTATAGTTGAATACATGTATTGTATTAGAATTAGATTAGACTTATGAATTAATAAATAATTGCTTAAATAAAAACCTAAGAATTTGTAATGGCAACCCCCCACCCCCAAAAAACAGAAAATATATGCAGGAGAAAATGAGAACCACAAGGGCTCAGCTTTTTGGACTATTTCGTCGGGTGTAAATTGCCATTCATTCTGCCATAATTAGATAGTTGATTTTGCAAATTCGTGTGGAATTTCTTCCTTTCTCCTACATTCAATTTACCTCACCTTTAACTGCTGACATAGAATTTACAAGCATCTCAAGGAACTATACCTTGTCATGACAAATAGCAATTTAATAATACACGCATTTGAATTAGAATCGTAAGTTGATAAAAAAAAACCTTATTTAAATCCCCTAACCCCCGCACCCCCGCAAGAAATATATTATGTATTCAGGAAAAAAATGAGAGCCAAGAGGTTTTGAATTTTTGGAATATTTCGTCGGGTGTAATTGCCATTCATTTTGTCAAAATTATCGGTTTTTATGATTTTGAAAATTCGTAAGTACATTTTTTTCCTATTCTGAATTTTTCTGGTTTTAAATTTTTGAAAGGTGCACAAACTTCTTGTACAACGATACCTTATCATAACGAGTAAAAAAATAAATACATGAATAATGTGAGCGAATAAATCAGTGATTACATGAAAACCAGCACCCCTAAACAATCACTAATAACTTTAAAAGGAGGCGAGGAACTTGTGCCTTTGATATTTTGGACTAGTTTGTGAGGTGTAAGTAGTAAATCGCCGTTCACTCAGTCATAACAACTAGGCAATTGATTTTGCTAATCCGTGTTACTTAAATTTTCTCACTTTCCTTCTCGCAATTTTTCGGGATTTTACTTGTCCCGAGATCAAAAATCTTGATGAGAAATTATATACATCTAAAAGAATAAGAGTGTATTAATGTATCAGGAATATATAAATGAATGAGTTATGAATAAGTGATTAAATCAAAACCTAAGAATCCTGAATTCACTTCCAAGCAAACCAAAAGTAAGACGAGGAAAAAATAGGACATATGAGCTCTTTTTTGACTATTTCCTAGGAACTTGAGTAAAAAGGTGAGATTTGTCAAGACATGATGATTCCTTTAAGTCACGTTCATCGCCGTAGTCATATGATAAAGTAAATTTGAATTCAAAGTTGGAATTTTTTGTATTTCTAAAAATATACCATAAGCGAATCAATGTGAAAGCTGCTGATCTCAAATGAATTTTCTAATATTTTCCTCAATGGTTCAGTTTCTCTATTCTCATTCACCGTCAATTGATACATTAAAATAAGAAAAGGCAGCAAACTGTAATTACCGATACCCTAGGATTAAATAGCACCATGCTTAACTTAACAGTATCAAGCCATATTTAAAACAAAAAACAAAAAATCAATCTATGTATTGGAATAAATGTTAGTGAAAATAATAAGGCATCAACAATTAATTCCTGAGAATCTTAAACCAGAAAAAAAACTAAATAAAAAACAAAGTCAGAAGGAAGCAGCCGGTTTGAGCTTTTCCATCGGATACTATCTCTTACGGCGCATTTTGTAGATCGACGTTCATTCGGCATAATCAGGTTTTATTAATGTTGGGTCTTTTATGTTTGACTAGAATAGGATTAGTCCTTTTTTGTTGCATTTTTCTCATTTCCCCATTTTCTTTTTGATTTCTTAGGGGGGGGGGGTGTGTCTGTGTATAGTGATGCCCAATTTACATAATTGTCTTTCCGATTTAATTTTTCATGATATATGGTCCTCAGAGGGAAAGTTGGAAGGATCTTGGTTCTTGCTATGATTACCATCGATCGATAGGAGTCTCGTTAGATAAAGTCTATTATTAGATAGCTTTAAAAAGATGAGCTCTTTAACGATGCTTACCCTAGCAACAGCCAAGTTTCCGAATTTTCGGCAAATAGCGTCACTCATAGACAGTATTATTTATCGGTTTAACGTCAAAGTATTAACTATCAGCCCGCATGCATATAATTTACTGAGACATACACAAGAAAACAAGTGAGGTTAGCAATTAAAGTGGTCCCCTCAAAAAAAAAAAAAAAAAAACCTGTCAGACGTGTTTCGACAATTGACAGATCCTTCGATTTCAATGAAACCTCCAAAACTCTTCGCAAATTGAGACATCTTGAGCCTTCTATCGACTACTTCGCTTATACTCTTTAAAGACAAATCTAACAAACCTTATACAAAATTTCGCATGTAGTTGCTCAGTGTAACAGCCACTTAAACACTGGGGGGGGGGACAAAAAAACAACAACAACAAAAAACAAAACAAAACAAAAAAAGAAGAAGAAATTGAATGCATTTTCGAGGTATGAATCGCATTAGCATTTTATGAACCATGAAATTCAAATTAGGTCATAATATTGTTTCAACAAGAGCCACAATGGATGTAATCACTCAATTGGAGTAGATTGGAGCGTACGCATGCATCACACATTCACACAATATGCAGGTTCATTGTTATGAGTATGTGAGAGAGAAAGAAAGAGAAAAATAGTGTTAAATTCTCATTGATACTTTTATTCGATGTTCAGCCCGGTGGAACGGAATTCAAGGTAATTAAACCATATAGATAAGTCAGAGTAAACTTGGCCTCTTTCGATACAAATTTTGCTGGTTTAAAAAACTAACGATAAAGAAACAGCTAGAGGATTAATGCTTTTAGTCAGAGAGTGTGATCGGGAAAGCGTCGTAGTGGAAAAAAATGAGTTTTTGTTAAGACCGTGCTTCAAAATGCAAAAGTCCAATCAAAACAACTCAGCAACTCGCTGTTCGAATCATATGAATCTACTCTTCACCCCATATAGCGACTCAAACAAACGTTGATAAGGCCGCTGATAAAGGGGTTCATTCAAAATCGGCATTTTTCGCCCACTGCTTGTTTTTGACGAAACTTTGGGTATCGATTGGGTTTACTATTAGTAGTGGATCCTGAAATTTTCGCGACCTAAAACCAATTTTTAGAGGGGGGGTGGGGGGTCAAAGTTGAAACCTTCAAACTCGAATATCTCGCTAACGAATAAAGATTTTGAAATGTGGTTTGTGCAAAAAAACGCAAAATAAAATTTCCTTTCTTTTGACTACCCACATGTTCCACAAAATTTTGAAATTACACTTGCAATTTGCAATTTTTTGATTTTCAGGCTCAAAATTTTTTACAAATTTTGAAATTCTGAAAAAACGCATTCTTCGATTTTGATCTATACAAGATATGTTATTTTCTAGAAAATTTGCTACAATTTAGTCTAAACCGCATGTTGGGGAAACTTTTAGTTTCTGAGTTATGAATTGTTAAAGTGTCAAAAATCGCTATTTTAGCGTTCTCAGCGACAGCGACGAAACTTAAAAAAAGAATTTCTCCGCTTCTAATCAACAAAACTTGATGAAAATTGAGATTTAGGGGTTTCGAATGTCGTAGAATTCAATTCTGCTATCAGATTTGAAGAATTTTGAAATCCAAGATGGCTACAAAGTAGATGGGTAGGCAGCCATCTTGGATTTCAAAATTCTTCAAATCTGATAGCAGAATTGAATTCTACGACATTCGAAACCCCTAAATCTCAATTTTCATCAAGTTTTGTTGATTAGAAGCGGAGAAATTCTTTTTTTAAGTTTCGTCGCTGTCGCTGAGAACGCTAAAATAGCGATTTTTGACACTTTAACAATTCATAACTCAGAAACTAAAAGTTTCCCCAACATGCGGCTTAGACTAAATTGTAGCAAATTTTCTAGAAAATAACATATCTTGTATAGATCAAAATCGAAGAATGCGTTTTTTCAGAATTTCAAAATTTGTAAAAAATTTTGAGCCTGAAAATCAAAAAATTGCAAATTGCAAGTGTAATTTCAAAATTTTGTGGAACATGTGGGTAGTCAAAAGAAAGGAAATTTTATTTTGCGTTTTTTTGCACAAACCACATTTCAAAATCTTTATTCGTTAGCGAGATATTCGAGTTTGAAGGTTTCAACTTTGACCCCCCACCCCCCCCTCTAAAAATTGGTTTTAGGTCGCGAAAATTTCAGGATCCACTACTAATAGTAAACCTAATCGATACCCAAAGTTTCGTCAAAAACAAGCAGTGGGCGAAAAATGCCGATTTTGAATGAACCCCTTTCATAAGATGAATGAGAGCGAGAGAAAAAAAAAACTCATTATCTCTCTCTCTTTCACACTCATTGATTCTTACGGCAAATATGCGTCCAAGCCAGTGAACCGAAAACCATTTGGGTTTTGCGTGGTTTCGGATTTTTCTCCCACCTCCAGCGAGCAAGGGTGCTCTCTGAAAAATGTCAACTTCGTAGCTCAACGGGAAGTGAGCGAACTTTCTCCTGGGCAGAATCGTGTTGACATCCTCCTTATGGCTTTCATAGATAGGGTAGAAATAAAGAAAGATAGGTAGATTGATAGATAGATAGATAGATAGATAGATAGATATATAGATAGATAGATAGATAGATAGATCGATAGATAGATAGATAGATAGAAAAATAGATAGATAGATAGATAGATACATAGATAGATACATGGATAGACGGACAGGAAATCTCACGGTGAGAGGGAGCGCGGAGAAGGAGCATTAGTTTTGATATCCAATTTTAATCGCAACGTCAACACAGAAACGATCTATTTTAAAATCAATCTTCCACCGATGCGTTGCGATGTTTGACGCAGGCAATGGACTGCTGACTGATTAAATTCATCACTTAACCAGCTTTGGTGGATATAGGGGAGTGGCGAAGGGGGCGATCGCCCCCCCCCCCGTGTGGCCCACAAAATGGGAAAAGAGGGAGGAGGATGGGGGAAAGTATAAGAGCGGAAAAAGAAAAAGGGGGTCACTATATGTGCGGCGAAAATCCCAAGTTCGCCCATCCCGTTTGAGAGGGCTGGATCCGTCACTGTTAACAAACGGAGCATTTTGGTCCTTCACGGCACAATTGGTTAACCTTACAACTAAGACAGTATTCCTATAAAACATCAGTTGTGATGCTTTTTCGACGATGTAAGATGGCAGTCACATTAAAATGAGTTCGGAATAGGAATAGCACTTTGACGGTACGTTTTACGGGCATTTCTTCATGATGTCGCTTCTGCAAATTTACTGAAAATGGGAAAACTATGCACATTTATGTATATAATTTTCCCATTTTTTAAATAATTAACACTTCAATATACGATTTATTGCTCTTAAAAATAGGATCGACTATTTGATCACGCATGTCATGATGCATAGTGCGTCATAATATCACCGGTGTGACACGGGAAACCCAAACAACTCGAAAATAAAAAAAACAGTTTTTTTATAGGAGAGCAATGAAACGAACAGTGAAAACCACCATTAGCGCTTACGGAGATGGAACATGCTTCCAGTGTCTCCTCGCAGTAATTATCTACTATTGATGGTATTACTAAATCGTTCAAGTGCCGCACGTGCGCGCAACTAATTTTCTCACATCAATATACATGCAATAAAACGATTTTGAAACTAATTAATTTAAATTAAACGGTTCCTGGTTTCAAAGTTGTTCCCGACAGTTACTTAGAATGAAGTAGAATGCATTTCCGCAAAAAAATATCATCATTTTGCGTTAATTCACGCGAATTTTCAGTTGAAAATGCAACTTCGGGAATACTACGTTATAAGTAGGTTGAGAACCAATATGGCTGCTGGCCAGTAGTGAAATTAAAATGTATCGATCGATATATCTACCTTGTATACATATAAACCTGTGGAAAAATAAAATCATAAAAAGATGTACCTAGCACGCGTTATGGATTATTTTTTTTTTTTTTTTATTATTATAAAGTTTTATGTTGAAAGCGAGAAAGGCGACACTTAACTTAAGTAGATCGTTTCAGAAATGTATAGACACTTCTAGACCGATAATCTTTGGAAATTCCCAACATTATTTCTCATATTACAAAACGGAAATTAATTTTAGCATCGGATTTTCTTTGAGGAACGCTATGATAGCAAAAGGTCAAAGTCGCAGGCAAATTTTGTTTTGATATGAAGGAATGAAAATTAAAAATTCGCCAAAGATTATCGGTTTAGGTGCTCCTACACCTCTGAAACGATCTATATACTAATGTTTACAATCAATGTTTACTCTTTTTTTTGTTAAGGATGCAAGATGTATATACGTATATAGAGCACACATAGGTGCAGGCCCATCTGAGCTTTGAGCTAAGCTTTCATAAAGAGTATTAGACTTTTTTAATGGTCGTATCGTAATTTTCGCAGCATTATAAATGAGAATTAATTGACAGTTTATTTACCTATAGCAACACCTTGCAAGAGCTCTATATTCGCAACTCACCTCGGCAAGGATTCGCTTTAAACTCCAAAATTGACTGAAATCCGAATCCATTTAGGCCTCCGTACCTGTAATATCCAACGAGCAATACATTTATCGAGAATGGCAGTACGGGTAACCTGCGTAACCACCACGGAGGATTTTTAGGTTAGGTTTAAGCGAGTAATTTTATCCATCTTGGTATTCCCATGTATTCTTATGCGGCGCAGGCGCACCACTGAATCAAAGCAGGTTCCGGTCAATGGGACTACTGTACACTTTTGCTATAAGCAATTTAATAGTCGATTATGGCGTAAAAACCTCAAAAAATAACGATGGCGGCACTAAAAACTTCCAAAATCCACTCCTAAACTCAATAAACGCAGTTATTTGCGCGAGCGTAATGGTGGCCGAAGGCACTGACAATGGGAGATTCCTATCTTAATTTCGTCACTCTTTCTATGCTGACAAGGATAATTCACAGAGTAATTAGTCATCAGAGTGATGATCCACATCCGATGAATGGTACCGCAACACCAAGTGACACCGGTGTCAAATGAAAGTAGTCTCTTATTGGTCACTTCTTGATGGAGTTTCAGAATTGTTAGTTGGGAATCTCCCATTGTTAGTGCCTTCGGCCACCATTACGCTCGCGCAAATAACTGCGTTTATTGAGTTTAGGAGTGGATTTTGGAAGTTTTTAGTACCGCCATCGTCATTTATTGAGGTTTTTACGCCATAGTCGACTATTAAATCGCTTACAGAAAAAGTGTGCAATAGCCCCATTGTCATACGAAAACCGCGGCCTCGGCCGCCATTACGGTCTCGCATTTAAAAGCATTTTGTGAGTTTAGGAGTGGATTTCGTGATTTTTTAGTGCGCTAATCGTTATGTTTACAGGGTATTACCCCAAAATCAACTATTAATAAGCCTGTAGCAAAAGTTTGCAACAGCTCCATTTCAGTTCACAATTAACAATCGTCGATCCCTATATTATGATTCCATCCCGTTTCTATCAAGCATAGTTTGATCTGCAGGCTGCAGGTTTAGTTGCTCTGGAAACGGTTAGTCAATCACTCTGCTCGACCTACAGCAATTCATCCTCTATCTAATGGGCTATCCATATCCGTAAGACTGATTGCACTGTACCGCGCACCGCGTCTGCGCATGGACGCGAAGAGAACACGAGCGTTGACAGAATTTCACAATTTGAGGCGGCAGTATAAATAGGGGGAAAAAAAGACCCACAGTTCATTAGGCGTGCTCTTTCCGAAGAATATACTTGAGGATGATAATAGAGAATACTGGAGAATAGCAGACGCGTTGTTTTATGAGTCTTTTTTCTTGCGACCACCGCAACTGCATTTGAATTCGCCATTGTCGCGCCGAGTCACCACACATTGGATAGAAACCACAAATGAGAGCTACATATTTATGTTGACCGGTAATCTTATCAGTGGCGCAGCCTGCAATTTTGCAACGTTGTATGTACTGTGTCCGTTTCAACCAGAGCTGCCGATTTGAGTAGATTTAATGGCATTTTGAAATTCACCGAAGATTCCACCGATTGAGAAAAGATTACAGAGTTTAGTTCAGTGTATGGCTGCAATTCACGAAAATACTAGCGTAATTTATCTTTTCTCAACTGGTATATTTTAATTAATTCACGGCATTTCTACCGACTGAGAAAAGATTACAGATCAGAGTATTTTCGTGCAATACAGTCATACACTGAATTGAACGATGTAATCTTTACTCAATCGGTGAAATCATCGGTGAATTTAAAAATTCCATTAAATCTACGCAAATCGGCAGCTCTGGTTTCAACTCATGTAAGAGATGGTACGAAGGTGTTCACCGAACACCCAATAGCTCGATACTTTTCATGTAAGTAGGTATTTAAATGGTCATATTAAAACGTTGCCAAATTGCACGCTATGTACGACACTGATTCTATAATAGCTATATAAGCTGCGTGTGTATAACTGGCGTGGAGGATTTTAAAGCTTAGGGTTAAAGTGTCATTTTTCTATGCTGAGAAAAGTGGAAGGGAAAATTTTACCGCTACATGGTTTTTATCTTGGGTAGCGATTTGGGTGGTTAATATTTACATGCAGTCGGATGGTATTTATCACTGGCGCAACCAGGATATCTTCCATCTCTCTCATTTCCCATTTGAATGTATGAGTAGGAAAAGGACAGAAGGAGGGGGTTTTATCCCCTTGTCCATCCTTGTCTAACATACGTTTCTTAATGGAGAAAAGAGAGAGATGAAGAAACTCTCGGTGCGCTACTGGTATTTATCATGCACGACTTTCCGGTAATATGTACAGTCATACGTTAAACAATGTACCATTATAATTCACGATTAGATGGTTAAAAATTAACCTACACAAATTAATAATAGAAGAACCATCTAAGGTTAAAATTTACATTCCCGCTTTTTTATTCAGTGTATACCCTCAGTATGTATTTTGGAGCACCACGTAGCTGTTCGGTTAAACGCGAAAGTACGTGGAGGACAAATAAGGAAATTACCTATACACATAAAACCTAACCTAAAAATCAGCTACACTGGTCAGGTAAATTACTTATTAGACTGTAACTCTATACATAAATTTATAGCTCGTTAATCGGAACATGGATTTTTCAGGATTTGAAACAGTTTTGTGTTTTGCTTTCGAAAGGTTTTAGTAACGATATTTTCTTGCAAAAACCACGTAACCTGACTCACGCTAAGCCTTAAAATGAAAACTTAAACCTTCGTTTTAGTCAAACTGCTGTTTATAGTTCATAATACAGATTTTCATTCACGTAATGATGTCTCGAAAATTGTAAATTTCTATACTACTGAGCGCTGCCGGCCGCTCGCTGCTACTGAAAATGTTGGCGCGCGGAGCAGCGGCGAAGAGGAATTAAAACGTGTTGCCATTTTTTTCACCCCAGGAATAAAGTTTTCTGCTAAATCGGGTGTGCTCTTACTAAGATACCAGCACAACTATTAAATGAGAATTTATTCGGAGGAATACACCTGATGTTTCATGGGCCTTTCTTTCGGATTAGGCTTTAGTTGAATTTCCAAAAGATCGATTCTTTTTCATAGGCTTTAATGGAGGGAAAATACAAGTATGATCATTGATTTTCGAGCCGTCGTTGATTGTGATGAATCGATGTCTCTATCAAACAAACCTATAGATTAAAATCGATACTCAGGGGGCTCAATTGCATCCCCAAAAAATCGATACTGTTGCATAGGTTCAAATAGTAGATAGATAGAAACTGATCGATTGTTCT
This sequence comes from Trialeurodes vaporariorum, assembly GCA_011764245.1. Classification (NCBI taxonomy): domain Eukaryota; kingdom Metazoa; phylum Arthropoda; class Insecta; order Hemiptera; family Aleyrodidae; genus Trialeurodes; species Trialeurodes vaporariorum. Next base: position 79,935,134 of record VMOF01000002.1, read on the forward strand.
CGAGTAGCCGCTAAAGTTCAATTATCGTTCATAGAGGTTGGCAACGCTGCGAGGAGTTAAAGTTATGTAGCCTCCGTCTAATCCGTTTTAAAAACTCATTATTCGAACGCAAACTATTTGCTTGTCCTCACAACCGATTTAATTTAATAACGATGTAACCACCACCACGGCGCGGCGGTTTTATGTCTAAATCGGTTGAACGAGCGATTCACATGAAATTTTATTCAAAATGCACGTTGTTTTTATAAGTGGTCAAGTAAGTCAGGAAACTTAAATGTGTTTCAAAATTTGAACGAAAATTGACAGTGTTATTCCGGGCAATTTTCAAGCGCTTAAAGACTGATTTAGTGATGATTCCATCCAAGCGCAGATGTATTCCATTGTTTAGTTTGCAGTCCCGATGATCAAAACATAGTAATAACAATTTGATTTATTTTCAGAATATTGACTCTTTCAGTATCACGCTCTTAAACAATGGGTCTGTTGCAAACTTTTGCTACAGCGATAAAGAGTGTTTCATCATATGTTAAATCGCCCGAAAAGCCCATTGGTGGCATCAGAAAGTCATGAAATGCGATAATAAACTCAAAAGAGACGTTTAATGAAATCCAAGATGGCGGTAAAATATCGAGCAATCTGTATGCATGCACCTTTAACATCCAAGGATTGCCAACGTTGACAACCTCACAGCTTCAGAGGTTATGTGTTTATTTACGTTGTGATTGGGTGTGATCGATATTGTGAGGTTGGCTATCCTTAGATGTTCGTGATGCATGCATACAGGCTGCTCGATATTTTACCGCCATCCGTCCTCCCTCGGAAAATTTTTCCAATTTTCCTGACCTTCAGATTGAATTTTACGGTACTTTCATGTACAGTAAAATTGAAATACTCAAATATATTTTCGATTTTGCTGCATGAAATCTTCGCTCTTGACTCATAATGGAGCTGTTGCAAACTTTTGCTACCGGCTAATTAATAGTTGAATATGGGGTAATACCCTGTAAAAATAACGATTAGCGCACTGAAAAATCACGAAACCCACCCCTAAAATCACAAAATGCTTCTAAACGCGAGACCGTAATGGCGGCCGAGGCCGCGGTTTTCTTATGGCAATTGTGTGCTTCTTCTTCTTCTTGTGTGGTGTTGCGACACTACCTCCTGTAGATGGCGCTGATTGAAGATAGGGAAACCCAATGCAAACCGCGGCCCCGGCCGCCATCACGGTTTCGCGTTTAAAAGCATTTTGTGAGTTTAGGAGTGGATTTCGTGATTTTTTAGTGCGCTAATCGTTATTTTTACAGGGTATTACCCCGTATTCAACTATTAATAAGCCTGTAGCAAAAGTTTGCAACAGCTCCATTGGAGGGAGAAGAGTCAAGTGGAATGTATGGTTGAAAGAGCCATGGAATATTCACCGAGGGGTTCACCGAGAGATGGGGTCCGGGGGCCCTCCCCCGGAAAATTTTTCCAATTTTCCTGACCTTCAGATTGAATTTTACGGTACTTTCATGTACAGTAAAATTGAAATGCTCAAATATATTTGTATTTTCGATTTTGCTGCTTGAAATTTTTGCTCTTGACTCATAATTGGAGGGAGAAGAGTCAAAAGGAATGTGGATGAAGGAGCCATGGAATATTCACGGAGGGGGTTCACCGAGGGGCAGTGGCGTAGCCAGTCTGCCCCCCCCCCCTTGACACCAAAATTTGTCCTAAAAAGGTCTTTTTTTGCGTTTTCAAACAAATTTTACCAAATTAGTATCTTTGGACCCCCCTTGACAATTTTCGGACCCCAGACCCCCCCTAGAAAAATTCCTGGCTACGCCACTGCCGAGGGGTTAGATTTTATCCCCCCCCCCGCTATATTGAATAACTCTTAAGAAAATGCGGATAATATGGAATTTGTTCACCGTGAACCCCCTTCCTAGTTGATCACGATTTATTTTTCTTTCTCTTCCTTCTATTTGTGACGGAACCACATCCTCTCTCTCTCTCTCTCTCTCTCTCTCTCTCCCTCCTTTTTTTTTTTTTTTTTTTTTTTTTAAGGCTTGGGGGGGTTTAACTCTAACCCCCCCCCCCCCTTCGGTGCGCCAGTGGTCACCCGTATCATATACCAGTGGCGGCTCGTGCGATTTGGCAACAGTGTTTTTATCCCATTTAAATACATGGAAAACAATCGAAACTCGAGGAGGCTGCCAGCCTCCGCTTGAATCGATTTTTTACCGAAGTTTAAGTGGGAAAAATCCAAGGTTGCCAAATCTCACGGGCCGCTACTGTCATATACCATATCAATTTTTCTTATTGGAAAGAAAAGCTAAACCAAATGATTGATATTTGACATTAGCAAAACAATGTTTTACCAAGTGCCTTCAATTTATATGGAATGGGCAAAAATAACACATATCGAAGTAGGAATATTTATCGTCTCACTAGTTTGTAACCAAGCGAGCTGATGTTTGTCTTTGTAACCGTGTACAGTAGAAGGTTTACATGATATGCGAATGAACTTCCCTCATAAATACCATAGTATCTCGAAAGATACAAGGGTGCTGTCTGGAACAATGTAAGCACATAATATCGTTTCCGTTCTACTTTCAACTTATGCAAAAGTACCTAACATTTAGGAGGTTTTATTACTTTTCCTCATTAAGGTTTAAAGATCAGGTTTTCCGTTGACTCATTAATTGTCACCCGAAAATAATGTGGATAAAATCTCTTAAAAGTTCGATGCTTTTGTGTAGATTCAAATAGGAGAGATACGATAAAAAATTGCTCAAAACCACCGCTAAATACAAGCAGAGTTAAAGATATCTTGTCAGGATATGCAATACGCAAAAGATCTGTGCCATATTGTGAATCATGAGTTGTGTATTGTGCGTTGCTTATTGCATACCCTACGGTTAGGAATCTTTGACCTATAGTTATATAAAATCTTCAGTATGGCTGATCTTGAATAATCAGCTAACGTTTCTCTCCTATTAGAACCTATGAAAAAGTATTGACTATTTCGCAGGTTCCGTTGAAGGCTCGATTTCTTTCAATACGCTCACTCTCAAACGGTGATACATGCTGTTTAATTTACTTATTTTCTCATAAAAAGAATATGAATTGATTTACTTTAGAAAATATATTTTACCATAGACTTACCGAAAAGAAACGTTTACTAAAAATATTTCATAATAAGTAGATAAATCTTACTAAATTATACCACTCGATATCAAGTATAGTTGCTTTCTTCCACCTTTCACGATTAATAATTTCTCCTTTCTTCTTCTTCGTCACTGTAGAAACCATTCTTTTAACACATGCCATTTCAAGAGATCTCTGTTTAGAAGTGGAAAAAATACAAAAAAATGTTCAAAGGCAACTTTTAGAGCAAGGAAATTGTTTTGTCATGTTGCGGTTGATATTGTTTGGTCATTTTGGTTTTAATTAATTCTTTTGTACGGTAATTCTCAGTCTCGGGGCCGAATACCACATCTTTAGTTTAAAGATTTATGGAATGTGACTAACAAGCGCGTTGGACTCTTCCTCCCTATTCCGAGTTTTTTGTTTTTGTTTTTGTTTTGAATAAATAATGTCTTAATTTGAAATGCCTCTCTGCATTTTAAAAGTCGAGCTGCCGTTGGAGAGTTGTGAGAGTAAAAGAGAATCAAAGATGCGGCGGGTCCAAGATATTTAAACCATGGACACGTTAAAAGCAATAATATAGGATGGCCGCTGCCTGTTATGGTATATCGGAGGACAGGAGGTAGCGGTCCGTATTGAAGTGTGGCTGCCAAATCGGGCAATGTTTCAATGAAAAGGGCAATGTTTCAATGAAAAATAATCACCAATTAATGAGAATTAGAAATCGACCCATGAATTTGCCGTCCTCTGTTTTCGACTATTTCAATGTATGTGTTAAATGAAAGTAGAGACACAGGTGTGGTCGGTCAAAGTTTGCAATTTTCGATCTATGCTGCTTGAAGTTCCTCCATTTTTCAAAAGTTACGAAACTTTGTCAATTTGTGATTTTTTCACAAAAATCACAAACACCTCTTTAAAAAAAAAAAAAAAAAAAAAAAAAAAAAAAAAAAAAAAACTTTCTGTATGAGTGTATTCATTCGTTTCTTTATTTTGACAAACTTTTAAACTAGCTTTTGGTGCTTTTCCTTGTCTCCCCTTTTGAACTCTCGTACCTCGTCAATTTTTGAATTTGCGCTTGTTCTTCGCAAAAAGAAATTTATATATACTCCGCCGTATACCCTCTTCCTGCTTTTTTTTTTTTTTTTTTTTTTTTAATTTATTCTTTTATTTTTATTCTATTTTTCTTTATTATTTAGAACAGGATGGAACACAATGGAACGCTTCTTTTTTTATCGCAGTTATAGCCAGAGCAATTCGAGTGGTTCATCGAAACAGAGCAGAACACCCTAAACCATACTGCGATCCACACAGTCTACCGATCGCGGTTATTATAGTGTTCCACAGAGATATCACCCCAAACTCGTGAATTCTGCTCTAATCTTGAGTTCTTTGGCCTATTCGCCTGTTTACGGCTCACGTTTCATTTCGGAAAAGCAAAGAAAGGCACGTATCTATCAAAAACACGAGACAAAAAATAAATAAATGATGAATAGTGCACGCAATTCAAAAAGATGAACAAGAACGGAACGCGAGAATTTGGATACTTTTTTTTTTTTTTTTTTTTTTTTTTTTTTTTTTTTTTTTTTCAACCGCGGAACGCTAGACTAACTACACTTAAGCGAGAGTAACCAGTTCCATATTGTTCTATTGTGTTCCATGAATGAAATAACTAGCCTGATGCAAAAGAATCATCAACAACTCAAATCTGACCGAATGTAAGATATAAAGGGTATTTCTATTATCTGTCAAGACACGTCACACTTTAACATTTAATTTGTTTGTAGCAAAAGTTCAGAGCAGTGGCGGCTCGCCAGGTGAGGCAAGTGAGGCGACAGGGAGCCATCGCCTCACATTTTTTGAAGTTGGAGAAAGAAAAAAAATTAAAAAATAACATATAAAGGTTGAAATGGTTATTATTCCATCATCCTATGTTTCAATAGTCCAAAAAGTATGAATGGAACATAAAATTGAGGCATTTTTCGGTAAATGGGCGTATGGCGAAAAAACGACTTTCGAGAAAAACGCGTTTGAAAGTTTAAAACGTTATAACTTAGAGACTACTGCAGATTTTTCAAAATTTGAAAGACTGACTTGTAGAACAAACATTCAAGAAGAACTGTACTTAATTTCAAGTTTTTAGAGTGAAAATTAGTTGAGCAGTGAAAGTTCAAAGTTGAAGCGTTATACGCCCTTTTACCGAAAAACGTTTTTTTTCTCTCCCAGCCTATCCGACAAGTATTGTTTGGGTTAGATTTGGGTCACAAACTTGAAGAAAAGGAAATTATAAGAAGGAGGGATGGTATTAAGGCCCTTTTGGGCTCATTTTTGGCCAAAAAGGAGGGTTTTATTGTTGTCATCGGAGACGGAGCCAAAAACGCAAAAAAACCACACACTGACATATCCACTGAGCTCTTATCAATATCAGATACATATACGATGTGAGTACAGATATCGCGAGCACGAGCCGCTGCGAGTACCGCTTGTAAGAGGCACTGTAGCCCATAAGTTTCTGAATTCAGCCAAGGTGGGTCCATTCGAACGATTGATTCGTGGATATTTTCCGTTCAACATATGAATAACTTTATATCACCTGTTAGGTCACCTCGTCAGGATTTCAAAAACGAGTTCTCCGAAAAAAGGGCGTAAATCGCCATACGCCCATTTACCGAAAAATGCCTCAATTTTCAAAAATGTTTGTGTGAAGAGCGTTTCAAAAAAAATCCTGCGCACCTCTCATTTTCGTCGCCTCACCTCCACGAGCCGCCAGTGCTTCAGAGCTGACCTTTTTATAAGGACAGGCACTTAAGTAGAGTCGAGGAATTATAGAATGTTAGATAGCGCCGCGCCTGAAATTTTGGCTCCGGCATACTAACAGCAATGCTTCAATCAAGGGCGCCATTTCAGATTTTCCTTGGGGGGAGGCAAGGCCCTCAAAAATGTGGATGACCTCTTTCATTTTTTTTGGCCGTACATCTTAAAACAATCTCTCTAACTCTCTGAATTCATTGAGTGGGGGGGGGGGGGTGGCAAGGACCTCCAAAAATTTGGATGACTTTTTTTTTTTTTTTTTTTTGCCGTGAATCTTCAAAAAAATCTCTCTGACTTGATTTTTTGGCCACATTGAAAATCCTTGGGGGGCAATTTCCCCCCCTGCCCTCCCCCAAATGGCGCCACTGGCTTCAATCCCTAGTAAAAATAAACCTCAAGCCCTCAGAAATCATGTTCCAATTACCCTCAAAACCCTCAGGAATCTTGAGGGTAACCTTAAGTTGAGGGTTTTGAGGGTAATTGGAACATGATTTCTGAGGGCTTGAGGTTTATTTCTACCAGGGAATTCATTGTTACAAGTATTGCGGGTAGTCTACCCGACCCGTAATCTAAAAGCAGTTGTTTCACATTTCTTTAATTTGTTGACTGTAATTCTAGGCAACAGTGGATAGGTGGTAGAACATTGAACCATTGATGACGATGGTGATTGGTGAGTGATATGTGACATCCCGTACATCCCGTATTCCGTTCCTTCGGTTCCTTGTCCAGCTGTCGCATGTCGTCTGCGGACCGAGCGGCGAGTGGGCCAAGCCGATTGATCCTCTCCATTGGCGCAACCAGGATATCTTCCATCTCTCTCATTTCCCATTTGAATGTATGCGTAGGAAAAGGACAGAAGGAGGGGGTTTGATCCCCTTGTCCATCCTTGTCTAACATACGTTTTTAATGGAGAAAAGAGAGAGATGAAGAAACTCTCGGTGCGCTACTGATCCTCTCCCTTCACGTGCGCTGCGCTCCTTCTCATACAAATGACGTATATGAATGAGAGAGTCACGGTGCAGGATGGTGGGTACTGCGTTCAGGATTTCGATCACGTGACACTCTGATCCCTCGGTCCTTTAGTCTTGCAAGACTCGATTGGAGCTTATTCTTGTGTTCGTGAGGCGTCATTTAGCCTCAACAAGCCCCCCCCCCCCCCGTGGATGAGATTTTTTCATGGAGTCATTAAAATATAAAGCCTTAACAGCTTGTATAGGGGTCGTGGGGGACAGGTCCCCCCCTCCCCCGCAGCACAAGATCCTTTCCCCATTATCATATAATTTTCTCTAATTTTGGAATCAAAGTTTATTCTATAACCTTCGAAAATTGAACCTCGCGAGTTTTTGTTTACATCTTCCCGAATTCTTGGAAGGGAAAAATCTAAATAAAATGCAAGAAAAGCCTTAGTACCAAAATCATTGTTCATAAATTGAACGTTAAAAATGTCCCTCTCGGGAGCTCTCTAGGGGCCCCTTTAAAGGCCCTACTGTTATGCCTTTGGAGTCACTCGATTCACTTTGCGTTGCACTAAAGGAAAAGCTAACTTTTTTTTTTTTGTTTTGTTTTTTTTTGTTAATAAAAACAGAGGCAAATCTCGTGGGTATAATTAATGGACCAGTTTAATGAAAGACGCGGAACAATAGTTGGACCAAGGCTTTGAAGGATAAAAAATTCTAGGAAAAAACTATTACCGAGAAATTTTGAACGAAAAAAATGTTGATCGATGAAAAAGGGAAGAAATCCCTTCAAAGCAAGCTGAGCCTCAAACTACGCCTGAAATAATCACGCTATAGTAAAGAAAAAATGAGAGAAAAAAACAACAACAAAACAACGCAATAATAATAACCGTTCTCCTTCATTTTTTCTCAAATGTTGATGGATTGAAGGAAATCCAAGTGACATTGATATTACTGGAAAAACTGCAACATCAAGTTTATCTCAACTTCGTTGCCATGAAATTTCTCATCGGGGTAAAGTAAAGCTTGGACAAAATATTATATGTATTATTATGAAGGGTGAGGTTTGTTGAGTTTCTGAAATTCTTGTGTGGAATGCATCATTTGCATATTATAGTTAAAGATCTCTCCAGGTTTGTTAAAAAGTAAGAGTATTTACTGGTACTCACCTTCACTGGTATTTACCTTCAGAGCCTCAGAATTTAGGTTAGGGATTCATATTCTTCTGTAATCGTTTTCCACTGAAAAAAATATAATCTTTATGGGTGTCCTTAGAATGGCTTTTATGAAGCTAATCCGCGGAGAAAATCGTAAAAAGCAATGGCCATTGAAATTCTTGTCATTTTTTTCATCTACGCAAAGCACGGATGATACTTTCAAGTCTGCATTTTATTATCAGTCAAGATAAGTACTCAAAGATCCAGATAGCATCAATAGACAATGTTTCAAATTATGTCGCAAAATTACTCCGTACAGTCGTGACCAATTCTCAGCGGATCTGATCAGTCATCAATAGACCTGATGCGAACTTTTGCTTCAGCGATTTTTCGAGCATTGCAATTCTAATGGGGAGGGGGGGTCAGGTAGAACGATGGCATATACGGAGGGGAGGGAGCCTAAATAACGTCTAAATAAGAGGGGATTGGCGCTTCACTTCCCGAAAATATTAAAAAAATTGTAGCACGAAATCCACTTTTCAATGTCATAATGGGTCTGTTGCAAAGATTTGCTACAGCGCTTATAGAGTGTTCAATCTCATGTAAAATCGCGCGAAGAGTCCATTGGTACCATCAGAAAGTCATAAAATGCAGTATAAAACTCACGAGAGACGTTCAATGAAATCCATGATGGCGGTAAAATATTGAGCAACCTGTATGCATGCACCATGAACATCCAAGGATAGCCAACCTCACAATATCAATCACACCCATAATCACAACGTAAATAAACACATAACCTCTGAAGCTGTGAGGTTGTCAACGTTGGCAATCCTTGGATATTAAAGATGCATGCCTACAGATTGCTCGATATTTTACCGCCATCTTGGATTTCATTAAACGTCTCTTGTGAGTTTATTATCGCATTTCATGACTTTCTGATGCCACCAATGGACTTTTCAGGCGATTTTACATACTATGAAACACTCTTTATCGTTGTAGCAGAAGTTTGCAACAGACCCATTGGATAAACAATTACCCCTGCTACGTCCTTTCGGCTTTGGCTACTATATTAGTGTGGTATACATACAAGGGCCGTAACTCGTCATTTGCAGTATGAATTGATGGGTCAAAATCTGAAAAACCCCATTTTTAAAATTTAACCCTTTAAGGCCCCGGCGCGAGGGTCTAGGGTTAGTTTTGGGACCCCAAATTTTTTTTGGGCCAACTTGAGCCCATTTGGCAACTTTTTATCGCGGTTAACCGTTTCCTATCGAAAAGTCGGGATTTCCGCTCCACCCTATTACATAGTCAAATCGTTTTAGCAGATCACTCGAGCAAACACGATAATAGTTTGACCGCCCGCGCCGTGAGATTTTTCGAACAACTATAACAACGTTAGTTAATGATCCATCATAAAGAATGTGAAATGCATACAGCTATCAATGGCTTCTGTCATCACTGATACCTTGTTCGTTCAAGCGTGATTCGCGCTTAACGGTCATCTTGAACTTGCCGCGCAAAAAGTATATCTTTTATACGTACCTTAAAAAAGTTGTATCCCGAAAAAATTCTAGGGGGCCATAATTAACTAAGGAGGGGACTTTTCGTTTGTCGTTCTTGAATTAAGGAGTTTTAGGTGCTCGCATCTTTACGTTTAAGCATAGTTTTACACGAGAATCCACTTTTTTTTACTGTAACAAAAGTTCGAAATAGTTCTCATTTCATTCGTTTTGTGGGGCCATTCCACGGTCGGGTCTGGGTAATAAGATGTCATCAGAGACTGTTCCAGCCAGTGGTAAAGCGTGCGATTCGGCAGCGTTGCATGTTGTCCGTGTATACCCGAGGAAAAAAATCTAACATCGAGGTTTCCAGTGAATAGGCATTCTCGAATTCGACATTTTTTTACGGGTTTAAATGTAGAAAATACAAACGTTGCCAAAATGCACGAGATTTGTCACTACTGGTCTCAGCATCAATATTTTTTCTAAGTATGGCTCCTTAGGTGTAGTTCTAAAGGATAGTTTATCTGTTGGGGGGGAGGGTAAAATATTTACCTAACAAGAGAGTAAAGCTTATAAAAATTGATGATTGAGTTCCTCGGTAAAAGGGCGGATAAATTAGTGGGTGAGCTTGTGCTAAAAAAAAAAAAAAAACCGGTTTCACAAAGGTTATTGCGTGAGTAGGTATACGTAGTATTGGATTGGGTTCCCTTTATCATCTGACGATTCGACAACTCGCTGATTGTTAGATAATTAAGAAAACCTAGTTTTCTAATCAGAGTCACAGGCAATGGGTCTGTTGCAAACTTTTGCTACAGCGCTACAGAGTGTTCAATCTCGCATGTAAAATCGCGTGAAAAGTCCATTGGTGGCATCAGAAAGTCATAAAATGCAGTATAAAACTCACGAGAGACGTTTAATGAAATCCAAGATGGCGGTAAAGTATTGAGCAACCTGTATGCATGCACCATGAACATCCAAGGATAGCCAACCTCACAATATCGATCACACCCAATCACAACGTACATAAACATATAACCTCTGAAGCTGTGAGGTTGTCAACGTTGGCAATCCTTGGATGTTAAAGGTGCATGCATACAGATTGCTCGATATTTTACCGCCATCTTGGATTTCATTAAACGTCTCTAGTGAGTTTATTATCGCATTTCATGACTTTCTGATGCCACCAATGAACTTTTCGGGCAATTTTACCCACGATAGAATACTCTTTATCGTTGTAGCAAAAGTTTGCAACAGACCCATTAATAACATGTTGAAATCAGGACGTTTGAGCTCAAGCACACCTTCTGTTTTATCCGCACTTTTACCGAAGAACTTAAATAACGGAAATTATTTACATCAAGAAAATCGACCATGCTATTTAAAATTTCTGCACAATGACTCATAGACCAAAACGGTGACATGATTACAGAGGATAAGCATATGATTATGAATGACCGAATGTGTGCGAGCACCAAGTATGCATATAATGAGGGTATGGAATTTCAATAACATTGAGCGTATTTTCTTCTATTATATGTATATCTCGGAAGAATTATAAACTGTATAGAGTGTACTATTTTATTTTTGTTACTCTGGACCATATATGTTGGTGCCTAATAACGAGCTCGATACCTCACGAAGTAAATAAGGTCTTGATGAGCGTGTTCCATATCATTCATATTCATTGTGCGCGATGACCTTCAAAGTAATAATAATTACCACAGCTCTTATTCGTGTAACATTTGCTTTCTCGTTTCGATTTCAAGGGTCATGGCTAAGCGTCAGTTCAACGATTCTTTAATTGTTACATCATTCAGGCTAAACGAGTTATAGTTGATTATACGCAACTGTATACGTACACAAAGCGTTTAATTTACTCCCCCTAGTTTATTCCACGAATATGTGTATGCTTGAGGTTTCGTTTTGGCAAAGGAGAATAAAATAAAGATTACTTGGTTTCGAATGGATTGCTCAAATCCTCCTGATATTTAATCTAAGCCATTTATCAAGCCAACCCATTTGTATAATTTTCATACGGATACTTCATGATTTTTTTCATTTTCCTTTTTTTTCTTTTTTCTCATTCCAGAATCTTCAGAGAGAGAATCTTGACTCATTATGGCAATATGGAGACATCACTCAATAATCCTGGTTGAAGTGCTGTTAATTTCATCGTTGAAATTTTCTGAAGGGTAGGTATATGTTTACTTTTTCTATACCGCAATATCGTGCACGATCTTCGAAAGTTTTTCTTGGTGTCTATGTGGCGTAGCGTGCAATTTGGCAACGTTTCTTCCCTCCCCCCCTTTAAACACATTAGAAAGGTCGAAATGCCTGGTCATCGCCGATGACCAAAGCATTCGATTCTTTCAGTGAGTTTAAATGGAGAAAGTACATCGTTGTCAAATTTCACGCCTCGCTACTGCTTGGTGTGAGAAAAATCTCGCGGCATTTTAACGATAAGTTACTTGGAACTCGTCCCTCTTCATATTTGTGTCAGTGGCAGCTCGTGCAATGGGGCTATTGCACACTTTTGCTATAAGCGATTTAATAGTCGATAATGGCGTAAAAACCTCAAAAAATAACGGTGGCGGCACTAAAAACTTCCAAAATCCACTCCTAAACTCAATAAACGCAGTTATTTGCGCGAGCGTAATGGTGGCCGAAGGCACTAACAATGGGAGATTCCCATCTAACAATTCTGAAACTCCATCAAGAAGTGACCAATAAGAGACTACTTTCATTTGACACCGGTGTCACTTGGTGTTGCGGTACCATTCATCGGATGTGGATCATCACTCTGATGACTAATTACTCTGTGAATCATCCTTGTCAGCATAGAAAGAGTGACGAAATTAAGATAGGAATCTCCCATTGTTAGTGCCTTCGGCCACCATTACGCTCGCGCAAATAACTGCGTTTATTGAGTTTAGGAGTGGATTTTAGAAGTTTTTAGTGCCGCCATCGTTATTTTTTGAGGTTTTTACGCCATAATCGACTATTCGATCGCTTATAGCAAAAGTGCGCAATAGCCCCATTAGTCAACAATGATTTTCCCTTCATTTGAATCTAGATGTAAATCGGTCGATTCGACAGTGAAGCTGAGCTGCACCAACAATCGATTGTTTGTTACACGTATACATAGCTTCAAATGGAGAATAACACTGTTGCCTAATTATACGAGCCGCTGCCGATTTGTATCAGCCGTTAGCGATTCATTTAAATCAGTGGCGAGGCATGAGATTTGGCAACAATGTGTTTTCTCCATTTAAATTCACCAAAAAGGTCGAACGCTTCAGTCATCGGCGATGACCAGGCATTTCGACCTTTCTAATGTGTTTAAATGGGGGGGACAAAAGGAACTTTGCCAAATTGCACGCCCCGCCACTGATTTAAATGTCTACGTCTGATCAAAACAATATCATTATTGATGAGAGCTTTTGCTTAATCTTTGTCTTTGTGATTGTTTAAAGACTTGGTAGAATTTATTGCACGTCGATCAAGGATGTTTTATAAAAACCCATGATTAGTGGCGTAAAACTTGGGATTTTACAAGGGTGGGGGGGGGCAAACCACCCTTTGAGTATATAGATGCACCATGGGGTGTCTGGGGACACTCACCCTCCCCTCACCACCCAGTGAGAGGGATGAGTGGGGGTCCTCCCCCGGAAAATTTTGAAAATTCAGGGTCTCTCAGTCGATATTTTAAGCATTTCACCGTACAAAAATTATGCACCTTTACATATGCTAATCATGGACTTTCCTTATATCTTTATTTATTTCCTAAACATAAAGGTAACTTCTCATTCCAGCTAAACTTTCAACTAGATGAAGCTTATATTTCTGCCTCGTAAAGGTGAGTTCGGCTGAGGGGAACTTTTCCTCACCATTGGCAATGCGTAGCAGTAGCGGCCCGTGAGATTTGGCAACCATGCATCTTTCCCACTTAAACTTAGGTAAAAAAATCGATTCAAGCGGAGGCTGGCAGCCTCCTCGAGTTTCGATTGTTTTCCATGTATTTAAATGGGATTAAAACACTGTAGCCAAATCGCACGAGCCGCCACTGATGCGTAGAAAGGGCACCTTAACTCCAATTTTCTTCAGTGAGTGTATAATATTCCAGTCAGTGCCGTGAACTAAAAATAGTTCAGTTTTTTAAACGTCCCTCAGCCACCGAGGATACTTCAATATTATGCCTACTACTGTAAGGGGAGCACAGTTTGAAATGAAGTCAATTTCAGGTGACTGTAAAGTTATTCAGAGAGCATTTTTATTTTCCCTTCTCTCGATTTCTGTCCTCAAAAGGTGGACATGGTCGTGGTCGTGTGTCGGTGGTAAATGCGTCCGAAATGAAAGCAGAGAGTTCGAGGATATCGGAAGGCCTCTTGAAATATGTCGACTAACTTGTGGCCCATATGGACCCCTATGGCCTCAACCGACAGGGACAACCCGTCTCAGGTAATTATCTTCCAGCAATGAATTATTTTAATCAGTAGCAAATAGCTTGGTTTCTGGAATACTTAGATGTACTCGGGTACTCCACAGTAGCGGCCCGTGAAATTTGGCAACCATGCATTTTTCCCACTTAAACTGAGGTAAAAAATCGATTCAAGCGGAGGCTGGCAGCCTCCTCGAGTTTCGATTGTTTTCCATGTATTTAAATGGGATAAAAACACTGTTGCGAAATCGCACGAGCCGCCACTGGTACTCCATTTAAACCCATGAAGAAAGTCGACCTACTGGGACTGCACACTGCTTTCCCTCGAATCGATATTTTACACGGGTTTGAATGGACTGAATGCAATACTGCCAAATTTCACCATTGATTGTGATCTGCATAGTGATGGTTACAAGCAGAGTCATACTATTTCAATGTTCGGTCCAGCGGCGAAGCGTGAAATTTGGCAACAATGCATTTTCTCCATTTAAGTTCACCAAAAAGTCGAACGCTTCAGTCATCGGCGATGACCAGGCATTTCGACCTTTCTAATGTGTTTAAATGGGGGACAAAAGGAACGTTGCCAAATTGCAGGCCTCGTCACTGGTTTGATCCGTATCATATCATAAGAGGATTCAGACTTTTTATGAAAGTGTGGTGAGTCAAATGAATTCATTATTGTTCGGAGGCTCAACAAAACAGCTCCATCAACAGGTCACCGGTCACCTACTGTTGAGTGGTGAACATTGCTCCAATGCAAATCTACCGATAATATTGATTTTTCATGCTTACTTTATTGGATAATTGAGAGATAATGGGCGGTTAATTGTGCCCGACTTTCGTCAGGCATTTTGTCACAAGTAACTTGTAAGCTCTGGAAAATGTGCCGCCTTTGTTTACGGTGGGATATGGTGATGTAGAAGCTCATAATCCGTCGCAGCGTATTGTATATGTAGGTATATCTCTACGCAAAGCAATGAAGTTCAAGCCTCTAGAAATAGAAATAAGTTGCGCTTCAAAACAAAAACACACGCTTGCATACGTTTAACAAGCGTATTCACACGAGACTAGATGCGCCTTCATCACCGCAAGATACCGCACGCTCATAATCGGAAACTTACGTAAAGATGTAACACTTCATACTTCATATATTTTTACCGTATGTACATGAGAATCACACTAATTTTGATAGACTATCTATCTATTATCTCGTGAGGTTTTTGGGGGTGATTACTGATTACCTTCTGCAGGCCGATCATTTACTTCATCGTTAAACCGATCGTGAAGACTGCGTATGAGTGATTCTATCGGTCGAATATTGTAAAACTTAGCCGTTGCTATGGTAACCATCGTTATAGTGTCCGTTTTTTTAAGGTTACTCATGAATAGCCTTTATAAAACGAAACTCTTAACGATGGTTACCATAGCAACAGCCAAGTTTTACAATTTTCGACCAATAGCATCACTCGTGGACAGTTTTAACGATCGGTTTAACGATAAAGTAAATGATCGGCCCGCTATGATCCTAATGGAAAATCTTCAGTGACGCACCTAATGGACTGCTGCTCTAGATACACGAATAACTCGCAAATCTTACGACGCGATTTTCCTTTCGCAATTGCTTCGCAGAAAGTATATGTAGGTTCATTCACATTTAAGTCTACTTTCAATATGGCTACCGACAAAATTTGTTCTTTCTTTCGGTTAGAGTGAAAATGTCTGTTTTAAAATACCCATGTCAAGAAAATCCATTTATTTTCAAACGTGTAGACTTTTTTCCTCGAAACCAACTTTTCTTTGTACTTCCAAATACGTACAGAAAACCTGGGAGAAAATGAGTTTATCACCATGAAGATAAATGTCCCAAGATAATTTTATACTGTGGTGGCTCGTGAAAGGGGTCCATCCAGTTACCATTAGGAGTGGCCCCCCTAAGAATAATTTAAAAATTTCAGGGATGATAGAACTAAAGCGTCAGATTTCAGAATATCTGCAGTTTTTTTTTTTTTTTTTTTTTTTTTTTTTTTTTTTTTTTTTAAATTGGTCATCCGGGAGCTGGGGAGCAGGGGGTAAAGTCGAAACCTTCAATGCCCCATAACTTTTGAATAAAAAGAGATATCGACATAAATTTTACGCCAAAAGATGCGTCTTTTAAAGACCTTTCGATTGATTTCCTACAAAATTTAATTTACAAAATATTTGAGCCCATTTTTGCCATTTTTTCAATTTTTGAAATTTTTAAAAATCTGTTTTTTAAGTTTGAAAAATATGCGCAATGCAGGAATCTGAACAAAAAACTTTTGTAGAGAAAGCTGATACTAAAAGCATTAAGATGGCGCAAACCGCGATGCCAGGAAATGTTTCGTTCAAGAATTATGACCGCGCAAAGTTTCAAATCTAGGCCAAAAATAGGGTTTTGCCGACTTTCGATTCTGCAAAAAAATTTGTTGCTCCACCAATAATTGATGAAATTCATTGAAACTTGGTAGGTAGGGGTTTTTTTTTTTGGTAGCTAAATTAATTTTTGCTATTAATTTTTCAAAATTCCCAAATCCAAGATGGCCGCCATAGTCATACTTATGGCGTGATTTGCGTTTGATTTACAGTGACACTGTTATCCCGTTTCATCCAGCAAGAGTGGTATTCAATCTAGCAAATGTTGCTGGAAGGCGATTGGGGAAACGGAGCTCTGAATCGCAGGAATACCTGGCGAAATCCGTTCAAACTTTTGTCTCGAACTTGATGAATCGATGCGGAGTTAACTGCTCAACGGAATTCGACAATGACGTCATGGTCAAAGTCACAACGACCTCCACCGATGCAACCCTGCATTGGCAAACGGACGAGTCGTATTTGTTGCATATTTCGACGGAAGGTAAGGAATGTTTTTTTGGAGTAAGTCGTTCCTCTAATTGACCATAATTTTAACGATGATACTTTTAAATAGACACTTTTAAATAGACACTCGTAACTTGCAATCAATTTTATGCAGAAAATAATGGCGTAGCGTGCTCTCTAGCAATTACTTCAAAGTTTGTCCATTTAAACTCACGAAGAAAGGTCGAATTTGAGGGTTTCACCCCATACCGTGATCTTGAACTTGGGTTGAAATGACAAACGTTGCCGGGCTGCACGCTATACGCCGCACTATGGTCCAGATGAACATTTTAGCAGATATTAATAAAATTCATATCTTAATATGATATTTTCGCATTTCCACGCTCCCTTTTCAACATATACTCAGCTACAATTTTTTTTTCTCGGTACTTTAAGACCACATTAAATTTGTGCAAAGAAACGTTTACATCAGTGATCTGACAGGAGCATACGTTTCAATACCTTATGGGTAACTAAACATTTGAAAACTTTCCCGCATGTATCAACACATTAAGTTTAACACTATAAGTTTAACACTGCATGAATCGGAAAAACACTGCGGTGTTTCGATTGAAGTTTTATGCATTCGAGAGAATTTAATGAACTTTCTCATACCCTAATTGGAAGATTGTTGCGCCGTGCGTAAAGATTATGGTGCTCACCATACTGCAAGCATAATTGGGCAGATAATCACTGGAACTATGCATTTGGTGTTCATTTCTCACGACTTTTACTTTCGATGCTCTCTGCTATTATTGGCTCAGTTCGAAGATCTGCATGAATAGGAAGGGAACTCGAAAGTTTGAGGTTTTGAGTTATTGATCGGTAAATATGCATTTTAAGCTGCCTTTCGGATCTACGTACGTTTCAAGACCTATTTTATCTCAATTTTATATTTGATCTTATTAAAGTATCTCACAGAGGTTCTTGCAAACTTTTGCTATAGAGTATTGAAGAGTTGATGATGAATAATGATTCTTGCATATAAACCTGTAAAAATGACGATGATCGTACCAGCGGCGGCTCGTGCAATGTGGCAACAATGGATTTCCTCCATTTAAAACTGTGTAAAATAATCGATTACTTGTTGAGGCGTAGCGCCTCACCTGGTATCGATCTTTTTGCATACGTTTAAATGGTAAAAGTGCACGGTTGCCAGATTGCACGAGCCGCCACTGGATCGTACTGAAAAATAACGAAATTCGCTCTCAGAATCAGGCACAATGGCGGTTCAACGCAGTTATCATGGGAGATTTCTATCTAAATTGAGACAGATCTCTGTGCTTGCTTCTGTAGAGAAAGTGACAAATTAGACAGGAATCTCCCTTAATACCTGCGTTGAAGCGCCATTAAGATCTAGCCGTTAAAGAGGTTTTTTGCGTTTATCACTGAATTTTAGCCTTTTCGCAGTGTGATTTTCGTGACTTTCGCTGGTTTTTACATCAGAATGTATAATTCATTTCCTTACAGCAAAAGCTTGCAAGAGCCTCATTACTATACTCATGAACGATAGTAAGGGAATCCCGTGTGTTTGAGGATAGACGATGTTTACGTCTGAGACTACACGCTAAAAATATCGCTGCTTTTTTTTTTAAAAAGCGTCGACTTCATTCCTTACGTTGTCAAGATTTCAAAATAAAAGAACAGTTCTAATTGGAAGTAATGATTATATTAATAATAAATGGATATTTCTTATTAATAATAATAAAAAAAAAAAAAAAAAACGAGGGGGGAAAAAAATTGCGAGGAACGCCTAAATATTCTAAGCTCATGCATGCATGGTGTTTTTTTTTCTACTCATCAATTCCATTATTCACGAACGTTAATTAACGGATTCCCTTATGTTTGAAGTTAAGTTTTTGCGCCCGGAGCTGAAAATATCCCTGCTAATTATTTTTTCTGAGAATACGTTAAAACATCTTCATGAGCTCCGCACTGTTAAAAAAAACGGATCGAGAGGCATGCTTCGTCCGCCGTTATAATCGAAGCATTCACTCCGAGTGAGAATTCAAGGAGTGAGAATAAGCGGAGTTAGAATTGACGGAGTGGGAATGAAAGGAGTGAGATTCGACGGATTGAGTGTCACTCCCTATCGGGGTGAGAGCTCTCACTCCCTGACGGGGTGAAAATCGTCCCTCATGGGTTTAAAAAAGAGGATTGCTTTTCACTCCCAATGGAAGTCAAAATGTAAGGCGTTGCAGCTCCCTCCAGGAATGAGTCTTATACCTCAAGAATTGCCGCTTGAAATGTGAATCAGGAGTCACGTAGTCACGTCAAACAAAACACATCACGATAAACTTCTTAGATTTCCGCGATTGCGAGGGGACCCAACGGTGTCATTATTTGGACTGCAATAAAACTTAAGACAGCAGAATTTGAAGAACAGTGTAGCTACCTCCACTTATGATAAACACATCCACATTCTATCGCCAATAATTAATAGCTTGATGATGATAATCATCATATGATTCAACGGTACAAAATCGCGCTAAAAAACACCTTGAACGATAAATTTTGATAATTTTAATTGGTCTCGTGCGCTGAAAATAAAAGTTGGTTCGATAGACTAAAAGAGTTATTTAATAATTTTTCGAAGCGTCTACAGTCCCCACCATAACCACCAAATTAGTACTCACAACCAACTGTCACTGGTTGTGGCTACAAACATTACTTATAAGTTGAATCGGTAAGCCTATGCAGTTAAACGCATTAGATTTGACTAAAGTTCTTTGGGATCGGGAAAGAAGAACGCGAAAGAAATAGGAAATACCTGTAAATGCAAGAAATGTCAGAGAAAATGCAAAGAAACGTTACATAAAATATTTAAATTTATCATGGACGTAAAAACATATAGTAAATAAACAAGTAAATTTCTAAAAAAAATCGTATGCTGGTAACAATCTACTACCTTTCATGCGAGCTATCAAGTTTATTCTCACGTTGTTCCCACGATGAAATATAGAACTTGATTTCAAGGAAATGAAAACTCTATTCAGAGTGTCATTAATCTTCAAAATCAAAAGTTCAAACAAATTTCTCGCCCAAAAACTACCTCAGACATTATAACTATGCGAATCAGCAAGTCGTCATTCACTTCATGTTGAATAAACTATCTAATTATAATCACACATAACACTGGGGAACTTAGAATAACGAGGAAAATGAAACGTACGCAAATAAACACAACCAACGAAAAACGCGACCTCTCCTCGGCAGAAAAACTCAAGACTGATTCCTAATGGTCAGTAGCGGGGTGGGTGAGAGGGGATGAGAAGACTTCTGACTTGGACGTGGATGGAACTTCACCCCGTCCGGACCCAGACTTTCGACACTTTCGAGGGATGAGAAACAGTATTTTGGTGTCTCAGAGACGCCCTGCGTCCGCGTACGGACGATTCGAAGTTTCTTTCGAGCTGGCTTAACTCTGATACAGCGAGTGAGAATCAACCTCGCGCGGAACGATGTTTTTATCGGGCCTCTGGAGGTGACTTTCACTCGCTTTCAGGATAGGTTTCAGCCCTCTCGGAATTTTTCTCGTCTTTTTAAGACAAACAACAACCTTTCACGGATTGTAACTCATTTCACTGATTATAAAACTCCGAACTTTTTTCTTCTCACTCCGTTATTTTTAACGGCTCTATGTAATTTGGGCGACGGTCAATCTCTGCAGTGGCGAAAAAGGTACCACTCGGCCGAGGAGTACTGTGCGACTAGCTCCTCATTCAGGTAGCGCGCTCAATCCCTGATTAAGTGGTCCCCAAAATTTAACCGCATCATGATGTGTGTCTAGCTGATGAAAGGATTACAAGGACATGCATCAACCCAAATGATATTTATTTACTGTACGCACTTTCCTCAATTATGATTTACTTTAATTCAAGCACCACTGAAAGGCTTCCTTGGGGCATAAATAACAAGAAAATAACTGCGGAAACGCAAAAAATAACAGTTTGATTAGAACATTTTCTTTACTGCCATAGCATGTTTTGAGCAATCATCGTAATCTATCAATAACCGAACCTGACCTAACCTAACCTCACTGGAATATTGGTTAAGTAGGAGGAACAGCCAAACGGACAAGGAACCTGTGAGGTTAGGTTACTATTTTGTAAGGTTCGGTTATTAATAGATTACAATGATTCGAGTTTCCGCATTTATTTGTTTGTTATTTATGCCCTATGGTAGCTGTTTAGGGGTCCTCGAATAAAATTAAATCATAATTAAGAAAGGTAAGTACGCGGAACACCATGTTCCGTAGATTTGGCTCCATCAGATTTCACGTAATTGGGAGCCCCTGACTTGAACTGATCTCCGCAGGGCGATGTGCTCGGCACTTGTCCGGCGCACCTGAAAAAGGGTTGCACTGACCCTTCTTTTCCTCGCGAGAAACTGACCGTCGCCCAAATTACATGGACCCTTTTTAACAGTGCGGCGGTCGCGGTGTCGAGCTTTTAGGACAAGATAAAAGGAAAAAACTGGTCTAAAGTTGAATGAGGCGTTGTTGTGTTATAATAACATTGCAGTACTTGAAACATAAGGGATACAAATTCTGCGTTTTTTTTTTTTTTTTTTTTTTTTTTTTTTTTTTTTTTTTTTTTTTTAAATTTCGAGAGTTCCATTAAAATTGAATATAAAGGATTATTGTGATTGAAGTGACGAAGCTCGATCCTAGCGTGACACCATTGAAAGTGCAGTAATTAGTAATAATACACAGACGATAAAACCTTTCAAAACAAAAACCAACAAAAAAAATGCTCAATTATACGTATACTTTAATAGCATGTTCTGACGAAAGTATCTCATCACCACCCCCCCCCAAATATCACACGTGCCACTCTAATTTAAAACGCCTTAGACCTAATATTCCCTACATCCATAAACCTAATATTCCCTACCTTCTTAAACCTAATATAGGCATTTCCGACCTCCATACTTATAACTCACTAACATAAAAGGACTATAAAAAAATACTCATTCAAGGAGTCAGACCTATGCTCAACAATGCACACTTTTTTTTCTTTTTTATTTTGGTAGCCCTAAAACTTTTCATCTATACGCCTAGAAGCACCAGTCTGTACATAGTTTTTGAGAAAACATCAGTGCCATGTTTACTCTCTCTTCATTGTCACAAAAATTGCATGTTTTGATTTCGAGAAATTCTGGATTGGTCTCTTTTTTATATATATAATCACCCTTTATACCAAAACAATGAATGCTCCTCGTCCAGGGGGGTGATCACGGAGGATCGTTATCGTTATCGTTATCGTTATCGTTATCGTTATCGTTTTCGAGTGCAGCAGTTACTCGCGCTGTAGTAGGCTATCCTCTTATTTCTTCTTCTTCAACACTATTCTACTCGATAACGATAACGATAACGATAACGATCCTCCGTGATCACCCCCCAGGTACTCTCCTGAAAAAATCCAGCTCGTTTTGTTTATTATAGTTCAGTGTATTTTCTCAAGTTCTTTGTCAAAATTGTATAAGCAATCCGTAGGTTCAAAAGGGGGGGGGGGGGCTTGAAAGTGATGAGGGTTTCACGTGGGCCTCCAATAGGTTAAGGAAATAATCGATAGGAACTTTACGTTTGTTACTAGGTTTACTGCATCAAAAGCCGTGGTTCTTTCCAGATGCAAACTTCTTTAAAACGTCACTTTTTCTAGACTTTCTCCAAAATATTTGAGGGAGATGAGGCTTGAGTCCCCAGAACCTCCTCCCCTCATGAACAGCTGATGCAAAATATAGGTTTGAATGGCGGCTACTATAGTGACTATAAGTGTCTTCTACTATAGAGCTCTAGTCACCAAAGAAAGCACATTTCACGAATGACAGGGCACTCATTTTTCAATTTGTAGGCGACGTTCGAGGCTTCAATAAGTACAATGAGGTGATTTTTGCAAAATTTGCGGATAGTTTGAGGGAAATTTAAGGAAGAAGTAGAAAATAAACAATCATTTATTATTTTTATTATTGTATTATATTATATATATTTATTATTATATTTATTATTCTTTATCCGTATTAGAAATGGAAAAATTAATCGTCAATTAATATTATTTAAAAGAGTGAAATTAAACCACTTCATTCATGAAGTGATAAAAAAATGTACACACACACCTGCGCAATGAAAGAAAAGAGCTGGTTCGCCCAACTAATTATCTGTGAAATTTGCGCAATCAAATTAATAATTGGTTGTACTTCCACAAAAAATAAGCTACCCCAATTTCCAAAAATTGGTAACTGCTATTAATTATGCTGGGAAGTATAACCAATACAATTTGGTTATACCGTACCAATTAGAGTTGGTACCTGGTTCTAATGTATTGGTACCGAATACCAAATTATTGGTTGGAGTGCCTCAATTCTTGGGTAAGTACAACCAACAAATTTTGATTCGAGTGTGCTTTGAAAAAATTGGTTGCGGAAAGCACAGACGCTTACACTTACCCGGCCAGCATGAGACCGCTTTCGGGAGAGCCAATTATTCTGACCAAAAATGGCAAACGGTGGGGATCGGCATCTCAGAAATGTACCATGAAAAAAAAAAACCTAAATTCTAATAATATTACTAGAAGCACAACGTTGTGTGAACCTCGGAGAGTCTAATACTTTCATATCAGAAAATTCTAGTGTTGCTATCAAAATATGGTCAAAGTACCAAAATTTCTTCAAAATTATCAAGACTTTTGGTACAAACACTATAATGGGTCTGTTGCAAACTTTTGCTACAGCGATATAGAGTGTTCAATCTCACGTTAAAGCGCGTGAAAAGTCCATTGGTGGCACCAGAAAGTCATAAAATGCAGTGTAAAACTCACAAGAGACGTTTAATAAAATCCAAGATGGCGGTAAAATATTGAGCAACCTGTATGCATGCACCACGAACATCCAAGGATAGCCAACCTCACAATCTCGATCGCACCCAGTCACAACGTAAATAAACACATAACCTCTGAAGCTGGGAGGTTGTCAACGTTGGCAATCCTTAGATGTTAAAGGTGTATGCATACAGATTGCTCGATATTTTACCGCCATCTTGGATTTCATTACACGTCTCTTGTGAGTTTATTATCGCATTTCTTGACTTTCTGATGCCACCATTAGACTTTTCGGGCAATTTTACATACGATGAAACAATCTTTATCGTTGTAGCAAAAGTTTGCAACAGACCCATTCTGGTATTAGTACCACCCATTCCATAGGTTCACATATCGTTCTGGTAATATTTCTTTCTCTTTTTTCATTTCAGTGTAAAAATTGCCTAAGTTGTGCGTCATGTTTGCCATTGAATTTAGTAATGAAACTAACCACGGTTAATTGTCTATTTGAAATGGGAAAATAATTCACCGAGCATGTTGCAATAGTAACGGAACTCCGAAAGCGCGCCCCATGTATACTTTTTAACCAAAAACTTTTGACAGTCAAGAATTAAAAACAAGTCAAAGTTTCGGCACTGGTGTAATCAAAGCAACTTTCTGCGCTCGCTCCCGTGCGCATTCTCAACTATCAAAACTTCTGAAGTTAAATTACTAGCACCTGTGTTCAAACCGCGCGGTCAATTTTTCTAACCGAAGAATTAAGGTGTCGTCAAATAGAGGCGTCGAGAATACTCGGGTTTTACAGTATACTCTATAGCGGAACTCAGCTGAATCGCTGAAAGCAATAAGCATGCATGATTGTTAATTCACAGCTTTTTCAACCACGCTATTGATTGAGCTGGCTCTACTTACGAACAGAGTATACAATGTGTACGTACAGGGTGTACCAGACCACCCGGATAGGGCATTTTTCTCGAAAACTACTGAACCAAAAAATTTGAAACAAAAAAGGCAGACGGGGAAGTGACCCCAAATTTTTCGTTTTGATGTTTTTAAAAACCCCCGATGGCCCCTTAGGGCGGTTTGGGGGGGGGGGGGGGTTCAAACACATTTTTCAAGTTTTCTTGAAAATTCTCAAATAAAGGTAATCAAGCAGTCGGTTTCTTAAATCAGTCACTTTTCTAAAGCAATCAATTTTACTGTTGTGTTGAGACATAATTTAATTGATATGAATTTCGCGGCAGGTAACCGGATCAGCGTGCACATTACATCGAAGACCATTTTCGGTGCGAGGCACGCAATGCAAACTCTCGATCAGCTGATTGCGAGTTACTCTGCTGATTCTCAAGACTACATGGTCATGGTCTCCGCAGCAACCGTTTCGGATAAACCGGCCTACGGTCATCGAGGTCTCGTTTTGGACACATCGAGACATTTCATCCCTGTTCACATGATAAAGAGGTCCATGGATGCCATGTCCATGAGCAAGCTGAACGTTTTCCACTGGCATGCCACAGACTCGCACAGTTTCCCGCTCGACGTGCCGAGCTTTCCGGAGTTTGCGCGGTACGTTTCTTATCAACTTACTATCAATTTTCTCACATTTAAAGCCATACAAAAGTATCGATTATCATCAGTCTTCCATCTTTTATCAATCATCTCCCATTTAAATTCATTAAGAGTTATTTGGAGGCTCCGTTGAATCTTCTGATCTGAAGATCGATTCTTTTCCATAGGTTTATGAAATTATTAGAACTATTTAAATTATTGTAAACAATTAAAAAAATATCTCGTAAAGCGCCTTCAATCCATAGAGTATACAAAATACACACCGCGGAGAAGGAATATTTAACTATTCACTTAATCCGAGAGAGCCTTTACCATTTATTAAGCTGACGTAACAAAAATGTTAATGATGTAAAGATTACGAAAGTACAGTAGGGTAGAATTTTATAATTTTTGGTACTTTCACCACGGATATCGACCATTGCAAATTTTTGAGCAACGCACAGTGCTTTGAGAAGATGGCACCAAAATCGCTTTTTGCAGCTCTTCTCGGCAACGAGTTATTTAAAAACTTGATAAAAAAAAACTCCTTTTTCTTTTAAGGAAAGGAAGAGATAGCCTTTTTGAATTCTTACTTATCTCAATTTTTTACTGGGAGTGGGAATTCCTGCCCCTGTGAAAATTTTACGGGAGCAGTATTATCTGCTTGCGGTAAAAAATTAAGATAAGTACCTAAGAATTCAAAAAGGCTTTCTCTTTCCTTTCCTTAAAAGAAAAATTCGTTTTCTTCAGTTTTTAAGAATCTCGACAGTTTACCGAGGAAAGCTTCAAAAAGCGATTTTGGCGCCATTTTCTCAAAACACTGTGCAACGTCCTAAAAATATTGACACAGAATAATGAAGTCAGTATGAAAATTTTTTAAATGAGCCTATATAAGGAAACATGTTTTCTGTTTCTTTCGGTGAACTTTCAAGGTGGCGGACTTATCTCTGTCTCTGTCTTTCACATTGCTTTGAATGGAGGTTGTTTGGAACGTCTCGAGACAATGGACCAGAAAACAATGCTTCAAAATGAACCGAAGTTTCCATTCTAGTTGTAGCATATATTTCGTGTTATCGGAACAAGGCCAGACAAGTTTCTCAAGCGTTATTGAAAGGGACACCCCGAGACTCCCAAAAAATGTGTGTCACCCCCAAATTTAATACGTACCTACATGTGTCCGGCCATTTTTTCGATAGCTTCAGCTGTTGATGAAAAAATAGCAGTGGTACCTTTTATTAATATAACTATGCGCATGCTGTGGAACCGTCAATGGGTTTGTTGCATAATTTTCCTACAAACAATATAGAATCTTGACTATTATGTGAAATTCGGCGAAAATAACGATGCGCACATTGAAAAAGTTCAAAATCCACTCATTAACTCAGGAAATCACTACAATTTCAAACAGCCCGCGCTACACTAGACACTATTTGCACCGGTGTACTACTACACAGACGGAACCACCGTGCATAAGTAAACAACATCGTAGCTACAAAATTATGGAATTTTTTTTTTAATAGTGAAATATAAGCTGCATTTGCTGTCTGGTCTTTTCGGTTTATCAAAGATTACAAATTAATATAAGAAATTTACGCATCCAAACGAAACATTCCAATGTTTGTAAGTTCTATGTTCTTGTTTACATAAATGAGATGGTTCCATCTATGTAGTTATAAGTCGGTGATATAGTGTCTAGTGTAGCGCGGGTTGTTTGAAATGGAAGGTATTTTCCGAGTTAATGAGTGGATTTTGAAAGTTTTTACTATGCACATCGTTATTTTCGTAGAATTTTGCGTTAGGAACAATGAGTTAGAGCTCGTTTCAGAAGTGTAGGCGGACCTCAATCGTAATCTTTGGCGAATTTTCAAATTTCAAATTTAATTCCTTTAAAATAAAACCAAACTTGCTTCTGACTTTGTTCTTTTGCATTTACAGTGTTCCTCGTTGAAAAGTGAACACTCAATTTCATTTTCATTAATTTTCATCGAGTAATATCAGAAATAATATTGACAAATTCCAAAGATTATCGGTCTAGGTCCGCCTACACTTCTGAAACTACCTCTATATTGATGTAGCAAAAGTACACAACAGACCCATTAAAGAATGTAGCAAAAGCCCACAGCTGTCTCATTCTGACCATGATTTACAAGAAGGTGATTAGAAATGAATTTGCTCATGAACTTTTTCCAACTAGGTACGGTGCCTATTCATCAGATGAGACGTACTCTAAAGAGGACATGACAGGGATCGTGCGATATGGCAAAGAGAGAGGGATTCGAGTGATAATGGAGATCGACGCCCCGGCACACGCTGGCAACGGTTGGCAGTGGGGAGGCGCCAACGGTCTCGGAGACTTGGCAGTTTGCGTGAATAAACAGCCGTGGAGGAAATTCTGCGTCCAACCTCCTTGCGGTCAACTGAACCCGGTCAACCCGAATACATATCGAGTCCTCCGGGGTTTGTACAGGGATCTCATCAACATTTTCTCCAAGGGCGAGATGTTTCACATGGGAGGAGATGAGGTAAGAGAGCGCACACCAAGGTATATGGAGAACAGGTATGGACAACACTCTGAGGTTGGCTCTGATTGGTTGTGAAAAAAGCGACTCCGCCGCCATTTTTCTGACCACGCGATTCAAATTTAGATTTCATATCTCGAAAAGGAAAGTGAACAACGTAATTGATGATGTTTAAACCATTCTATAGTCAAACATTAACATTTTAAAAATAAAATTTACATTTCATTGTTCAAATTAATAAAGTATTTCTTCAGATAAACTTCCCCTTCAAACCTAACCACAAACAACAATGCAAGATACACGGTGTAAATAGGAGACAAGATGGCGGCAAAGTCGCTTTTTCCCAAGTGGCCACGCCCCCTGAGTCGAGTGTTGTCCATACCTGTTCTCCATATACCTTGAGCGCACACACCCAAATACTATTGCAAGTGATGTGGTATCAATTTCAATTGAAGGAGCTCGACGTCTATGTAGATTTATCGCCAGCGAAGCTTCGTTCGTTTTAGCGTACCTTCCGATGGGATAAAAGCTGTTAACGCGTAAAATTAAGGCTGTTGCGTTGATGGCAAGAAAAATAAATGCTCGCAGTCGATGGATTATAAATGTGGTTATCATGATAGGTTATAAGGTTTGAATAATTATTGTAGGAACAAAAAGTAATAATTTTATGGATTACTATAGCCGTTTCAGACACCCTACGGGTGCCCTACAAGGCCAGCATTCTAGGGGTACGGGCTAGTTGGCACTTTGACAGTTGGTTTATGCAAGTTTGTTTTTTATTTAAAGAATCATGGTTGTTAAAGGAACGATTGAAGAAGTACGGTAAAAATTACTGACGAAAAATGACGGATCAAATGTATATCGGAGCGCTCAGGTTTAAGCGATGAGCGTTAGGACCGCGAGGGAGTTGCGACAGTCTTAACCCTTTCATCCCTGGTGTACATGTACACCTGAATAACATAGAAAATGAAAACATTATATGCACATTTTTTTTTTTTTTTTTTAAGAGAAAATTGTGCCCAGATCAGCTATGATGGCCACAACTCCGTCCTTGAACAAAAAGTGTTTTCAGGATTGAAAGAGTTAAGACGGGCAACGAAAATTAAAAATTTGAAAGACCAACGCTCAAGAAATTCGCAAGGAAACCAACTCCTTCCCTCCACCACTCACACTGCATTGCTCGATGAAATTCAGCCGCGAGCGTAGAGCAGGCGGGGGAAGGGACAGATAAGAAAGTCCAGCGCAGCACGGCTCGGAGGAGGGAAGGCAAGCGGTAGAATCAGTTCCCACTCTAATTTTAAAATTCAATTTGCGGCGCTCCCAGACGACTTTTTCGAAAAAAAAAAAAAAAAAATCCACAGATCTCCTCAAAATACCCTAGGGAATCATCGTTCCAAATTTGAGGGAAATCGCTTCGGCCAATTTTCAGGAAATAGAAAAAACATTTTTGAGGGCCGTCAGCTTTATACGTATAATACATACCAGATAACAGAAGACCAATAGTGTCACGGCCTTATCAGATGACCAAAGTGGATCCTTTTAAAATAGCCTCCAGGACCCAGGTGAATCAGGGGCGTGCCGTGGTTTCCAGAGAGGGGGGGAAGAATGCAATCTTGCCGCCCTCCGCGAACAAAATTATAAATTTGATGACTTCTTATTTTTTTTATTTATTTTTTTTTTTGGTTGTTCACCCTGATTTTGCCACCCCCCGAGAGTGCCGCCCCGGTCAAGGGTAACCCCCCCCCCCCCCTCAACGGCACGCTCCTGAGGTGAACATCTGGTGACTGATGCGCCCCCCCCCGGCCTCATCCACAATCATGTAGTTTCGCGGTCCTCGAGCCTTTGACGATCATGAATGATGTCTGGCGTAGCCGTAGCCAGGATATTTTCCTTCTCTCTCTTAGTTCATTTGAACGCATGTGTTAGAAAAGGACAGAAACAGGGGCTGAAATCACGTGACTGCCTCTATAGCCATCCTTTTCTAACACATGCATTCAAATGGGCTAAGAGAGAGAAAGACAATATCCTGGCTACGGCTTTGATGTCTGGGATTGTCATTGCAATCATGACTCAGATTTATTACAATAATTTTCAAGGTGTGCACCAGTTTAAAAGTTTAGACATCAAATGTTCCCTTTTGGGGCCCCATGGAGGGTCCTGCTGCTAAGCCACTGCCCCAGTGCTCTATCGCGTCCTTTGAAGTATGTGGGAAATTCTACGAATCTCAATCTCACGAGTAAGCCTATTGTTTATAGAAATAAAATGTGTGCTTTCCAAATTGATGACTTCGAAGGGGAAACACTGTAGGGATATAAATAGTCGCAGTAGCACGCAATCTAGAAATTTGTTTTTTAAGTAATGAATTTATTTCACCTGGTTTGCCCCGCTTGCGCAATTTTTATCTATTCCGCAGCCAGAAAATGTTATTGGATTTGCTTCCATGAGCGAAATTTAAATGCGTTCTAACTTTTCCTCTCTAAAAAGTAGTTTTATCTCCTTCCAACCAGATTTTTTTATGTTTCTCTGCATGAAGGGGGAATTTTTAAAATAATTTTAGACTACAAAAAAAAAAAAAAAAAAAAAAAAAAAAAAAAAAAAAAAAAAAATAAATAAATAAAAAAAAATAACGGATGTTGCCAATTTTTGTCGATTATATTTTGATAAAAACATCAAAATGCTTTTAAAACATTTGAAGGGCGCATAAAATCTTTCGATTTTTTAAAATGTAGCATTTACACTGCCTAGACCATAAATACTGCGAATCGGTTTTTACATCCATCCACATATTTTTTGAAAAAAAAAAGAGTATACATCTGCGAGTACTGTATATCTTCTAAAACTAGATACAAAATATCGAGGTTGCCTTCTTTCTCTGCGTCAAGTGGCCGTCTGCTTCAACCGATTTTCAATTTCCTTAATTTATATCCCATCAAAAACCTTTCCAGGTGCAAGCAAACGGCATCAGGTAATTAGGTCTGTCACAAATGCCGTTCCAATGCATCCACTCAAAGATATGATATGATGGGAACGGCAAGTCTCCTCCAAGTGGGCATCCAGCAGGGCAACTGTTAATCATTTTTCAAAATCAACACTATCCATCTGCGGCGAATTTAGTGAAGAAAAAACTTTGAGGGATGTATTTCTTTATTTTTTAATTTTCAAACGCAAAAACTTGCCGCCGTTCATCGCCTTAAAAAAAAAATCAATTATTATTATTTTTTTTTTTTAAGGCGATGAACGGCGGCAAGTTTTTGCGTTTGAAAATAAAAAATAAAGAAATACATCCCTCAAAGTTTTTCACTCACTAAATTCGCCGCAGATGGATAGTGTTGATTTTGAAAAATGATTAACAGTTGCCCTGCTGGATGCCCACTTGGAGGAGACTTGCCGTTCCCATCATATCATATCTTTGAGTGGATGCATTGGAACGGCATTTGTGACAGACCTAATTACCTGATGCCGTCTGCTTGCACCTGGAAAGGTTTTTGATGGGATATACTCTGGTTTTAGCTTGTAAAATACCAGTTTCTCATTCCACAAATAAAAGCAACAGTTGTTATCCATCAGCTGACTAGCCAGCAGTTATGAATAGTTTCCAGACAACTTTCACATAGACTCTCGAGTGCTTATTTTACGATAGGGACCACAGTCTCATTTCCCTTTCTTTTCCCTGATCCATATGCTAACCTACAGTTCCGTTTCCACTGGCCGATCCGCCACTGGCTAGTCCGCCGCTGGCCGATCCGCCACTGGCTAGTCCGCCGCTGGCCGATCCGCCACTGGCTAGTCCGCCGCTGGCCGATCCGCCACTGGCTAGTCCCCCGCTGGCCGATCCGCCACTGGCTAGTCCGCCGCTGGCCGATCCGCCGCTGGCTAGTCCGCCGCTGGCCGATCCGCCACCGGCTAGTCCGCCACTGGCTAGTCCGCCGCTGGCCGATCCGCCACTGGCTAGTCCGCCGCTGGCCGATCCGCCACTGGCTAGTCCGCCACTGGCTAGTCCGCCGCTGGCCGATCCGCCGCTGGCCGATCCGCCACTGGCTAGTCCGCCGCTGGCCGATCCGCCACTGGCTAGTCCGCCACTGGCTAGTCCGCCGCTGGCCGATCCGCCGCTGGCTAGTCCGCCGCTGGCCGATCCGCCGCTGGCCGATCCGCCACTGGCTAGTCCGCCGCTGGCCGATCCGCCACTGGCTAGTCCGCCGCTGGCCGATCCGCCGCTGGCTAGTCCGCCGCTGGCCGATCCGCCACTGGCTAGTCCGCCGCTGGCCGATCCGCCGCTGGCTAGTCCGCCGCTGGCCGATCCGCCACTGGCCGATCCGCCACTGGCTAGTCCGCCACTGGCTAGTCCGCCGCTGGCCGATCCGCCGCTGGCTAGTCCGCCGCTGGCCGATCCGCCGCTGGCCGATCCGCCACTGGCTAGTCCGCCGCTGGCCGATCCGCCACTGGCTAGTCCGCCGCTGGCCGATCCGCCACTGGCTAGTCCGCCGCTGGCCGATCCGCCGCTGGCTAGTCCGCCGCTGGCCGATCCGCCGCTGGCTAGTCCGCCGCTGGCCGATCCGCCACTGCCTAGTCCGCCGCTGGCCGATCCGCCACTGACTAGTCCGCCGCTGGCCGATCCGCCACTGGCTAGTCCGCCGCTGGCCGATCCGCCACTGGCTAGTCCCCCGCTGGCCGATCCGCCACTGGCTAGTCCGCCGCTGGCCGATCCGCCGCTGACTAGTCCGCCGCTGGCCGATCCGCCACTGGCTAGTCCGCCGCTGGCCGATCCGCCACTGGCTAGTCCGCCGCTGGCCGATCCGCCACTGGCTTGTCCGCCGCTGGCCGATCCGCCACTGGGTAGTCCGCCGCTGGCCGATCCGCCACTGGCTAGTCCGCCCCTGGCCGATCCGCCACTGGGTAGTCCGCCCTGGCTGATCCGCCACTGGCTAGTCCGCCGCTGGCCGATCCGCCACTGGCTTGTCCGCCGCTGGCCGATCCGCCACTGGGTAGTCCGCCGCTGGCCGATCCGCCACTGGCTAGTCCGCCCCTGGCCGATCCGCCACTGGGTAGTCCGCCCCTGGCCGATCCGCCACTGGCTAGTCCGCCGCTGGCCGATCCGCCACTGGCCGATCCGCCACTGGGTAGTCCGCCGCTGGCCGATCCGCCACTGGGTAGTCCGCCGCTGGCCGATCCGCCACTGGCTAGTCCGCCGCTGGCCGATCCGCCACTGGCTAGTCCGCCGCTGGCCGATCCGCCACTGGCTAGTCCGCCGCTGGCCGATCCGCCACTGGGTAGTCCGCCACTGGCTAGTCCGCCGCTGGCCGATCCGCCACTGGCTAGTCCCCCGCTGGCCGATCCACCACTGGCTAGTCCGCCGCTGGCCGATCCGCCACTGGCTAGTCCGCCGCTGGCCAATCCGCCACTGGCTAGTCCGCCACTGGCTAGTCCGCCGCTGGCCGATCCGCCACTGGCTAGTCCGCCGTTGGCCGATCCGCCACTGGGTAGTCCGCCGCTGGCCGATCCGCCACTGGCTAGTCCGCCGCTGGCCGATCCGCCACTGGCTAGTCCCCCGCTGGCCGATCCGCCACTGGCTAGTCCTCCGCTGGCCGATCCGCCACTGGCTAGTCCGCCGCTGGCCGATCCGCCACTGGGTAGTCCGCCGCTGGCTAGTGCGCCGCTGGCCGATCCGCCACTGGCTAGTCCTCCGCTGGCCGATCCGCCACTGGCCGATCCGCCACTGGCTAGTCCGCCGCTGGCCGATCCGCCACTGGCTAGTCCGCCGCTGGCCGATCCGTCACTGGCTAGTCCGCCGCTGGCCGATCCGCCACTGGGTAGTCCGCCGCTAGCCGATCCGCCACTGGCTAGTCCGCCGCTGGCCGATCCGCCACTGGCTAGTCCGCCGCTGGCCGATCCGCCACTGGCTAGTCCGCCCCTGGCCGATCCGCCACTGGGTAGTCCGCCCCTGGCTGATCCGCCACTGGCTAGTCCGCCGCTGGCCGATCCGCCACTGGCTTGTCCGCCGCTGGCCGATCCGCCACTGGCTAGTCCGCCGCTGGCCGATCCGCCACTGGGTAGTCCGCCACTGGCTAGTGCGCCGCTGGCCGATCCGCCACTGGCTAGTCCTCCGCTGGCCGATCCGCCACTGGCCGATCCGCCACTGGCTAGTCCGCCGCTGGCCGATCCGCCACTGGCTAGTCCGCCGCTGGCCGATCCGTCACTGGCTAGTCCGCCGCTGGCCGATCCGCCACTGGGTAGTCCGCCGCTAGCCGATCCGCCACTGGCTAGTCCGCCGCTGGCCGATCCGCCACTGGCTAGTCCGCCGCTGGCCGATCCGCCACTGGCTAGTCCGCCACTGGCTAGTCCGCCGCTGGCCGATCCGCCGCTGGCTAGTCCGCCGCTGGCCGATCCGCCACTGGCTAGTCCGCCGCTGGCCGATCCGCCACTGGGTAGTCCGCCGTTGGCCGATCCGCCACTGGCTAGTTCGCCGTTGGCCGATCCGCCACTGGCCGATCCGCCACTGGGTAGTCCGCCGCTGGCCGATCCGCCACTGGCTAGTCCGCCGCTGGCCGATCCGCCACTGGGTAGTCCGCCGCTGGCCGATCCGCCACTGGCTAGTCCGCCGCTGGCCGATCCGCCACTGGGTAGTCCGGCGCTGGCCGATCCGCCACTGGCTAGTCCGCCGCTGGCCGATCCGCCACTGGCTAGTCCGCCGCTGGCCGATCCGCCACTAGCTAGTCCGCCGCTGGCCGATCCGCCACTGGGTAGTCCGCCGCTAGCCGATCCGCCACTGGCTAGTCCGCCGCTGGCCGATCCGCCACTGGCTAGTCCGCCGCTGGCCGATCCGCCACTGGCTAGTCCGCCACTGGCTAGTCCGCCGCTGGCCGATCCGCCGCTGGCTAGTCCGCCGCTGGCCGATCCGCCACTGGCTAGTCCGCCGCTGGCCGATCCGCCACTGGCTAGTCCGCCGCTGGCCGATCCGCCACTGGGTAGTCCGCCGTTGGCCGATCCGCCACTGGCTAGTTCGCCGTTGGCCGATCCGCCACTGGCCGATCCGCCACTGGGTAGTCCGCCGCTGGCCGATCCGCCACTGGCTAGTCCGCCGCTGGCCGATCCGCCACTGGGTAGTCCGCCGCTGGCCGATCCGCCACTGGCTAGTCCGCCGCTGGCCGATCCGCCACTGGGTAGTCCGGCGCTGGCCGATCCGCCACTGGCTAGTCCGCCGCTGGCCGATCCGCCACTGGGTAGTCCGCCGTTGGCCGATCCGCCACTGGCTAGTCCGCCGCTGGCCGATCCGCCACTGGGTAGTCCGCCGCTGGCCGATCCGCCATAGCTCAATTGTTTAACTTCAGGAAAATAATGTTACTGTCACGACCAGTTCTCATCAAATAAACAGATCAGTTGTAAAGTCTACAAGTACACAGCAAAGAACTTGTGTCACTACTTGCTTATGAATAATTATACTAAAATCACAGAATAATACTTTGTATAATTCTGTGCTAAAATCACAAAGGTGCTGTAAACACATCAGAAACTACTCTCCCTCCAGTGATCAACAGTATTACGGTACTCCGCTGTTGCATTTGCAAGCAATGAAGTGGAAAATGAAGCTCCGCGGCTGCGCCCAAATTCGATACTTTCAGCTTCAGAGCTAGAATAGTTATTAAATAAATGTATATGCAAAAGTACCTAACTGTGAGAGCACACAAACCTTTACTGTACGCGTGCATACAACAAATTAGAAGCACTTAAAAGAAATAACTAGAAAAGATGTTTGGTACATTTATTTAAAAAAGAAGAACTGAGGAGGACAAATTGCGTAATTCACGGCCTCCGTTGTAATTGAAACAATATTCACTTGTATCACTCATGTATTTGTAACGAGTTTATTTCAAAAAGTCTCAAAGCAGGGAGAAATGTTTTTGTTTTGAAATGATGTGCAGTTGTTGTTGACTGACGATGAAGCGTCGATCTCAAATACTAAAAGCACAGAATAATACAATCAGAAGGGAAACTCCCATAAGAGCCAATGGAAACAAGATTTGGAATTTACCAGCACAAACTGGCAACTGTGCCTACTCACTTCTCAAGATGGCGGACATGCTTTTTCAGGCTATACAACCAATCACAACTCGGCCAGTTGCCGAAGATCTGCCGAAGATTGCCGTAGATACTCACTTTCGAACATGGCGGCCCGAAGTAAAGAATGTTTCAAAATGAATTAGAGCAGAGACAAATAGAGACCTTGCACTATTCCTGCGCGCGGTGTCCACTTTTCGTGGTTCAATTTCGTTCGGAACTCATCGGAACAACAGCCAACATTCGCATAATGTTGACTGATGAGCACGTATTTTGCATTCGCCGAGCAAAACCTGTTTCCGTTTCCGGGACCGCGGACCAATCACAGCCTTTTGTTGAGCTTCACCATCCAACATTATGCGAAGGTTGATTGTTGAGGCCGATGAGTCCCGACAAAAGTAGTTCACGAAAAGTGGACACCGCGCGCAACCACGGGAAGAATAGGGAGTGCACGGTCTCTATTTGTCTCTGAATTAGAGTTTCCGTTCTGATTAGAGCAAAGAGTAAACAAGAGTCGCAATTAAATGGAAGGCCTGCGTGGTCAACGTAGATAAGGGATCCGAACGCGGGCTGGCCTGGGCTGGCCTCTGATTGGCTGCAACGGGTGGAGCAAAAATGACTCGGGGTATAGGGAAAATAACACAGGATTTTCGTTCCGGGGCGTTTATCTCAAAACCTATGAAAAATAGTATCTAAACAATTTATACGAGTCGATTTAGCAGATTTTTCCGAACAATTTGATAGGTCGTAAGTGCCACTTTATTGCAAATTCGAAAAGACTGTTTCAGTTTAAAAGTACGCACAATAGTGTGATTACATGCTTGGCGTGTGTTCGATCAGTGTTTGAGTAACTCACTATTGTGCGTACTTTTAAACTGAAACAGTCTTTTCGAATTTGCAATGAAGTGGCACTTATGACCTATCAAATTGTTCAGAAAAATCTGCTAAATCGACTCGTATAAATTGTTTAGATACGATTTTGCTTAGGTTTTGAGATAAACGCCCTGGAACGAAAATCCTGTGTTATTTTCCCTATACCCCGAGTCATTTTTGCTCCACCCGTTGCAGCCAATCAGAGGCCAGCCCAGGCCAGCCCGCGTTCGGATCCCTTATCTACGTTGACCACGCAGGCCTTCCATTCAATTGCGACTCTTGTTTACTCTTTGGATTAGAGTATTCTGTGCTAAAAGGCAGTAGCTGAGAGTAGAGTTACCGCGTAGTTTGAAATAGCCGTTATAATGAGAAATTCAGTTTTTTTATCATTTCTCAATAAATATTAGACGGATTGCGTTCAAACAAAAAAAAGGCACAAGCACAGAACACGCTGGTTAAAATAAGACCAAGTTTGATGAGTTTGGTTGCGTAGTTTTTTCGCTACAGGATCATATCAAGGCACAGTTTGGGGGAATGAAATAATTTCTGTAATTATAAGCGTTCACGCGCCGCAGACTTGTCAGGTCGTAGAGAAGGTGGTAGTAGGGTGGGGTTACCTGACTTGCCGTCTGCGTCTACCGACGCTTATGATTGAAGCTTATATTGTATCTAGTTTCAGAATATAGATGAAATAAAAGATACGTATAGCCTAATACAATAAATACACTACTCGATTAAAGTGAGAAAACAAGGCTAAAATACACACAGTAAAAAAAAAGAGACCTTTCAAGGAATTACTGCCTCTTTATCAACACAGAAAAAAATAAATGAAAATTAAAGTAACATATACCTAAGTGCCTTACCATGACCGACATGGTTGCTCTTTCTCGCCGGTCATGGGGAGGTACCTACATTAGTTTCATTTTTCATTTAGTTATTTCTGTATTTTTTAGCGATTGACAAAGAGGTAGTAATTCCTTGAAAGGTCTCGTTTTTTACTGTGTGTATTTTAGCCCTGTATAATTCCCCACTTTAATTATGTAAAATTTTAGAAAATATATATAGTGATGTCCAATCTTTTCCAAATCTATTCGACTGTATGCAACTAACCGATTCATGATATTTATGGCCAGACTATGTATATGAAAAAAAAGAGGTAATTTTTTCCCGCAATCTCCCAAGACTCCCAATCCTCCACCCGGTATACAGCAGTGGCGGCTCGTGCCATCTGGCAACAATGTCTTCGCTCAATTTGAATCTATGTTTAACAATCGATTTCTAGTGAAGCGCTGCTTCACTTTTGAATCGATTGTTTTACATACAATCAAATGGAGGGGTGACATTGTTGCCATATTGCACGAGCCGCCACTGGTACGCAGCCCTTCACCCTCGATTGATTGATTTATTTGAATCATGTACCTAACACAAAAAGCTTAAGATTATGAATACTTACACTTCTATTAAATGGTATTTCTACTATCTTCCGAACAGGTAGCCTTCTCATGCTGGAACTCAACGGTAGAAATCCGTCAGTGGTTGGAGAAGCATAGCAGAGAAAAGACAACTAGCGAGTACCTAAAATTATGGGGCGAGTTTCAAAATAGTGCGCTGAATATTTATGACGATGAAGTCAACAACACCGAGACACCGATTATTTTATGGTCCAGTGAGCTAACTCAGCCAGACACGATAAATTTAGACCCAAAAAGGTAATTTTAATCAATGATATACACAGTCTGGCCAAAAGTTCTGCCAGTCGAGGCACCGTCGGTTTTTTGCGTGTGCATGCAATGCCGTTCCAGATAAGTACATAAACCCCTACAAATACTAAAAGTAGACAAAAAAACCTACAAAATGATGCTAATCAAATTTGAAAATACCGCTTTTAAATCCCTTTTATCGAGCGTCCAACTTGCAACCTTTTTTTTTTCAAGATATCTTTCTGGTCGCGATGGTCACTTGTCAGATAAAGATGTTTACCGAATTAATTAGACAAGAAGCCGATTGGCGTCACTTCGATGAAGTGTTTAATACATTATGTAATAAGTTTAGTGCTAATTGCAAGCGTGTAAAGTGCATTTACTCCATATTTTTTGTGGAAGTGTTCCGGTTCAAAAATGGAGTGGGGCACGTCGAGTCGCAGTGATTGCCTTGCACCGCTGCGGTAAAGGCCCAAAAGAAATATGGGAAACATGGGAAATATGGGTCTTTTTTGTACTCATTTAAAATGCTTATTACATTTTCTTATTTGACACCAGTAGTTTTCATTTTCTTGCCTTTTAAAGAAAAATAAACATGTCATTTTTGGCTGCGACCAAAGAAAAATAATAAAAAAAAGGGCACAAGTTTGAGGCCTGATTTGGAGAAACAAAAAAAGGAATTTTTTAATTTAATTGGTACCATTTTGCAGGTTTTTTTTTATCTACTTTTAGAATATGTAGGGGTTTATGTACCTATCTGGAACGGTATTGCATGTACACGCAAAAAACCAACAGTGCCTCGACTGGCAGAACTTTTGGCCAAACTGTGTATGTCTGCCTCCATGTAATATGTTTCTTTACAGACTACAGTTTACTCATTTCGGTATTTTACTCGCGTTTGTAGATCAAGAGCGCTTTTAACGTTAGGTAGAACAGGAGAGCTGACTTAAATGCAGGGGTGGAAGAAATCCCATAATTGCATGAAATCGATCGATATTATTTTCTTAGTACTACGCTTAACACGTTATAATGGTGCCGAGGAATCTCCAAAAGCAACTCTAGCGTACCCAGAAATTTGTCTCTCCCTCTCTTTGCTCATTGCACACATTGCACAAACAGTGGCGTAGCGTACAATTTGGCAACATTGTAATATGTCCGTTTAAATCCATTAAAAAGATCGAACTACTGGGTGTTCGGTGAACACCTTCGCATTCGACCTTTTGCATGGGTTTAAATGGACTAATACAATGTTGCCAAATTGCACGCTACGCCACTGTGCACAAGATAGAAATAGGCGGAGATGAGGGTACATGTCAGATAATATGTGTCCCCTCCTCAATCCTTTTCTAGCAAGTGTGTTCAATTCAAATAAGTGAAGAGATATGAATAATTATTTGTCCTTTACACTCTAATCCCTGCCGCCCTCTGCAGCTTTTGCCTTCTACTTGCCCTTCTGTTGCTAAGGTAACTATTTATAGGTGTCTTAAGACATGTCTTGTAGGTCTAGTTCTTCTTCTTACTAGTAGTTTCCATGCTTCCCTCCTCCTCTACCCTGTTCCAAAGATTACTTATACTCCAGATATGGCACTAGCTATCTTGCCAATGTTAAAGTTTAATTGTTGAGCGCCTTCATTTCTAAAATCGAGCTAAAACACATACACTGGCCCACGGTTTGTTTACGTTTCGGCAAGCGAGAGATGTGCGGGCGGGGTGGGGGTCGTGGGCCAGCCGACTTGCCCCACCCCGTCCGAACGTCCCTCGCTCGCCGAAACGTAAACAAACCGTGGGCCACTGTATGTGTTTTAGCAATGAAGGCGCTCAACAAGATTTTAGCTAGTGCCATATCTGGAGTATAAGTAATCTTTGCCCTGTTCACAGGTTGAATCAATGAAATCGGAGCTCTGACCTGATGGGGCAGCTCCCCAAAAAGCTCACATTACAATAACACAAGCTGTAATCTTTGAAATCAGTTTCCGGCTGTGCAAGAACTCCTGAACTCAGTTTTAAAATGATAAAAAATTCTGGCATTGAATACTTTTTTTTACAATTTTGTTTTCTGATACGAGAGACGAGCATTTTGATTTTTACCGGGGCGAGACTCCGAAACCCCGATGGCCTTAACCCTTCACTGCATAGTGTGACACCGGTGTCACATGATGTAAAAAGCCCTATATCAGATATTGTAATGTATATTTTGACTTATTTCAAATCGTATCACCGGTGTCACATTTTAAGAAAACATAAAAATGGGCTCAAACATTTTCAACAGACCACCAGCACTCATTATGATGCATTTAATAAAGGAAATCATGTTTTGGGGGAAAATTTGCCCCCTTATCCAATTCAACCCTAATTTCATTATTTTTACTAAGATTCTGGCATCTGCTCTTTGAAAAATCCAATTAAAGTAAAAAATTATTATTTTTTTGGACATTTAAAAAAAAATGTTTTTTTCTTTTCCCGCCATTTCTTATGGCGTTATAGCACTTGTAAAAAACGAGAGAAAAAAATAGGAAAATTAGAATTTCCACCGAAAAACTGTCTGATTTTTTTTTTGCTATTTTTCCCACATATGTGACCACAAAAAAAATAAAATCGAAAATTCAATTTTTGGGTTTGGAAAAAAAAATTCCATGCAGTGAAGGGTTAACCCTCGTCAACTCCAAATTTAGTTAAATGGTAATTTTTGGTTTTAGGTATATCATTGAAACATGGACCGAGAGAAAAAAGGACCTGCCCCTGAAGCTCCTTGCCAAAGGATATAAACTTATAATTGCGACGAAGGACGTCTGGTATTTGGACCACGGATTTTGGGGCGTGACGAAATATTCAAATTGGAAGAATATGTACGATTACAAAATGCCCTCGACTTCGAGCAATATTCTCGGCGGCGAAGTGGCCATGTGGTCAGAGCTTGTCGACGAGGGAAATATGGAATCGAGGATTTGGCCGAGGGCAGCTGCAGTCGCTGAGAGGCTTTGGACCAATCCGAAAACTCCTAGCCAATTGGCCGAGCCTCGATTTCTCCAACATAGAGATCGTCTCGTTCGCCATGGGCTTAAAACAGAGGCGGTGACGCCTGAATGGTGCTATCAGCATGATCTTGAATGTTCCTGAAACATATCAATGTGTCTTGGAAAGGACATGCAGTGGCAGTAATGCTACAGTCAGAGCAGAAACTTAAATTCATTTTGACAATATTTTTACTTCGGGTATCTTTGAGTCCGACATGTTGGAAAGTGAGCTTTACTGGCCATCCTCGGAAACCAGTCAGATTGTGATGGTGTGCGTCAAACCTGATGGTAAATATAACCTCGAAAAGTACTCAATCAATCTTGAGAAATGAGCAGGTACCGTTGCCAGTTTCTGTTTCTGGTAAATTCCAAATTTTGTTTCCATATTTCAGGCTCTTACCGGATTTCAGACATGATTTTGTGTTATTCGGGAATCTGAAAACTATGGTATAGAGCTCATTTCACGAAAGAAGGCCCAAAGACAGATCATGTGGCTCGCTGCGCAAAGACATATTTGCGTTCTTGCACATGCGTAAAAACGCGAACCCTCTCTACGCAGTAAACAAATCCATCTGTCATCGGCCAACTTTCGTGAAACGACCTCTAACAATACCGCCTCTACTCATAACCGGCTGCTCTGTTTTGAGATCGGGGAGGTTATGTTCGTCTTGGTATACGTGAGCTTATGGCCCGCTTATGGAGTTATCGAGTATTTTTTTGGTTTTTTGAAGTTCAACCAAAATTGGAAAAGTACGTCAGTAATGAAAGTTTTGGGCTTAGTAACCTACATAAAGTATTAAAAGACTTGAAAATCATATTTAGAGAGGATAAATCACGATTTTGAATTTCATCAACATTGCACTCTCCATAAGCTCTGTATACTAAGATGACCGTAACCTCAAAGAAGCAGCTTGGTATGTGTAGAGGCAGATTGCCTCTAACATAGCGTTTATTTTAGCAGCGTTGACCCCCCCCCCCCCCTTTTAAATCTATTCGAAAGGTCTAATGGGGCTGCTACAAACTTGTGTTGCAGTGGTAAAAGAGAGGTAATAGTCCCAGAGTAAAATGACTGGAAAATAACTTTACAAAGAAACATCAAAAATTTTGAAATTGGCTCACAAACTCAATTAATAATCGAAATTCCACGATGACTGTCGTGTGGTGAGTCACATAAGAGAGTCTCATCTACTCGTAGCTTTTTCTATGTTGCTTACACACATACAATACTATCAAAAATTCAGTGGCGGCTCTTGCGCAGTGGCGGCTCGTGCAATGTGGCAACGATGGATTCTCTCCATTTAAACTTATGTAAAACTATCGATCATCAGGAGGTGCAATTG
The DNA here is from genome assembly GCA_011764245.1 of Trialeurodes vaporariorum. Classification (NCBI taxonomy): domain Eukaryota; kingdom Metazoa; phylum Arthropoda; class Insecta; order Hemiptera; family Aleyrodidae; genus Trialeurodes; species Trialeurodes vaporariorum. The sequence continues at coordinate 79,977,868 of VMOF01000002.1, forward strand.
CACCCCCAGATTGCGATACTTTTGCTTAGTTTTAAATGGCAAATAAGCATGCTTGCCAAATTGTACGAGCCGCCACTGCTCTTGCGATTTGGCAACACTGTTTTTTCGCCGGGTGCGTATGAATCAACTTGCAGCAATCGATTGCATGGTGATGCACTGCCTCACAATCAAAGCTATTGCTATATGCAAAGAATCAAATGGAGGAAAAACATTGTTGCTAAATTGCACGAAGCTGCCGCTGATGCAACACTTTTCTTGAGGATCCAAGATTTTGCGAGCTACTTTCGAACCTTGACGACGGTGACCGAAAATGATCTCATGCTTATGTGTATATGTTTATATTATTTTATTTAAAGGACGAGAGTACATCTTACGAAAGCAATGCGCGAAAAACCGAGTATTTGACACCATCGTATATTTGCACAAAAATAATTCTGCGGGCCGATCCTTGAAATTCACGACTTTTGGGTAGACTGGATAAGAATGGAAAACGGTGATTGGTGGAGACGAGTCACGTGGTTGCCCAGTCTAATCAAAATACGGAATGGATTAGATAAGTTATCGGGCAGTCTTGGAGTACCCGATAAATTATCTAATCCATTCCGTATTTTGATTAGACTGGGCAACCACGTGACTCGTCTCCACCAATCACCGTTTTCCATTCTTATCCAGTCTACCCAAAAGTCGTGAATTTCAAGGATCGGCCCGCTGGTACGATGTCAACGATTATTTGTCTATAAGTATCTACAAGGGGTGTCCCAAAAGTATAGTGAGACTGATGCTGTAACTTTTGAACAAAAAAGTTATCGACCTGATCCTGGTTGTATTTGAAAGATCAACTTATTAGCTTTCGATTGAGCTCAAAATAAGCAAAATCGGTTAACAATTGACCGAGTTATGGCACTTTGAAAATAAAAAAAAATGTTGACCCCCCTACGGTTTTTAAACGAATACGTTCTCGTAGCGAAAAGTGAAGCATGGGATTTTTCCCGTGTATTATTTATCAGGACATGAGATGGCAACACCTTTACGTGGTTATCTTATCTATAATTCACGCTATGCTGCCATAGCAATCAGACTGATAACGCCCATCAACTGATCGCATCGACAACAGGATGTTCTAATGGAATTAAGGATGCACATTTCTCGGAAACCGCCGAATTTGAAAGCCTCTTGGATGCTGCATCTTCAGTTTGTACTACCAACTTTATGAACAGAATAGAATTGAGACCATCCGTCATCCACCCTACAGTCCAGATCTTGCGCCCTGTGACTTTTGGTTATTTCCGGTTCATAAAAAAGCATTCTGCGGTTGCGTATTCAAATCGAATTAGCTGAGATTTAATCCGAGGTTCAAAAAATTTTTTCACCACGATTTCAACGGTCGAATTAAAGAAAAAAAAAAAAAACTATGACAGTGAAGTGGCAGGAACGAATGAGTAATTGTATCCAGTTCAATGGTCGATACTTTGAAAAAGAAAAGCATTTGGCAGTAGAATCGGAGGGAAGTGCAGACGTAGCTTAAAGTTAGCAGTTCCGGTAAGAATAAATTTCATTAAAAAAACCGTAGGGAGTCAACATTTTTTTTATTTTCAAAGTGCCATAACTCGGTCAATTGTTGACCGATTTTGCTCATCTTGGGCTCAATCAAAAGTTAATGGGTTGATCTTTCAAACGCAACCAAGATCAGGTCGATAACTTGTTTTGTTCAAAAGTTACAGCATCAGTCTCACTACTTTTGGGACACCCCTTGTAGATTGGCTGCCAATCAGTTGCGGTAACCTGCGTATTTGATGTGTATTGTAGGATACTTAAGTGTAAGGGTTAAAATGGAAGAGTTCCTATCTGATCTCTTGTATTTTTTTCTTTTGTATCTTCTTGTGTTTTCTCTCGTAAAATAAAACTCGAACTCAACAAACAAGATACATAGGTAATCACAGGGAACATTACACCTTGACCGTAACCTAAAAATCCTCCACGTTAGTTACGCTGGCTAACCACCAGATGACTAGACTGCCACTCTGGGTCATCTAGGAGAATATATGTACAACATACAACTCGTTGATGGAATTTGATGAGGTAGTGATCGCGTGGAGGTAAAATGACTGTCTTCCGAAAGGTTTATGCTTTTTAAAATTAATCTGTATAGATATATAAAAATAAACTACGAAAAAAGTGCCTACAGAACATTTGTTGGGCTCGTCATTACCAGAAAGAAAGTGCGGGCAGAAGAATGCACGCTTTCTTCACGACTATATTTGTCTAATATATTTTGGTCCATATTATTGTTTGTACTAGAATTTTGGTCCTACTTCTTTTGGTCCAACCAAAATTTTAGTCCAGAAGTATTTTATGCCCCGTGTAAATTTGTCAATTAACATAGGCATTAAATCTCTAAAACCATAACATCCATTGTAAATTAACCAGTTAGTAACCAGTGAAATAAAAGCAAAGATTACTATCAAGTCCATTGGAAGTTGAGACCCATTTTAAATAAAATCAATTCTCCTAAAAAGGAAGTATTTTTTTTAGATACGTGTAACAAACTTTTAGTCATACTTAGATGTAATGAAACCACACAAAAAATAAACACTGTCTTGTGGAAGACTTCATTTCTAAAGAAAATGAATTCACGCATTCTTGATTTCTGGGCATATCATCAGCCAACTTTTTTGTTTCCAGCCAAACGAGGTATTCAAACCCCTTTTGTGAGGTAATGAAGAAATCAGTCAATTAATGTATTGCTTTCTTGAATTAAAATTGTGATTTAAAATTTTTAAATTAAAACATGATCTCTTTCTGACGGTTTGTTTGATTATTTAAGTGTGTATATAGCGGCTCACTTTACTTCAATGGCGTCGCGTTCAATCCGGTAACGCTGCATTCTGTCGATTTAAATCCATGAAAAGTATCGATTCGAGGGAGTGAACTGTGCAGAGTGCACCTTCAAAAGTTCGACCTTTTTCATTCGTTTAAATGGACCAAGTGCAGCGTTGCCCGTTTGCCACTTGCCAGATTGCATGAGATGCTACTGCTTCTTCACTCAACGCCCGGCTATAACCATAGAGGGGCTTTGTGGATTATACGAGGGTTGTCTCAAAAGTATCTAAGTATCATTGTTTTTTTCTTTTTTCAAAAAAAAAAAAAAAAAAAAAAAAAAAAAAAAAAAAAAAAAAAAAAAAAAACTATTAACCCTACAGAAAATCTGAAAATAGGGATAATAGATGCGTCGTATCCTCAGCTTCAAAAGACCCTTTTTTTTGGGTTTTCGCTTTATTATTGAACAAATGGCGGCTATTTCACACGGTGGGCCCAACATTTTACGCAATCAAAGGTATCGTTTTCCAGCCATGGGGAATCAATATTTGTAAAAGAGAACAAAATAGTCTCCTTTTTGTTCAGACATTTTGATACATTTTACCCCAGTTTCCTTATTCCATCAGAAAAGAACATCAACATTATTTGGATCTTAAACCAGGATTAAGAGTTCTTTTCTGATGGAATAAGGCAACTGGTGTAAATGTATCAAAAATGTCTGAATAAAAAGGAGACAGTCAAAAAATTAAGTTAGATGCCATTTTAGGGTAATTCCGAGTTGGCCCAAAAAGTCCGAGTTGACCCAAGCCATTTTTTCGCCGCATATACCGAGTTGGCCCCTGTCTGGAAAAACAGCGCTTCCGAGTTGGCCCAAGATACAACAAAAATAAATAAAATGAGAGCACTTGGCAACGTGGCATTTTTCGAACGAGGGAAATCAGGGTTTGTCAACCGAATTTAAATTACAAGATTCAGAAATTAGCTCTGTTTTGAGGTATTTTTTTGGTTTACCGCTTCTCTCACCATCTGAAGTTGAGGATTGTTTTTGTGAGGATTTGATATCTATAAAACCCTTAGGATCTGTACCTCTAGACAATTTTTTTGATTATGTGTTGAAAACGTACATTCAGCCTAATTGCGATTTCCCCCAAGGAATGTGGGCTTCTCATTCAACTTATGAAGATCGGACAACGAACGGTTGTGAATCTTTCCATGCCAAATTAAATGCCGAGTTCAGTTGTGCTCATCCAAATATTTTTTGTTTCATCAAAACTCTTCTAAAAATACTGGCTGACACCTCCATTAAACTTGCCACCAAAATACCTCGTTCTGCAACCAAACGACATACGGAGAAGGAAGAGTTCCTACTTGAAGGTGTGGAGGAGCACGCGTCAAATCACGATCGCCTTGCTTTCATTAGAAAAGCTTCCGGTAAATTTTGACCAATTTCTAAGAAAAAAGTGCATTAGCTATTTTTTGCCCTTTACGAAGCAGAGTTTAAGAACTTTCTGTCAACCTAGGCTCATTGCCATCAGTCTCACCAACTACGATCCATTAATCTACTCTATCATAGAGGTAAGCGACGTTGCAACAGTACAACATTTAAATACATTTTTATTTCCTCTATTGTTTTCGGCTTGAGCCAACTCGGACGGGGTTTTTTAAGCCGTGGGCCAACTCGGATTTGGCAATTTGGGCCAACTCGGACTTTTTGAGCCAACTCGGATGCTCCCCCATTTTATCAGTTTTTGAATGTTTTGTTTTACCTTATTTTTGTTCTCTTTTACAAATATTGATTCCCCATGTCTGAAAAACGATACCTTTGATTGCGTAAAATTTTGGGCCCACCGGCCACCGGGCTGTGACGGGAGATGGTCGCGGTAAAATAGCCACCATTTGTTCAATTTTAAAGATAACGAAAATCCAAAAAACGGGTCTTGAAGCTGAGGATACGACAAATCTAACACTGTTTTCAGATTTTCTCTAGGGTTCATAATTTTTTTCCGGGGGGGGGGGAGGGGAACTGATATTCACTTTTGAGACGACCCTTGTAATTTTTAGACGACCCTCGTAATTTTGAAAACGACATGCGCACTGAGGCAGTCATGATAATCTTTTTTCCAGCATAATTCAACATCCTTTTTTGCTTCATATTTTCCAACATGCGAAACATGTGAAATAATGGTGAAGCATGTTTATCGTTTATCCTTATAACAAGCCTCAATCTTGAAAAGAGACTTACAAACATCAAACATGGAGACGACCCTCCATGGCCGGTTACAGCCCGTTGAATTCATTGGATCTCCATGAAGTGAGACCTCATTGAATCATAGGCGCTTACGCAGCTCCTTAGTTTTCCTAGTAAGTGGTAAATCCACCGCAAGCCGGTTGCAATAAATTAAGGGAAATTTTTTCAAGAAAACTTAAACTACAGTAGAACTTTATTGGACTCAGGTAAAACAATACTATTTATTTCAGTCGATCGACTGTTCTCAAGGATTGATCCGCATCTCAATTTTTGCAATAAATCCTTTTTTATAAAGATCAAAGTGTCACAGAGTGCCCTGATTCGACCAAACCACCAGGGACAGTTCAAGATGCTTTCAAGCCAAACATGTACTTTCAAGGATCATATACGTGATTTGATGTTCTGACGACACGTTTCAAGAGTTGAATGATGAATAAAAACAAAACCACCATTTGGCACAAAAAAAGTAATCTGCTTTGTCTCGTGGTATTGTTTCGTCCCTTTTGTTACTCCATGTTGCCAGATCAGACTGCGAAATTCTTCTTCGACTCATCTGGTTACGATGGGGAATTGGCGGATTTTGTTCCTCAACGTCTGACAACCGTGTTAATGTCGCTAAATCAAAGATTAAAATAATTGGCGCGCGGGTTGCATGCGGTGAATGGACGGCGCGGCGCGCAGAGAGCGCAACGCATTCACGATCAATTCAACCCCTCCCCAAATATTATTTCCATTCAAAGGAGCGCATTATTCGGGACCCTAAATTGTATTCATGAGTTTTAATCAAACTTTCCCATCATTTCCTTTTTTTCTGCTCCTTCAGTAGCGGCCCGTGAGATTTGGCAACCATGCATTTTTCCCACTTAAACTTAGGTAAAAAATCGATTCAAGCGGAGGCTGGCAGCCTCCTCAAGTTTCGATTGTTTTCCATGTATTTAAATGGGATAAAAACACTGTTGTCAAATCGCACGAGCCGCCACTGTGCTCCTTGAAAAGAGACGACGAGATCTGTTTGGTTTATCGAGCCTACAATAATATCAATACAACAACAATAATAACATTTATTTCTTGTCCAATTGTTTCTGAGGCATCTCACATTACTCTGGAAACTAAGCTCAAAGTTCAGATGAACCATCCGTGTATACAGGGTGTTTCACGTAACCTGCTCACTGTGGTTTTCTTGAACGGGGGACCCTAAAAAAATCGAGAAAAATCGGTTTCATAGTAATTCGGACCTAAGTTGCATTTAAAAATACTATCACAACCCAAAATGTTGGTTATTGGGGGGTTTTCAGGGGAGCACCCCCTAAATCTCGAAATTTTCAAATGGCAACCCCTATCTTTTGTGATATCTCATTTTAAAGGGCGTAAAATTCTAATCATTTTTGCTCAAACCGGAAGTCGACATCTTTTTTCGTGTTTGAGATATCGAAGGTCGAAGTTCGATTTAGGATTTCCCTGATCGAAATGTTTTCTTTTAAATCTGGGCGGACAGTTAACAATTTTGCGGCTTTCAAAGTGTTTAAAGATTAATCAGAAAGCCCCTTTATGAATGGTCAAAACTTCTATTGGAAACAACGGGAAAATTTAACAATAAGAATTTCGACCGGGGTACTTCCTTTTGGAAATAATATAGTACACACTACACAAAGTACACAAATACCTAGCTCAAACGCCTCAAACAAGAGGGAAAAGAGTGGAGGACCCCGTTCCATTATTTCCTCGGAAGTAGTGACTGTCGCATTCAATCTGTCAACGCTGAATTTCATTCATACAATACAAACTCACGTAAAATATCTATTCGAGAGAGTGCATCGTGCACCCCAAAAGACCGATATTTGTCACAGGTTTAAATGGATGATGAACTGCGATATTGAAAAATCGCACTCGACAAATGTCCTTTTGGGCGTTACTTCGTCTGAGACATATCCCGTTGCTCTGCTCCAGCAAATCAATTCTGCCGGAATGACTCACTATATTTCATCTAAATATTATGTTCGGAAATGGTTAATTAAATAATATGTCAACAGACATTAAAAAAAATAGCTGAAACGGGAAAGAAATATGGCTGCAATCTTTCGTGTTACGTCACCACACTGCGTTAATCAGTTAATGAAGTCACTGTAAGTGTAAGTACACGCCAATTAGATTTCCGCGGCGCTCTTTTTTCTCCTTCTGCTTCCTCTGAACGCGATGAGCATCTCATCGCCAAAAACTTCGGAAGAATTCCATCAAAACGAAAACGAGGGGTATAGCGAAAGCTCTTTGATCAGACGAACTTGTCGTCGCTCGTTAATTCTTGAATTAATAGGTCTTGCCAGAAGGATTACGACCGGTACTTAAACGTAAAGAAGAACATTAATTAACGATGGAAGCAATAATTTAATTGCCAGTTTATCTTAGGGATTGTTAGCTTTGATTGAATTCCTTTCAGTCCAACGTTCCGCACTCCAGGATGAGCTCGACCCCAGCCGTCAGGTAATGTACCTAAGATATTGCTTCTGATTCATTGATTTTAACCAAGAACTGATTGATTAACCGCCCTAGTAGCATCGACTTGGGAAAAACACGATTTTTTTTTTGAAAAACACGTGAAATAATTTGTAAAAACTCGTAAAAATTACTGGAAAAAAACTCGTAAAAAACTCGTTGCTCGCACAGAATATGCATTATTTTCCGTAAAATTAACGAGAAATTATCAAAGAATAAGGAAAAAACACGGAAATTATTGGTAAATTAGACGAAAAAAATTTCAGTGGAAAGAAAATGATATTCATTTAACCGATGAAAATACGTAAAATTTACGTGGCTTTTACACATACCTTGGTATTTTCTCGTAAATTTAACAAGTTTTTTCCGTAAAATACATGATAAATTGCCTGCAAATTCCTCCCAAAAATGAGTAAAAATTCACGTAAATTTTATGTGTTTTTTTGACGTGAATTTATGTTTCTTCTCCTTCCTTCACAGCATTTATCTCGTTTATTTTACCGATACTTTTCGTGTTTTTTCTTAGCCCTTGATTTGTCCTAGTAAATTTAACTCTATATACAGGGTGTCAATTAAAAAAGGAGCCAAGCTTAATATCTCGAAAACGGCTCCGAATTTCGAAAAACGCTGAAACACGTGTTCAATTATTTCGAGGAGGACATCTTTTGAGGGGGTCCTCAATTTCGGGGCCCCCTCTGGGGGGCCCCAGGGGGGTCAAGTCCCATATTTCAAATGGGGACCCCCATTTTTTATTTGATAATTGGAAATAGGGTAAAATTCTAAGACTTTTGGCGCAAACCGAAAGTCGATATCGTTTTTCGTGTTCGATATATCGAAGGTCAAAGTTCGATATGGACCCATCTTCAGAAATTCGTAACTTTCCTTTAAATAGTCCAAATTTCAAAAACTTTGAGTCTAAAATGCTCTACAGAGCAAGCACTTTTCAGGAAAAAATTCAATTTTAACAGAAATTTAGTCAAAATTTGGTTTTAAAGCCCCCAAACATTTTTAACGTTTTTGGCCCCCACGGGGGGCTATCAGAAAAATTCCGAGAGACGACCCCTATCGAGTGATACATCAATCGAAAAGGTGTAACAAACTGAGCATTTTGGAGCAAACCGGAGGTCCATATCGTTTTTCATATTCGAGATATCGAATGTCAAATGTCGATTTACAGAATGCGATATCTCGAATATGAAAAACGATATGGACCTCCGGTTTGCTCCAAAATGCTCAGTTTGTTACGCCTTTTCGATTGATGTATCACTCGATAGGGGTCGTCTCTCGGAATTTTTCTGATAGCCCCCCGTGGGGGCCAAAAACGTTAAAAATGTTTGGGGGCTTTAAAACCAAATTTTGACTAAATTTCTGTTAAAATTGAATTTTTTTCTGAAAAGTGCTTGCTCTGTAGAGCATTTTAGACTCAAAGTTTTTGAAATTTGGACTCTTTAAAGGAAAGTTACGAATATCTGAAGATGGGTCCATATCGAACTTTGACCTTCGATATATCGAACAAGAAAAACGATATCGAATTTCGGTTTGCGCCAAAAATCTTAGAATTTTACCCTCTTTCCGATTATCAAATAAAAAATGGGGGTCCCCATTTGAAATATGGGACTTGACCCCCTGGGGCCCCCAGAGGGGGGCCCCGAAATTCAGGACCCCTTCAAAAGATGTCCCCCTCGAAATAATCGAACACGTGTTTCAGCGTTTTTCGAAATTCGGAGCCTTTTTTGAGATATTAAGCCTGGCTCCTTTTTTAATTGACACCCTGTATAGTCGTACGGGCTCCCTATCCCCCCCCCCACCATCTCACCCCTCCACACTCTCCACTACCCACACCAAATGCACTTTGTTTTTTTATGAAAATGAGTAATATTCGATACTGTTGACCCTTGCACGCAGCGTTGAGAGCAAACTACAACTTCAATAAATATTCACGCGGGGTTGTCAATCCCTATCCATTAAAATTCCCTGCAAAATATAGCTTAAAATTTAATCGTAACCAGGTTCATGGTACTGTGAGAAAGCCCCTAGAATCACTTAGAGCAAACTTAAAGTCTAGGAGCGTAAAAAGATCACAGGTTGCCCCAAATTAAGTATATGACAACGGATACCTCAAATTACCTGAAATTTTGAAATGATAAACAATTAGAGCAGGGCCATTCAGAGTATCGGGTTCTGACAAGGAGCGGTGTGTGCTCCCAAATTGCATCAACACACATCGGCGAACGGTTGGTTAGTGCTGAGTTTGACTCGTTGCGAATCAACCGCTCACCGATGAGCTTTGATGCAGTTCAGAAGCAGATACCGCTACTTGTCAGAACCCAATACTGAAAATGGTCATGCTCTAAAGGCTGAAATATCAAAGAAAGAAGAAAAAAAAAACAGTTCAAGTGCAGCTTTTACCCTCCCTTCTCCTTGAAACACATTTACCTTGGAACTGCTACATCTAATAAAACATATTTCAATTCATCATGCCAAGCATGGAGCATTGATGCGGTTTGAATGAGCTTTATGAGATGACTGAGCGGAGCAAGAGATGTCAGCACAATATATCCCACACAACTTAAAAAAAAAAAATATTTTATAGTATAATAAGATATTGTAGCAGCACCTAAATATCTTTAAATATACGACTCCATAATTGTTCGGCATTTCAGGTTTACAATTAAAATTTAAACAAACAAGCATGCGGGCACCATGGTAAATGATACTGTTAAATGGAAATACAACTCACCTTGTTTGAACGTCAAGCGGTAATCGGAGAATTAGTTTCATGACACAAGTTTAAACACAACACTATGCACTTTTTTAGCTTCAGCTAAGACATCTCACCAAACTGTAGTAAATTATTTTTGAAGATCATGTGGTATAACAGTTGTCAAGCGATGGCATCAATTTAAATCACAAGAGAACAAGAAATGAGCTGGTAAGAACTCCGAATTAACACGTTTTTCAGCTCTTCAAATTTAACGCACTGATTTGAACAACAAAAAATAGTTGATGCAGGTGGCAGCCTGATCCAGTGAGCTAGATGAATATGCAATTTGGATTCACAATCTGGCTTCTATCTTCAAATTTCCTCCAGAGCGACGATTCAATTTCTTTCTGTAGCTTCCCTTCTCAAATTGTCGAGAATTCACAAACACGAGTAAATAATTAGAAGGGATTCCGCAGAAAAAGTTACATCCTGGCTGATTTTTTCTAGTAACCAGTATCTTTCTGAAAGAAATACCAAGAAAAATTACAAATAGCACTTCCATAGAGATTTAGAGCCAAGCAAGGTTACATTATTTTAACTTCATGAAATGGACATTAATTTGCTGGAAAACGGAGTGAAAAATAAGGAGCTTTGAATTGAACGTGTGTGAGTTGCAAAATGTCCTTTTCTGTGATGGAGTTATGTATGAGTGTTTTTAAAAAGGTAGACATATGTATTATTGCTTCCAGCCAAAAACGGATCCTGCAATCTGGCAACCATGTATTAATCTCATTTGAGTGCATGAGAAACAATCGATTAGTGAAAGGACCATGGCCTCCTCACAAATCGATTGTTCCTGAATCGTAAAACCGGGATGAATTTTCCTCTCGTTCAGCTTCAATCGCATGACAAGAAAGTGAGGTTATAAATTTCTGTTTAAGCGAATGAGAGATGACAATCACAAAGGAATAGTTTAAGCTAGACTTAAAGTGAATCGATTATTCTCTCTAGAGCTAGACACGGCCAGAAAAATCATTATTGACAAGGCTGAAGTCATAACTGCAGTTTGCAGAAATAGAATGCAAGGGAACCTTTGTCCTTGAATCACTGATCAAAGTTGAAAATAAATGGATTCGTCAAAAAGATTCAGACTAATTGTGAGTAGGTACTTACACGAATCCAGTTAAAAATATCGAGGAGTTGGTGAGTTTACCAGGATCGACGATCACAGACAATAATTAGGCACTGAACTTAAGAAAGTCTTACTGAATTAAAGAGCTCCAACTCTCATTGTTATTCCTAACGGTTGAGCTCACAAGCAGAGATGCACGGGTTTTTTTTACTGACCGAGGTTTCAGTCATTCTGCCCGCCTCCGCACCAGTCCGCAGTTTCCGCGGTCTGTTTGAATTGTGAAATAACGCATCCATACCTACCTTTTCCCTTCTCGTCTTCACTTTTTACTCATTTTAATATTATTGAAGCGTATTTATATTTTTTTTTCCCCCCCCGGCCAAAATCCTATCTCACAAAGGTAATTACCAGGAGCGGCAGTAAGCATCAGGCCAAGTCCAAAACCCCCAGCACGGAGGTGCCATCCGCGGACAATACCTACTGCTCTTGACCCCCCCCCCCCCACAAGGATTTGACACATCTCAAAATTAAAGAATAATCCGAGACTAAGTAAAAAAAAAAAAAAAAAAAAAAAAAAAAAAAAAAAAAAAAAAAAAGCTTGAAAGCTTGAAGAATGTGTTCAAAATGTGTTTTTGCCCAAAATTGTAAGTGACAATGGACCAGAATGGTCAGAGTCTATAGGAGACAAACTCGTGAGAAAAACAAAGGTTCTCTGCATTTTGCCTCCAACTTCATCTGTGAGACGGTCAGTTTTTAGAGAAAAACTTGGGTTACATGCCTTGAAATTTCGTAGGACGTTCGTTAAGACGTTAAAAATCTACGTGCCTACACTCTATAGTTAAAGCATTTTTGAGAATGGGGGGGGGAAAAAAATATGACACCCGGCGGAATCGAACCAGGGATCACCTAATCATAGCGCGCAATCGTACACTCCGAACCACTGAATCAATCTGACAAGTGAGGAAGCCGGTGGAAAATAGGGCTTTATACAAGCAGTTTATGCACGACACACGGTTCCAACATTTGCCACCAGGCCGCAGCAAAAGCGAGTCAGTAAAAAAAATCCGTGCATCTCGGCAAAACGTAAATACCATTCCTAACTGGGGAAATGACCGTTGCGTTGTATTGCAGAGTGAGTGTGAGTGTGAGTGTACTGTGTAGGCGGGTATAGACTTGACTTTCACGCTATCATCACGTGACAAAGACCATGACTCCAAAGATGGCGTAAACGATGCAGTCCACCACCAACGCATCAACGGTCTACAGCATTCGAGATCGAGCGGGACTAGTTTTGAGGTTATGTTTAGTTGTTTTAATCCCGCGCCGCGGATATGGCTTTGTAGCTCTGTGTATTTTGTTTGTTAATTTCTGCAAAGGTCTTCGGAACTAGACATTGAGACAGACACTAGTTCTTTTACACTCGCAGTATTTCGAAGTATACTGATATATTTGTGCTTCGTAGTTTCAGTTTTCTTCATTGATCGGATTCCAGAAGTTGAGTCAGTGTGTCCATCCACTGCGTTTGTGCTCGCTGGTACAGTTAGATAGTGCTGACTTCTGCCAAGTCCTTCTAATATAATTCATCGTTTGTGCAAATTCTCTATTTGAAAAAGGAAGTAACAGAAAAAAGTGGAATCAACTTACCGTGGGGTTTATACCAACCCACAATGTTTTGATGTTTCAATCAGTGCGTTAAATTTGAAGAACTTCAAAACGTGTCACTACGGAATTCTTATTAGCTCATTTCTTATTCTCTTGTGATTAAAAGTGGTGTCATATCTTCACCTGGTATACCAAACGGGATTTAAAACAATGTAATCCATGCTGTTTAATGAGGTGTCGTCTCAGCTAAGACGGACAAGTGTTGTACATAGTGTTGTATTTAAAGTTGTGTCGACAAACCAATTCTAGGATTACTTACCGCTCGACGTCCAAACTTGGTGAGTTGTATTTGCCTTTGCATGCTTGTTTGTTTAAATGCCCATTGTTAACCTGAAATGCCAATCAATTCTAGAATCGTATTGAAAAATCTCTCGTCGCTGCCTCAAGCTGATATTTTATAAGTTGGGCGCGACACAGTGTGTTACATCTCAACCTACCGAATTCCCTACAAATTTGAATCCGACTTTCCTTGTGAAGTAAACAAACTACATGGTGGTGTTCTTTGTTCCTAATTTTCCGTTGTTTTTACCGGAAATTTGCGTAACATACCAATCAATAATTGTACGTAAATTTTACGTAATTATCTCAAGATCAACACGTAAAATTTACAGCTTTTTCTCGTGAAATGTCCGTAAATTTTACGTAAATTTCATAAGAAAAACACGTAAAATTTCTAGTTTTTTCTCGTAAAATTTCTATCGATAACTACTGAGGGAATTAACTGAGGGTCCCCACTCTGAATGAGGATTCCCTCTAACTGAGGATCCCCCTTAACTGAGGGTCTCCCCCTGACAGTGTCTCCCCCTGACTGAGTGTCTTCCCTCTAACTGAAGGTCTCCCCCCCCCTGACTACTTTCGAAAATAACCACAAATTTTAACGGGGGAGGACCCCCTCCTCCTGGGGGGTATTCCATACCCTCTAGACTTTTCAGTTGGGAAAAATGTCTGATTTGAAGGGTCGTAGAGGGGGGGGAGGTAAAAATGTCTAAATTGGGGGAAGAGCCGGGGGGGGGGGATTTCATAATGTCTGATTTTGGGGGAGGGTCGGATGGTCGGAGGGGGGGATGAAAATGTTTAATTTGGGGGTAACTCGTATATCGACTAGGGAGAGACTGGCACCCCTGGAAGTTTGTGTCATACTTTTCGAAGATTTCACCACGATGTCTCAAGAGAATTTTAGGAAATATTTACCAGAAAATTGCGAAACATTTCAATGAATATTTTATACGTCGAAGTCTGAATTAAATGCGTAAAACTTTTGGATTTTCCTTGTAAAATTTATCTATATTTTACGAAAATTTTTCGTTAACATCATGAGAAAAACACGTAATATTTACAGCCTTTTCTCGTGAAATGTCCATCGGAACTTCATCGGAAATTTTACGTAAAAGTCATAAGAAAAACACGTAAAATTTCCGGTTTTTTCTCGTAAAATTTCTATCGATAATTTTACGTAAATTTTACATAAATGTCATAAGAAAAACACGTAAAATTTTCGGTTTTTTCTCGTAAAATTTCTATCGATAATTTCACGTAAATTTTACGTAAATATCATAAGAAAAACACGTAAAATTTTCGAGTTTTTCTCGTAAAATTTGTATCGATAATTTTACGTAAAATTTACGTAAATATCTTAAAAAAAACTCGTGAAATTTACGGTTTTTTCTCGAAAAATTTCTGGTATGAGAAAATAACGAGAATTTTACGTTTTTTTTACGAGTTTTTAGCAAAACTTCAGTATTTTACAAAACTTTTACGTTTTTTTTTCAAGTTTTTCCCAAGTCAATGCTACTAGGGCGTCTAATGGTTTGTTGCAAACTTTTTCTAGAGCTATAGCAGTAGCGGCCCGTGAGATTTGGTAACCATGCATTTTTCCCACTTAAACTTAGGTAAAAAATCGATTCAAGCGGAGGCTGGCAGCCTCCTCGAGTTTCGATTGTTTTCCATGTATTTAAATGGGATAAAAACACTGTTGCCAAATAGCACGAGCCGCCACTGAGCTATAGCCAGGATTTATTCTGTTTTGAACTCGCGCAAAAATCTCATTGAAAAGCACCGGAAAGTCACAAAATTCACTCACATATTCAGTGAATTAATTTAACAAAAGTCAAAGATGGCGGTCGAAAGAGTGCACTGAAAAAAAAATCGCTGAATTAGTGAAAAGTATGGACACAACTTAAAAACTATTAGTTTAACTCTTTAAAATAGTGAAAAAATAGTTGAGTTAACACGGTACGGAGTTAATTTTACTAATGGGGCAGTTGCAAGGGTCTAAAATGTTGTGTTTTTTATAATGAAAACGATAGTACTTGATAAGCTGAGAACAATGGTGCCTTCGGTTTTTTTTTAAGTGTCCTGGTTTTGGAGATACAATCGTATAAAGTTGCAAAAAATCGTGGGTGTAGTGACGTCAGTACGCGGAATTCCCATTTAAAACAATGTATTTTGGGCCAAAATCTCATCTCCGGGACAGTGGGACTTAATTAGAAACCAAAGGCATCTTTTTTCTCAGCTCATCAAGTACTTTCATTTTCTTTATAAAAAACTGAACATTTCAGACCCTTGCAACTGCCCCATTCAAACAGTCAAACTAAGAGTTTTTATGTGGTGTCCATACTTTTAAGTGGAAATTAGTTAAATTTAGCTTATTTTTTTCAGTGTGGATCACAATGAGAATATCCCACCTAATTTCAACTTTCTCTGCTGAAAAAAGTGATTTGTCATACTTATTGAGCTGGCGAGTGGAGTGTATTTTGAGATTTTTCAATGATTGCAATGTGATTTTCACCCAATATTACTTAAGAATCTACCCTCTGTTATGCCGCATGCCGTAGCAAGAGTTTGCAACAAACTCATCACGAAGGTTTTTGGCGGCAGTGATTCACCAAGAAAGAGGGAGAGGGTTCAATTTAAAACATGAGTGTTGCCCACTCAGATATTTTGGAATTTTTTGTTCAGCATGTTCACTAAATATTTTATCATATTATTTATACCCAAAGAGCAGTCGTAGGGCTATAAGTAGGAGGTAGTTTTTAATTAAAAATATTGGTTTTGTGACAATTTTTTAACTCAAAATGGAAAAGCATTTCAATCATTCGCTTAGAGACACAAATTCGGGAGAGATTATTATTCCTTGCCTGGGCGTTTTCGATAATTATATCGCAAAACATTGGGCTGGGCCCACATA
Source organism: Trialeurodes vaporariorum (assembly GCA_011764245.1). NCBI lineage: Eukaryota > Metazoa > Arthropoda > Insecta > Hemiptera > Aleyrodidae > Trialeurodes > Trialeurodes vaporariorum. The sequence goes on from VMOF01000002.1 coordinate 79,994,108, forward strand.
GCCCCGCCCGCCCTCCAGAAACCAGACGATTAAATTGGTGAATTAGCTATATATTAAAATTATTCAGAAAAGGGAATTCGATACTATCCTTAAAAAAATGAGGGAATACAAAATTGGTCAGTCTGAATGCTATCTTTATACAGGGTGTAACAAAACTATACACATTAATTTTCAGGGCGGGTTTTAGAGGTAAAAAATAAGAATTTTTCCCTATGAACACGGGTCCAAAAGCGCCCCCCTTTTGAGCGACAGCCCCCCCAAAGTTTTAAAAAAATTATGGTTTTTCTTAGAATAGCGACTATACTATTGTGAACCAAATGTCTTGAAAATTGGTGTTTCGTACTTAGTAATTTTACGTGTAGAATCCATTATAATGATCTCGAAAAATTCAGAAATTAAGTCCGACTGTATACTTTTCAGGCAATCTTGTACCTTTAATGGCACAAATTTTTCGTCACGGATGAAAAATTTGAAAATTAATTACTGAAATCAGGTGGGAAAAACTCTTAGAAAGATTTTCAGTATCTTGCATCTTTTCGAAATGACGAATTTTAAGCAAGATAATTGAGCGCTTTTACTATGACGGGCGGCCCGAAGAAGCAGGTGGAGTGGCGAGTTGCATACTACTTACTGCTGCTCACCATGGTAAAAGCGCTGACTTTTCCACATTGTGCAGCAATTATCTCGCTTAAAATGCGTCGTTTCCAAAAGATGCAAGATACCGAAAATCTTTCTAAGAGTTTTTCCCACCTGATTTCAGTAATTAATTCTCAAATTATTCATCCGTGACATAAAATTTGTGCCATTAAAGGTACAAGATTGCCTGAAAAGTACATTCGGGCTTAATTTCTGAATTTTTCGAGGCCATTAATGGATTCTACACGTAAAGTTACTAAGTACGAAACACCAATTTTCAAGACATTTGGTTCACAATAGTAGTCGCTATTCTAAAAAAACCACAATTTTTTTAAAACTTTGGGGGGCTGTCGCTCAAAAGGGGAGCGCTTTTGGACCCATGTTCATAGGGAAAAATTCTTATTTTTTACCTCTAAAACCCGCCCTGAAAATTAATGTTTATAGTTTTGTTACACCCTGTATAAAGATAGCATTCAGACTGACCAATTTTGTATTCCCTCATCTTTTTAAGGATAGGATCGAATTCCCTTTTCTGAATGATTTTACTAGCTAATTCACCAATTTAATCGTCTGGTTACTGGATGGCGAAACACCAATTTTCAAGTCATTTGGTTCACAATAGTGGTCGCTATTCCAAAAAACCTATTTTTTTTAAACTTTGGGGGAGGGGGGCTACAAGCTCAATTTTTTTTTATTTTTTACCTCTAAAACACGCCCTGAAAATTAATGTATTTAGTTTTGTCACACCCTGTATACCATAACATTTAATGCAGCCATTTCGGTTCAACGCCCTGGTATATTTGCACTCCCGTAACTCAATCAGCCTCGTAAAATGACAATTTCTTATTGATGCTGAAAGCGCAATTCCACTTTATTGCTGAGGTTTGCAAAATAGTGTTCCGCCGAGCGCCTAGCAATTTGAGGGATAGGCAAACAAAACCCTCCACAGCGTAGGTGACATTTAACTGCCCCTCTAAATTTTGAGCGAGCAGTAGCGTCGATTTATTTTAGTTGCTTGATGGATTAAGGGTTAATGATCAGAATCTGGTGGATTTACCTGGAAATACATTTTCATCATGGTAACCGTGATGGTAAAAAACGCAGTGGCGGCTCGCCAGGTGAGGCAAGTGAGGCGACAGGGAGCCATCGCCTCACATTTTTTGAAGTTGGAGAAAGAAAAAAAATTAAAAAAAGAACATATAAAGGTTGAAATGGTCATTATTTCATCATCTTTTGTTTCAATAGTCCAAAAAGTATGAACGGAACATAAAATTTTCAAAAGAGTTTATGTAAAGAGCGTTTCAAAAAAATTCTGTGCACCTCTCATTTTCGTCGCCTCACCTCCACGAGCCGCCAGTGAAAAAACGTATATTTTCCAGTATAAGTGTCCAGGATTTTTTTTTTTTTTTTTTTTTGTGAAGTGGCTTCTTTGAAGAAAAACATACAAAAAGTTTTCTTGTTGCTTTAGTTCAGGCTCAAGTGATATTCCAAAAATAGTTAAAAATCAGAGTGGTTTTCCAGTGCGCAGTGCCGTCAGCTCACGGGGAGACATGGACAAAATTCAAGTCTCCTTTGCAGAAGCAGATACAAACTTGAAATTTAGGTGACATTTATATGTATAATCAAGTACTACATATATGCTGACTAAACGAACATTTTGAAGAATTCGTAGTACAGGGGGGGGCATACTACGATGTCGAAATTAATGACATTTTAACAAGATTTTTTAGTTTGCGTGAGACTAAATTAATTTCTATTGATGTCTCTCTAGTAAAATAAATGGAGTGTTCAATAATTGGTTTTAATGAAGTTCGCAAAATCGACTGCTCGCAGGTTTAGTTAGTCCAAGGAGAAGTATATTACTCTCAAATCATTATTTCATCAATAACTTAGTTTTCTGGATGACTTATAAGACAAGGAAAAAGATTCAATTTTGAAAAATGTCCGACACAGTCAAAGATATGGTATACTATACCGAATGCCGGGGGGAAAAAACGGTCCCAAATGTTGTAAGTGTGCAACCTATTTTGCGCATGGGCAAACATTCCCGAACAGTCACGAACAGTGGACATCTCCAAGCGTGGTACTGTAGAAAAGTTTGCCTATGCGCAAAACACGCTGCCTACATGGCCGGCGCGGGCGTATCTTCCTCCAAGTAGGTCCATTTTCCCCGCCTCATTCAGTATCTTTATAGTATATAATATCTTTGGACACAGTATTTTCCACCCTTTCTTCTTCATCGATGATATTTTGATGTATATTTTGCAAGTATGTCGGTCTGCAGCTCTCAGTATGGTTTTTGTTACTTATATTGCCATGTTGCTATAAAAGTTGGCGCTCATCACCTCCTGTGCCCTCTATTCAAGTAGTCACGTAAGCGATTTCTCTAAAAAATGAGAGGAAGGAAATAAAAAAGAATTGTAGGTATTTCCTCAAATAATCATGTCCCCCCCCCTCCAATACATCTCTCTACCTCTTCATCAAGACATTGAGTAACAAGATTAAAGAGGTTTTTTTTTTGTTTTTGTTTTTTTTTTGTTTGAGTGCAAAATCTTGTCTCGTGCATTACTATGAAATTAAGCGGAAGGAACCAAAGAAAATACTAAATTTCCTAAATTCACTTCTAAAAGCCTCCATTAAATCTGTAACTTCAAATGGCTTTTCCGTTATTTTTCCTTGAACAACCCAAGATTTTTCCTCTTTTATAGCCCTCTGTATGTAAACTTTCGTAGGGAAAATATATCAACAACGTTAATTGACTCTTTTCCTGAACACTTTAGGCTTAGTTTGACTTGGCTGACTCCAAAGTTTCGGCTGCCAATATGGACAGTTTGCATCGTTTTTTTGACGGTCTATACACCTACATCGGACGCTCAAACCACCACGAATTCAACAGGCCCGAATCCCGGGTAATAATTTTTACTCCCTTATTTTACATTTTGCTTTTCTTTGTTTACATCTCTGGACGCGTGGTTTTACAGATAGCAGAAATGAGCAGCAGCGGCTCGTGCAATGTGGCAACAATGGATTTCCTCCATTTAAAACTGTGTAAAATAATCGATTACTTGGTGAGGCGTAGCGCCTCACTTAGTATCGATCTTTTTGCATACGTTTAAATGGTAAAAGTGCACGGTTGCCAGATTGCACGAGCCGCCACTGGAAATGAGTCTATTGCGCTCTTTTGCGACAGAAATATGATGCATTGATTCTAACGTAAAATTCTTCGAAAATAACGTTTCGCACATTAGCTTTCAAAATCCACTCATTAACACCGGAAATCTTTTCTACTTCAAACAACCCGAGCTACACTTGACACTATTATCATCACCAAGTCGTCACCGACATACTTAAAACTACATCGGAAGGACGGAACCACCTTGTTTGTGTAAACACCAACAAAACTTACAGACATTTGAATGTTTCGTTTAGATACCTACATAAAATTCTTGTATTATTTTGTAATCTTTGATAAACCAGAAAAGATTCGACAGCAAATGCAGTCGATGTTTCATGTATTTAGAAGGAAACTCCATTATTTTGTAGTTATGATGTTGTTTACATACACAAGGTGATTCTGTCTATGTAGTAGGTAGTATGAGTGGTTTTTGAACGTTTTTAATGTGCACATCATTATTTTTGCCGAATTTTACGTAAGAATAAAGATAATATATTTCAACAGACCCATTCAAAAGCGAAAAAAATGCAGAGTCCAAGGCTCCAGGCCAGCCTGGATCTTCTCAATGTAAATTGTGCAGTCGGTGAATTTTATTAACAATGTCAGTCGACAACTTAAATTTTGGCTCGAGTGGGCCACAGGCATTCACGCAATATGCTTGAATTCATTGTGACGAGTATAGTTTTGCAGATCGCCATCCTGAACCAAAAGCTAAGGAGTTGACAGAAGACTGATGTTCTTTAATCTGTTGAATATACCATTTTATGGTTGTAACTCTCTGGAAGAAATTCGAGCCGTCCGTTTTGTGGCTTATGAATGGCCTGTTAAGAGTTTTGTTTTCTAATTTTTTTTTTCCTTTTTTTTTATGGAATTAGGGGCGAATCTCATACGTATATAAAAAATAAATTTGTCTCTTACAGAAAAATATTGTTAGATTTATTTTCTGTAATCAGTAAAAAATCGTGTACGTAGGGCCCGATCATTCGGTTCATCGATAAATCGATCGTTATGACTGTCCATGAGTGATGCTATTTAGGTAAAATTATATAAAACGTGGCTGTTACTATGGTAACCACCGTTAAAGCACCGCGGTTATATAAAGGCTTCAGCGAGTAGCTTTAAATTACGGGAACTTTAACGATGGTTACCATAGCGAAATAGCTAAATTTACAATTGTGGACCAATAGCATCACTCATTGATTCATACTATCAGTTTTTCGATGGAACAAACAGTGCGGTGCACGTTGGACTCGAAAAGGTCTGTAGTGTCTTTTTGTTACATTTATATGGCTACAGTGTTCCAGAATTTTTCCACTCGTCTCCAAATTATACAATTTCAAGATTTAACTCTCTCACATTGCTATTTTATGTAAAATATAAAAATATAAAATATTGGTGAGATTGAGGTTGTCATCGGTAAAATCTGACTTTTCCCATTCCTTTGCCAACAAATTGACGCATGTGTTGCCAGTAATGGGGTTCTTGCAAACTTTTGCTATAGGGGATTGAAGAGTTTATTCTTGCATATTAACCTGTAAAAATGACGACGAATACACTAAAAAATCACGAAATTCACTCTCAGAATCGGGCTTCGCCAGAGAGAGACGCGGCAGGTATCACGGGAGATTCCTATCTAAATTGAGACATATCTCTGTGTTTCAGTAGAGAAAGGGACATATTAGACAGGAATCTCCCATGATACCTGCGTTGAGCCGCCATTACGAACTTGCCGTTACAGCAGTTATGTGAGTTTATTACTGAATTTTAGACTTTATGTGAGTTAATTACTGAATTTTAGACTTTCTGATTGTGATTTTTGTGATTTTCGCTGGTTTTGACATCAGAAGGGACTATTCATTTGCTCACGGCAAAAGTTTGCAAGAGTCCGATTAAATGATGGATTTAAAACTGGTGAAAATAACAGTAAAATCGCCAAACTTAAATAATTAGTAATTAATAAAGCCCCTTACTTGATGAATGTTTAAAATGTGCGACGTACTATTGATTACAATTTTCTCAGATGGAGGTGGGCTTGGGAGTGCGACAACCAAGCCGGTCTTTGTAAAAAGACGAATCAAGCGGTGAAACCAAATAATTTCACGGCTCTATACGAGTCCTGCGTTCTTACATGTGGTAAAACGGGGCCGATTTGGCCGGTGCCGACTGGACAAGTCAGTATAAGGTAAGACATCTAGCTCTTGAAAAGAATGTACCTACTTACTTACTACTGAACGGTGGTGGCTTTTTTTTTGTTTCTTGTGCCATTTACATCACAGTTATGTAGCAAAACTCTTTTGAAAGGCGATTCTTGTTTAGCTCTGATGGGGGGGGGGGGGCTTTTGGTGGTTGAAAAACGAGAAAGTAAACATTTGAAGGCTGCTGCAGCCCCCTCCAAACCCATAAACGCTTCGCCCATGCATGTAAACAAATCGATTCTTGAGTGAGCTAAAATATAGCCTCTAGAAAAATAGAATATTTGACACAGGCTTCAATGGAATGAAACCAATATTACTCTCAGATATGCTATTATGGAAGGATTTTCTGAGAAACTTCTTAGAAATAGACCTAAATTTCTGGATTCTAAAGTGCATATTTTTAGGCAATTCCTACAATAAACTAATTTCAATTCGACAAAAACAGCCATACAGTTGGCGATGCCATCCGTGCATGTCTACAAAGGATTCCTACAGTTGTTAATGAGCGTCTGTTGCAAACTTTTGATATACAAAGATTAAGAGTGGATAATCTAAAGTAAAATCGCCTGAAAAGACATTTGTGGCATCAGAAAGTCATAGAATGCAATAAAAAATTCACAAAAGAGGCGATAAATAAATCCAAGATGGCGGAGAAATATCGAGCAATCTGTTTGCATGCACCGTGAACATCCAAGGATGGCCAACTTTGACAACCTCACTGGAGGTAGAGTAGGTAGAGGTTATGTGTTTGTTTACGTTATTGTGATTGGTTGTGACCGATATTGTGAGGTTGGCTATCCTTGGATGTTCGTGGTGCATGCGCATACAAATTGCTCGATATTTTTCCTCCATCTTGGATTTCATTAAACGCCTCTTGTGAGTATATTATTGCATTTTCTGACTTTCGAACCAATGGACTTTTCAGGTGATTTTCCCGTTTTGAACATTTTAAATTGTTGTTACAAAAGTTTGGATGACCCATTCTACCATATCAATTTTCCCTAATGGAAACAGGGAAGAGATCTTTTTGAATAAATTCGAATAAGTACTGATAACGAGCCATTCTTTGTTTTCTACCTATCAAATGATTACACTCATGTTCTTATTCGCATCATACATCGTATTTATTGACTAAATTTCGACAGGCGAGGTCGAAACATTCAGAAGGTACGCCACTCAAAATGTCGCCTAGCAGGAAAAATCGCTACCCCAAATACTGTCCTCAAGTTCAATTCAACTTAAAGGCCGTACTTTTGGTCGGGCCGGATGATTTTAAGGGGGTATACCACCCTAATTTCGATGGGTCTTACATTTTCTACAATAATTTTTTTAAAATCACCAAATTGAAGGGGCAATTTAAAGAGTTTCAAAATTCCCTCCCTTTCAGGAGGTCGGAAAGTATTTTTAAATTAATTTTAAAGTTTTCTCAAAATTTCAACCTGAACCATTTGATAACCATCTGTTTCTTTTTTTTCCTCATGTACTATTTGTTAATTTGCTTGTACTAAAAATCAATTTCGTTGTTTTTCAACTTCAAAACAGCTTTTCTCGAGTACTATGACACTAGAGACTTAAGGATTTAATTAAATGTGGCGAATTTTATGTTCTAAGAACTCTTGTATGGATTGCCTAAAACATCTCAAAATCCATTAATGTTTCAAAAAAAATTCCGAAAAAAATGTCACCGAAGGAACATTAAGAAAAAAATACTTCCTCTTTGAAAAAAAAAAAATCCATACAAGAGACCATAGAGGAAATTAACCCTTTTATTTGAGACCAAGACCAAGGTGATTGAGCAATTCTAACTCTAAAAAAGCTGTTTGAAAGTTGTCAACGTTTTTTCAGGAATTTTTTTTTTTAAGGGGCAGGTATGCAACCAGCTTCACAAAAATTTCAGGATCTCTAATTTACATCAGTATGTGTTACCAAAAAAAAAAATTGAGGGCTCTAAGTCATCAGGAACGATTTTTTTTAATTTGGGTGGTATACCCCCTTAAAACAACCCACACCATACAATGGGTCTTACATTTTGCTGTAGCAATATGGAGGGTTGATTCTGGTGTAAAATCACATTGAGACCATCAAAGAGTTTCAAAATCCCACCCTAAACCCACAAAAAGGGCAATTTATTACATGTTGGTTAGGTTGCTTCCTCATATAGTATACCTCCTTACCTTTTGTGTCATTCTGCGTGTGTTTTTATCCGGTAAATTTTACTTCCGCATTATTGTTTTTGATTACTAAGGTGAATAAATTACGTTGTGTGTCGATTTGCCGGAATGGGGCTATTGCACACTTTTGCTATAAGCGATTTAATAGTCGATAATAAAATAACGATGGCAGCACTAAAAACTTCCAAAATCCACTCCTAAACTCAATAAACGCAGTTATTTGTGCGAGCGTAATGGTGGCCTAAGGCACTAACAATTGGAGATTCCCATCTAACAATTCTGAAACTCCATCAAGAAGTGACCAATAAGAGACTACTTTCATTTGACACCGATGTCACTAGGTGTTGCAGTACCATTCATCGGATGTGGATCATCACTCTGATGACTAATTACTCTGTGAATCATCCTTTTCAACATAGAAAGAGTGACGAAATTAAGATAGGAATCTCCCATTGTTAGTGCCTTCGGCCACCATTATACGCTCGCGCAAATAACTGCGTTTATTGAGTTTAGGAGTGGATTTTGGAAGTTTTTAGTGCCGCCATCGTTATTTCTTGAGGTTTTTACGCCATAATTGACTATGAAATCGCTTATAGAAAAAGTGTGCGATAGCCCCATTGTGAAAATTATATTCTATATGTATGTAATTATTTCCTATTGTGGTTTCTTCTCCATTTGCCAGCAAGGAATTGATAGTCGTTCAGTGTAATGTTACGAATAGCAAACCTCAAAGAACTGGATACTCTTCAGCGTACCATCAGTATCACGACTCGAGCCTGACAAGTGATGATAGCGAGGATGTTTCCGAAGATGATCATGATTATCTCTCTCGAGCGGCTACCGAACTCTTTTTGGATAACCTGCCATGCAATTTGAACGACCTTAAACAATCCCGCTCATTTCTCAGAGAGGGCAATAAACCGGTGAAAATAAAAATGAACATAGAAACCCCCACCCAGGTCCTTAAATTTAATATATCCGAATCCTACGAGCTCAGTCTTACAACTCAAAACAATGGATGTAAGTATAGTTATTAGTAGATGCTTTCGAGTATAAAGCGACAAGCGTGGCTTGAAATCTGGCAGCGCAGGATTTTTTGCAAGTATACCAGGGCTGCCGTTTTGCGTATAATCAATGCTATTTTTCGATTCACCGATGATTCCACCGGTTGAGAAAAGATTACACAGTTTAGTTCAGCGCATGACTGTAATGAACTAAAATACTCGCATCTGTAATCTTTTCTCACACGGAAAAAAAGATTAGTGAAAATAACCATACGGATACCTGATTTTGGCACCTGCTAGATGTTATGGTAAACTTGACCGGAAGTATGGTACATTTACCGATACTTTGAGTAAATTTTACATGCAATCAGGTGACATCACCTAGTACCTAGTCAAAACATAGTATACTTCTGGTTAACATTACCATAACATCTAGCAGGTGCCAAAATCAGGCATTCGTATGGTTATTTTCACCGTAGTTTTTTTTTCCGTGCAACCGGTGGAGTCGTCGATGACTTTAAAAAACTTGCGGATATTTTAATTAATCAACGGAGTTTCCGCCGATTAAGGAAAGATTACAGATCAGAGTATTTTCGTGCATTACAGTCATACAATGAACTGAACTGCGTAATCTTTTCTCAACCGGTGGAATCATCGGTGAATAGAAAAATAGCATTGATTTTATACGCAAAACGGCAGCCCTGAAGTATACTGTTTTAGTGACTAGCTCCCAGCATGATGTTTACCTGAATTTGTTTTCACAAACGTATGGAGGATTTGCTTTGTGTGGTTCATGCGCGCTACATTTTATCTCTCTCGTTCTAACGTCACCCCCATTAACCCCTTATGGGTCAAGCCCGAGTATACTCATTCTTTTCCCTCTTTGTCTATCACCCATTGTTTCAGCCTTCAGTGTTTTCACTATCTATGAAAACACTCACAAGATAAGGTCTCTTCGGGCGCCTTCAATTTCTCGTATAGGCAATTCCAACTCCCCGGAGTACGAAAAGTTAACTACACCTTCCCTATATAAACGGATGAGTAGCGATCCTATAAACTAATCTGGCCTGTAAAGGATTAGTGCTGTGTCTAAGTATCTTCAAATTAGGTTTGTGATTTCAGCAGGCTGCGTATAGCAGATTTCTCCTCGCCTTTTCAAACAAATTATTATTTAAAGATCCTAAAATGTTATTTCTATCATAAAATCCGGCCAAAATATTTCTAATTTTCCATGTGGAACCTTACAATTAGAGATCGGTTGCTCTAGCGAGGTTCATATGCGAGGGAAAGAGCTAAAAGATGGCGGCCATGAACCAAACAATCAAAACTGTACCTACGTAATTTCATGAAAACATCATTTAAACCAGAGATGGTCACTAAAACAACAGTGTATTGATGTTACTAGTACAACGTCGTAAAATTCAGTAGTTGGCATACAATTGTTCACTCATCAGTTGCCATCAGCCACTCAGTGTGTAATTTCGGCAATCTAGCGCCCGAAAACCTCCAAAAATAAAGTTAGCTGATCATCGAAAATAGGACTGAGATTGACGGAAGGGACGTATAAAGAGCAAAAAAATAGCAGAATCCATGCCCAAAAAGCATCAGCAGAGGGAGGGGGGGGGGTCCTCAAACTTATCAACTTTAGTGGAGATGAATCACACCAGTCGGCGAATTTCAGAAATGCACTGGGGAAAAAGCAGTAAACATCGATAGATTCAATTGAAATTTTCGCATGATCGTACGACATTTCACCGCTCTTGTGGATCTTGTGGTGCTTCGTTCGAAAGGTTGTTATGTTTTTAGAGTTACCATTCTAAGCGATGGAAGACATTTTTGTATTGTATTTGGTTAGTATTCTAATTATACTATACGGCACGCTTCACCAATACATACAATGTATTGGAGGTCCACTGCTTGTTTTTTTTTTTTTTAGCATTTCCGAGATGCCAGAGAGAACACGTCCATCAATTATGCCGTTCATTTTTATGATCCTAACTTTTGAAATCGCAAACTATCGCAGGATATCTTTCCAGATAAACATACCACGAAAATTGAGTATTTTCGAGTATATCATGCGAAAATTTCATTTGAATCCACCAAGGTTCACTGCTTTTCCCCCCACGTGCATATGTATTTCTGAGATTTGCCGGCTGATTTATGATTCGTCTCCACTAAAGTTGATAAGTTTCAGGAACCCAACCCCCGCCGATGGTTATCCATAAATTATGCTATTTCCTTGCTCCTGTAGGTCCTTTTCGTCATTCTCAGCTCTATTTCTGACGATTATCCAACTTATTTACTTCGGGAGGTTTTCGGGCGATAGATCACCGAAATTACACATTGTGAGCCATGGTAAAACCAGCTTATCGTTTCAAACTACACAGGGTGTGAGGAAAGTCCCCCCCCCCCCTGTTTAACTTTTGAACGGTTGAAGATAAAAAAAAACGAAACTAGGGGGTTGTTTACCCCCTAACTCAAAATTTTCAAATGGCAAGCCTTATCTTGTGATAGCTCGTTTTAAAGGGCAGAAGGTTCTAAGACTTTTGGCGGAAACCGGAGGTCGATATTGTAGTTCGTCTTCAATATATCGATAGTCAAAGTTCAATTTCGACCCATTTTCAAAAATTCAGAACTCCCATTTGAAAAGTCGGAATTTAAAAAAATAGGAGCCAAAAATACTCTGAAAAGCAAGTACTTTCCAGAAAACAGTATGATTTTGATATTAGTCTAATCAAAATTTGGTTTTAGAGTCCCCAAAATTATTTACAAAAATTGTCCTTCAGGGGAGCTATCTCGAAAATTCCGAGGCACGACCCCTATCGAGTGATACATCGCTCAAAAGGTCACTCAAAACTGAGCATTTTGGAGCAAACCAAAGGTCGATATCGTTTTTGGTTTTTGATGTATGACAACGGGTAAAAATCCAACTTCCAAAGACGAAAAACGATATCGACCTCCGGTTTACGCCTAAAGTCTTACAATTTTAGGCCCTTTAAAACGAGCTATTTCAAGATAGGGGTTGCCATTTGAAAATGTTGAGTTAGGGGGCGACCCTCCTCCTTAGGGTAGCCCCTCGGAAATGTTGGATACCCTAAAAAATAGATCCCATTAAGTTATATTAAACACCCCCTGAATTTCGTTTTTTATCTTCAACAGTTCAAAAGTTAGACAGGGGGGGGGGGGAGACTTTCCACAGCCTGAATAGTGTATATCTCTCTCTTTTTCAATATCTGTGGGGACATTAAACAATCTCTCACCTCACTAGTGAAGACATTTGCAGAGAGAACAATTTTTAACGGTTTTTCCGTTTTCTTTCCTATTTAGACCCAACCTAACTTAACCTTGAAACATCACTAGAAGAAAATCTACTCTACCTGTGGGGACCGGGATAGTGTCCCCACATGTTCAAGTGTCCCCACTGGAGGACCTTTAGATAGTTGGATGTCCCTACAAGCATTTGTGGGTGTATCCCTCTTATCCGTACGTGACCCTCATGCGCATTTCTATATGAATATCTTTCTCGATGTGATTTTCATGTGCGGCTTCTTCTTTCACGATATTTTTTTCTCAAAATCGTATTAAAATTAATTGGGAAATTAATTTCCACCAAAAATACATCTAAAATAAAAATAAAAAAATAATGTTGGGCAAAACCATCCAGGAAGGGGGGAGGTTAATTTGTGTCCATTTATTGATACTTTCAGGCAATTTACCGCCTCTTTCACTTTTACTATAAGTGTGGCGTTTTCCAGGAACCGAGTGGAGGGCCGATAAGAGGTTCTCCCTGACGACCCCCCCCCTCGGGTGTGAGTGGCGTGCGCCATTGGCTGGATACGATGTTACTGGTGACAGTGAGATAGACGTACTGCATCAGTGTCGTCACGTGCAATCTGGCGACACTGCAATGCGTCCATTAAAACCTATGAAAAATATCGATTCGAGGGAGTGCATTGTGCACCTTTAGTTCGACCATTTTCATACGTTTAAAGGGAAAATGTGCAATCTTGTCAGATTGCACGCGACGCATCTGACTTACATGCATACAGCGTCTTCAAAAAATCCGGGAACGCACCTGTAACTTCTAGATGATTGATTTAAAAAAAAATAAACAAATTTCGCACGTGCTCTAGCGTGAATATGATGCACTTTTGAGCAGAATTGAAATTTTCGGGGGGGGGGCTCCCTGGAGGGGCGCTAGGGGGACCCTTCTCCCAAAAATTGGATAATGAAAGTGACGACTCCTATATATTTTTCATTACATCACTCAAAAGGGCATACAATTTTAAGACTTTTAGCGCAAACCGCAGGTCAATATGGTTTTTTGTGTTCGATACATCAAAATTCAAAGTTTAACTGATCAAATTTCAAAAATTCATAGCCCGCTCTACAATGATTTAAATTTGAAGAAAATTGGGTGAAAAATGTTTTACTAAATAAACTTTTTACAAAGTAAAACTGAGCTAGCCCCAAAAAAGTGGTCCAAAATTGATTTTTCGGCCACCAAAATTATCGATTTTTTCAAAATTCTGATGATTCCCCAAATTTCAAAGAAAACTGCACAACTCTCCGAAAAAAATAACTGAAAATTGCTGCCCAAGTCACTTTGAAGACTTTTCAATCCTAAAATTCAAAGAATTAGTGGTCCTTAAGAATCAAGCATTTGGAGCCGTCGTTTCGAAACGAAAAATTGAAATTCCGGGGGTCAAGTACCGTTACTCTCTTCTTACTCTCCCAAAAATACTCCGACTACCGTATGATATCAATAAATGGACAAATAAATAGATAAATAAATAGATAAATAAATAGATAAATAAATAAATAAATGGATAAATTAACAAATAGACGAAATAATAATAAAAAAAAAATAGAGATGGAATTTAACGTTTGGCGTATTTTATGTCTATAATTCAATTTTCATTTATGTGTTTAGCTTCTGTTGACGTAACCATACAAGCAAAAAATAGGTTTGGAGCAAAACACGCCTACACGACGCTACTTCAGCTCATCAAATGTTATAAAACCACTGAGGGTACTTGGCAAGTATTCCCTAGTAACGTGATTGTTAAGGACGCTCCAAAATTCATGCATCGGGGAGTCATTCTAAATACAGGCTCTAATTACTTACCGGAACAGCACCTGATGAAAGCCATAAGATTGCTGGAACAAGTCAAAATGAATGCTCTTCATTGGCGGATTACGGACAGTAAAAGTTTCCCAATGGAGGTGGATAAATACATGGATTTGTCAAGGTACGTTTTTGCGAGGGGGGGGGAGAAAAAAAAGTAAACTGTAGGGAACACCCTACGAACACTTTCTCCCTCCATTTTTATCTGGGGGGGCCCCCAGATCCCCCTTAAGAATTCTGGGGGGGACCCCCAGACCCCCCTTTAGTATTCTGGGGGAGATCCCCAGACCCCCCCTTAAGTATACTGGGGGAGACCCCCAGACTCCCCTTTAGAATATTTAAATTTTTCTCCTTTTTTAATCATTTTCCCATTGATTTCAATGGAAACCGTTTTTTTATCCATAACAAACCTAAAAATTAAAATTTAAAAAAAAAAAACAAAAAAAGTCCCTCTGGGGAATGTTAAAAGCAACATCTCTGCAAAATTTTGAGACATATGAATCAGTAGTTCAAAAGTTATGCTGGGTTTCACGTTTATGACTACAGACAGACGCCACAGAAATTTTGTGCATTTACTCCTTCCTACCACATATGGTTAAGAAAAATAAGAAATATTGAAATATCATGGATGGATGTTCTTTAGGATAGTATTAGGCATGATAAAAGCCAATTATTTTATAAATATCATGATTGATTTAGTCGCAGCGGGCCAAGTATCGAAACAAAATGCATCGAAAATCTCTGCGCCATTGCAATACTTTCTCAATTTTTCTAATGTCATTAGAGCGAGAAAGTAAAAAGAAACCAACACATTTCGTCTGGTGGTACAGCTTGTCCTAGAAAAGATTGGATTTGACACCTCTATGATTTTCATGAAAACAAACATCAGCTTCCATCCTCAGATAGGGCAACCTCATTGGTTCGGAGCAGTAGGAAGCTGATGTTTTCATTCAAACGTACAGTTATCAAGTACTATCAGTCAATTAAAGATTGGGACTAAAATATGCGGCTCGAAATGCGCCCGCCCGCTTATCTGACTCGATTTGCTCAGAATCTAGAGCGGTGTTGCCATTCCCAAATAAATGTGCGAAAAAGCCGAATCAATTGAGGTGGGCTATAACTGAACAGTTACAGGGGAGATAACGCACCGCAAACCTTCTCGCATGAGGAGCCAATTCTCCGCCGCTCGCCGCCGCGCCGCCCGCAGCAGCGTCCATTCACTAAAATCTTATTCTTTCAAAATCAGTTCATCGAGATTCGGTGGTCGGTTCTCTCTCCGCTACCTTCTTCCCCCTTCCTATTGGCCCTGTCTCATTTTATCACTCATGCCACTTTTCGTTCGACACTTCACATTTCAAACGTTTTCCTCCGGACCATGTTTCTTTCACCATTTGCCTAAGAATGAATGCAGAGCTTCCCGAATAAGAGCATATTGTAAAAATCTTGGATTTAGGCGTCTGGCCGTCTGTAGAAGAAATTTTTCGCTGGCGGGAGGGGGGATTTAAATGCACTTTCCAGCTGATTTTCTCTAACAAGGGGAGGTCACGATGTGTCCGGCTCCGATTTTCATGAAATTTGCATGAAAATGTAGCTTAGGTACGTCTTATTGAGGATCAAGAATCGTTATCGGCAAATGGGCACATGGAAAGTAAAAAAAAAATTTCAAAGTTTCGTCAAAATCTGCGAAATTCAAAGTGTGCGGCTAATGTATTGGAATTTCCGGGTGAATTAGTATAGTAGTTCTGTGGCCGACTGGTACGGCGGCGCTCGACTCCGGACACACGGGTCGTGCGTTCGATCCTGGGGTCGACCGCTTCATTTTTGCACTTCAATATCTAATTTTAATTGGTGAATATCATGTTGTTGTTCTTTTTTTGTGTTTTTTTTTGTTATCTTTGTTTTGTTTTTTTCGTATGTCGGGAAAAAAATTAGACAAAATAGAAATTTTGGAAATGATTGAATAACGTATTTCGGATGAAAAGCTAAAGTAATTTTTTAATGATAAAATTATAAATGCGATTTGATCATGCGTCGTGCAATGACAATACGTTTCAGAAAAGAGCGGAACTAGTTCCGAGTCAGTTGCACTATCATCAGATTACCTACCTACACTTTTAATGGTTGAAACTTGTGTACAATGCCGAGAAAATTATAATCTTGTCATTAAAAAATTACTCTAGCTTTTCATCCGAAATACGTTATTCAATCATTTCCAAAATTTCTTTTTTGTCTAATTTTTTTCCCGACATACGAAAAAAAAAACAAAAATAACAAAAAAACAAACAAAAAAACAACAACAACATGATATTCACCAATTAAAATTAGATATTGAAGTGCAAAAATGAAGCGGTCGACCCCAGGATCGAACGCACGACCCTTGTGATCCGAGTCGAGCACCGTACCAGTCGGCCACAGAACTGCGATACGAGAGAGCCCGGAAATTCCAATACATTAGCCGCACACTTTGAATTTCGCAGATTTTGACGAAACTTTGAAATTTTTTTTTTACTTTCCATGTGCCCATTTGCCGATAACGATTCTTGATCCTCAATAAGACGCACCTAAGCTACATTTTCATGCAAATTTCATGAAAATCGGAGCCGGACACATCGTGACCTCCCCTTGTAAGTCCCTATATGTAGAGAGTTAAGAAAAGACAGGGGCGGATCCAGAAAAGTCTCAAAGGATGGGCCATTTTTGTAACGTGAAGGGGGGGGGGCCTTATAAAATTTTGAAAATTTTAGCTTCTCTAAAGCCAATTTGAGGCATCTTTTAACGGTTCACTCATCATTTTTATACTACCTCATTTCAATTTTTGTTAGTAAAAGGGGGTCAAGGGTAAAAGTTTGGAACGGCTGATATTTTACATCATTGACCTCTCTATCAACACAAAACTATTTAATCAGCAACCCCCCCCCCCAACTCCCCCCAATTATCTTGTTCTTATGAGCTCGAGTAAACTTTTCCTTCCTCCTCACTAGGTTTGCTCCCGGCTCCCACTTTTCATTCAAATTTTGGAATGCCAGCTACCTATATTTTTTGCATTTTCGTAGAAAATGGATGTCTAGTGAATGAAATTAAGACCCTATTCTCCCCCCCCCCTCAAAACCTAGTATAATATACCTACGGTTACTTAAAGGCTTTTGTTTTTCTCTTCTCTTTTTCTTTTGCTTTTCCCTCTCTTTCTTTTCCTCTAACTGCTTTTTTTTGGGGGTCCAAGGGGGGGGGGGCATGCCGCCGTGGCCCCCCTCTGGATCCGCCCATGAGACAAGAAGGTAGTCAACTTCTGATTGGTTGATGAATTTTAGGCTCTACGGACACCGCCATTGGATGCGATTTTGCACTTTTGTTCTGTTTACCAACGGTCTTTTACAGATAAGAGTTAATTTGCGATGAATCTGTTAATTTTAATAATGAATGTCAATAAGAATGTCTATAAATCTCAAAAGAATCATTAAAAGCGTTAATACATGTTGTTCAACAAAAGGAGGGAAAGATTACATCGTTACAAACTTAGCGGAACTGTAATCTCTGCAGTGGAGCAAAACACAACAACGGCCTCAGCATAATGTAAAAAAATGTGTAAAATCGCATCCAATGGCGGCGCCCATGATTTCACTTATCTTGACTCTCTACATATAGGGACTCTGATTTTCTCTAGAGTCCCTCATACCAGAGCTGCCGTTTTGCGCATAGTTAATTTATTTTTCAATTCACCGATGATTCCACCCGTTGAAAAAAGATTACACAGTTCAGTTTAGTGTATGAGATGGTAATGCACGAATATATTCGTATTCGCATCTGTAATCTTTCCTCGACCGGTGGGGTCGTCGATGACTTTAAAAAAACTTGCGGATATTTTAATTAATTAACGGCGTTTCCACCGATTGAAAAAATATTATGGATCGAAGTATTTTTGTGCAGTGCAGTCATACACTGCACTGAACTGTGTAATCTTTTTTCAACTGGTGGAATCATCGGTGAATTGAAAATTTTCATTAATTATACGCAAAACGGCAGCTCTGCCTCATATTCAGGGACTCTAATTTTCTCTTAATTCGATTTACTCTCAATTTTTTATATGCCAAGGAGTGGTGGGGGGGGGGGGGTGTTTTACGGGATCTCTTTGGACTTCCATGATCTTGAATAATGCAGATTCTCATTTCTTCAGAAGGTAATGAAAGATGGGTGGTATATCGATTGCAATTAATTATTGTAAAGTAACACATCTAGCCCTCGCGAACGGGGGGGGCGATCTGGGGAATTACGCCCCGTTGACCCCTTTTTCCTTTCTCTTCCCTTTCCCTCCCTTCTCCCTCTTTTCCCCTTTTTTGGCTGAACGGAGGGGAGGGGGGTCACCCCCCCTTTCCCCCGGTATTCGCCAATGATTGTCGTCGTAAGCGCCGAAACCTTTCCTCTTTTAAATGATTTAACTCATTTGAGACTAATAATAAAGCTTATACTTTCAGAGGCAGCTTTTGAGGAAGGGGGTCTTGCCTCGGGTGGCATTATGTTATGATCTATAATCTTTGACAAACTGGGTTTCTCGATTTCTTTCATCGATCACTTTTCAAAAGTAATCGAGGTGGATTTCAGCCTTAATCAGGTGTTCCGATTTTATTGAACTTATGATGAAATTCAATATACAATCAATGTAATTCATCAAAACACGATTAGTTCCTTTGAATTCAGCACCCCTAAAAACTCCCCCCCCCCAACCCATATCTAAGAGGTTTGAAAATCAACCCAGATGTGAGGAAGCGATTACCATTTACCGTGCCCACCTCTGCTTTAAACCCCTCCCCCCCCTAAAGTTGATTAATGGGTTCTGGTGAATATTTATGCAAGTAGGAGAAAGAAATGCTTTGTTAGAGGGGCGAATACGATTTAGTAAGGTAGAAGACGAGACTTTCCTGTCAACAATTGACAGTTAAAATCAAAGGAGAAAACTAAACTGGGTCATGAATTTGAGACGGGAAAAAATTATGTCCTGATAAAACTGCGACCTTAAAAATTAAAAAAATATTCTCCATGAAAAATTTGAGTTAAAGTTTTACGAAAGGCAATGCTAATTTCTACTCCATAGTCCACCTGCCTGTTAATTACGTTTGTTTTTATCATTTATGACCCAAAATGTCCTTCGGTAACATATGTCTTAGAGGAGTTTTTGATATTAAATGTAAGCGCTTGACTTAAACTTAAAAACTCAAATGAGCTTTGAAACCAATGGATCAAAGCAAAAGAAAAAAAATGGATAAACTTTCTTTTCCGCTGAAATCACTTCCCATCCATGCTTCAAAACGTGACAATTTATTGCTGTCCCTTCGCAGAAATTCTATCTCATTGTTAATTTGCCTTCGGTCCAGATGATCAACTGCACTTGAAGTATGAAAAGAAGGTATCAAAAGCTAAACCCTTGAAAAGTAAAAAGTTATATTTGGTAGTACTGGTGAGGCTAATTTTTTAATCGGAACAAACCGGAATTTTTAAATCGGAACAACGGAACACTCCCGTCTTTTTATTGCGGTTAGCCAATGCGGTTCGAGTGTTTCATCAAAACAGAATGGAACACTAACCATGCCAACGAGCAACGAGTCGATCCACCGATCAAGCGCAGTTTTTTGCGTTCTACTGAGATATAACTTTAAACCCGTAAGTTTCGCTGTAATCCTGGGTTTCTTGACCTGGTGTTTTTTAACGAGTCCCAAAACGATGATCAAAGTCCAGTATTTTGTCGCTATGATAGTATTTTTTTCCGTGGATGTCGGGGGGGTACTAGAAGGGAACCAACGAGAGGGGAGATGGGTGGCGGCGAGCGTATCTGCCCCGGAAACCCTTAAAAGTCGCCCTTACTTGATAGAAAATTGCCAAAATATTCTTTCAAAGACACTACAAATTTCAAAATCTAGAGGGGTGATCTCCTCCCTCCCTCAGGAAATCTTCTGGATCCGCCACAATTGCTGCTCCAAATTAAATTCTGAATGATACTTTGAACGTCTCTGATAATTAAAAAAGTTTCCCGGGCAACAGATCATAATGTGTCAACAGTCATCAGCCTAATGAAAGATCCACATAATTTTTCTAAAGGGCGAGGGGGGGCACGTTTTAGACATGGCAATTTTTAGCGTCCAAAAAGCATTACAAGATCATTATACGATGGAAAAGGACAATTTTTAACGCTTTTTGAGAATGGGGAAGGGGGGAAGCACATGCCCTCGTGCCTCCTGGATCCACGCAATATCATCATCGACGGAAGCGCAACCCAAAAAAGTCTTTCTATAGTCTTAAGGGAGGATTTGTCCCAAAAATTGTCGGCACTGACTCAATGATATTTGTGTTGTGGAGGAGGGGGGCCATCATCGCTGAAAACCAATTTTTACAACAAACGAGTAACGAGTCACTGAAAAGAAGAAATAGTGAGTTGAACTGACAATGAGAGTTGAAGCAGCGTGGAAGGAGTAGGGGAGGGGGAGGAGGGGTTGACGACAGTGCGACTGTGTCGTTTGGACACGATGGCCAGCTTTTAGGTGAAACTGCACTGGTCGGAAAAGAGACGGCGCAGATCGGAGACGGATAGCCGCTCTCGACGAGGCACGCTTATCTGCTCGCTCATATTTTTTATGAGTGAAGGCCCTGCGGTTTATATTCCACTCCCCTCGCTACCCCACCCTTATCGCTCACCGTTAGCACAAGCTGGCAACACTGCTGCGAATTTCCGAGAGTTTCTCCCCTTATCGCTAATTCCTCAAGCGCCGAGTGTCCGAGCCCAAATAGTTTAGTCCCAATCTTTAATTGACTGATAGTACAATCATTCTTGGGTCAGCCTGTATGAATATCATGATAATTTATTATACTCTGTTCGGGATAAGAAGTTCGATGGGAAGTCAGGTAAAAACGCACTATATTGCAACGCAGCGGTTCCTGTGCCGTCGATTCTCAGCCACTTCGTTCGTTCGCAGCAGACCGGCCTTTCAGACCCTTTTATTTGAAGAGACAATGCCGTGAACTGACCAATTATACAGTCCTTTGAACGCCCACTCGAAAATTAAACTTTTGCGGCATTCGCAAATTTTGAATAACCGATTTTAAATTTACATTCTGCTCAACGCGCACAGAAAAATGATACCTAGTGGCGGTTCAATCAGTGGCGTCGCGTGGATTTTTAATAGGTAGTGCACATATTTCCGGGGGGTTTGGGGGGTATGGAATACCCCTCAGGACAAAAAGGGGGGGTCCGGGGGTCCTCCCCCGAAAATTTGTTGGAATTGGAGGTTTACCTATGGGCAATTTTGAGTAGTTTCAGGCAATATTTTGACCTGCAATAAATCCTATATTTTCTTAGAAAAATAAAAAAAAATACCTCCTTGTCTTTGCAGGGTTAAGACTGCCTACATAAATCAATGATTTCTGCTGCCCATATTTCTTTTTTTTTTTTAGCTACACGTATATTGATACATATAATTTAAAGACAAGCCAAGACAGCCGAGCGCAGTGTGCTCACTTGCTGCAACGAGAATGAGTGAGAATTGACTAAGAAATGGCAGAAATGGGAGACTCGCACAATACGCAGCGCAGACGCAGAGTCGTGGACTGAGAGAGTGAGCTGAGCAGTGAGCGAGCAGTGGAAGGGGAACCGGTTTTCTGGTGGTGGGAGTAGCTCGCTGGACACTTCTCCTCGGCTTCGTGCACAAATCTGAGTGCACGAGGACGAGGTTTCTCAGCGAATGTTTAGATCGAAAATATGCCCACGGGTCAGACTGCCACTACACACAGCGTGTATCGGCCGAGTTCGTGCTGTGTACGGTAGAGTACCTATATAGGGAGAGTATGGCCATCTGCGATCATGAGAGCTCTTAGGGCCCAATTTCAAGATGGCGGAGGTCGTGTTGTTTGAGGTTATGTTACATTATTGATGAAAACGGTGTTGGTGAACGGTGAGTTTGATGACCGTTTCCCGCTAGAAAATGTTCAACGGTTACAACGGTTACACGATTGACCCGGTCGGCCATCTTGAAATTGGGCCCTAAGAGCTCCTTGAACGCCTAAAATATCGCAGCCAATCAGCGTAGGATTCACAGACGGCTATACTCTCCTTATATAGGTACTCTAGTGTACGGAACTCTCTCGGCTAGCTATACGCTTCGTATACGTGGCAGTGGAGGCGGCCGCGGCGCGGTACTTCTCTCTCGTCGCCTCATACTGAATGCTCGCGGAAGGCTGGCTCCTGATCGGTCTCTTTCCACGCACTGATCGTTCATGCACAGAATAATACAATCAGAAGGGAAACTCCCATAAGAGCCAATGGAAACAAGATTTGGAATTTACCAGCACAAACTGGCAACTGAGCCGACTCACTTCTCAAGATGGCGGACATGCTTTTTCAGGCTATACAACCAATCACAACTCGGCCAGTTGCCGAAGATCTGCCGAAGATTGCCGAAGATACTCACTTTCGAACATGGCGGCCCGAAGTAAAGAATGTTTCAAAATGAATTAGAGTTTCCCTTCTGATTGTATTATTCTGTGGTTCATGGTTTGGAATTATTTCTCTCTCAATAAGGGCTAATTAAAGTTTTGCCGTTCTCTCGGCTCAGGGGGTGCACGTGCTCATGTGCACTCATGGACGCGACGCCACTGGGTTCAATGTGTAATTTTCCAAAGATTTTGGCACTCCTTATTGAGTGATTTCTGAAAGCCGAAATCTTTGGAAAATTACATGTTGAACCGCCATTAGGTATCATTTTTCTGTGCGCGTTGAGCAGAATGTAAATTTAAAATCGGTTATTCAAAATTTGCGAATGCCGCAAAAGTTTAATTTTCGAGTGGGCGTTCAAAGGACTGTAATAATTGGTCAGTTCACGGTATTGTCTCTTCAAATAAAAGGGTCTGAAAGGCCGGTCTGCTGTGAACGAACGAAGTGGCTGAGAATCGACGGCACAGGAACCGCTGCGTTGCAATATAGAGCGTTTTTACCTGACTTCCCATCGGACTTCTTATCCCGAACAGACTATAGATCTCGTGTTGGTATTTGAGATGTTCCTTTCATCGGTCACCGATCGATCAATCACATCTTGGACGAAAATTCATAGGTGGAAGTGCGGAACTAGGAAAATTTTCTAAGGGGGCTGAGCAGGCAAAAAACTGACGATCTTTTTTTTTTTTTTTTTTTTTTTCGGCTGCTCATGTGCTTAATCCCGGATAACTCTGACCACCAGGATCCTTGATGCCCCTTTCTCTCGTACAACCCAGGCAAATTTTTGGGGAAAAACACTAGTTTTGCTCCTTGAATTCCAAATCACATGGCCAAATAGCTACCCCCCTCATGGGGCACCTCCCACCTACCCCTCGTGTCCGCCTATGACGAAAATAAAAAAAAAACCATACATCATAGTTGCTTCCAACTATCAAACGGGTTTGGCGCAATGATTTCTTCCGTCGATATTTGTTCATTCTTCGGGACTAACGCCATAGGCGGAAATAGGAGGGGCAAGGCTGATTAGCCCCCACAGAGGTCTACCAAGCCCCCTCCCCACATAAAATTTTGAAAACAAAAAGCGTTTAGCGATTTGGTTATGAATGATGAAATTAGGCACATCCCCAAATTTCGGCCCTCGTGGAGAGTTCAAGGAGCAAAAAACCCAAATCCCAACCAAAAACATTAATTACAACGCTAAATTGGAGAAAAGCGCGAAAGTGAGAAAATTGGAAGTATATGCGTTCAACAAATGAACGATGCCTCACCGCTTAACATCGGTCAAATAAGCACACATTTTACATGGGTACCTTCTTTTTTAAGAGGACGCTGATGAAGGCAAGTGGATAGGGAAGTCCGAAAACCTTGTTTTTTTGAGATACACGGAAAAAAAGATTAGTGAAAATAACCATACGGATAGAGCTCGTTTCAGAAGTGTAGGCGGACCAAAACCATAATCTTTGGCGAGTTTGCAACTTTTATTCCTTCACATCAATACCGAATTTGCCACTGACTTTATTCTTTTGTGTTTAAAGTTTTCCTCATTGAAAATTGAACACTCAATTTCATTTTTATTCATTTTCATCAAGTAATATCAGAAATAATGTTGACAAATTCCAAAGATTATCGGTCTAGGTCCGCCTACACTTCTGAAACGAGCTCTACCTGGTTTTGGCACCTGCTAGATGTTATGGTAAACTTGACCAGAAGTATGGTACATTCACCGATACTTTGAGTAAATTCGACATGCAATCAGGTAACATCACCTCGTACCAAGTCAAAACATAGTATACTTCTGGTTAACATTACCATAACATCTAGCAGGTGCCAAAATCAGGTATCCGTAAGGTTATTTTCACCGTAGTTTTTTTTTTTCTGTGTACCCTGGGGAGGATGGCCGCGCTATGCCCGGCCGTGGCCGCAACGGTCGCAGACTCTATGCGTGACTGATGAGCAATCCCCAGTGCTAAATGTTCAATTTATCAAGTAACAATTAAGTACCTACTAGCCAGAACGGGAGATTTCTTTTACCTTTTGGGCCGTAACTCGTCATGTGGAAGCAACTTAGCCAAGCTGGGTAACTTAAAAGTTAGGAGAAGCTCGCGGAGACCCCGAGTGGGGGTCTGCATGGCGTAGGGTGCAATGTGTCAACGTTGTATTGCGTCCATTTAAACCCATGCAAATGGTCGAATGCGAAGGTGTTCTCCGAACAAAAGGACGGACTGCAACGTTGCCAACTTGCACGCTACGCCACTGCACACGGGTCTAGACGTCCAGATACACCCTCCTGCTAAATGGTTTGGGGTTCCGGGAGGTCCGAGGGGACATTATTTTTTTTTGAAGCTTTAAACCTCCCACGAAACGCAATTTTAAGCGCAGTTTGCGCTGGAATATCATCAATTTTTAAAATCACACATTAGTGGTGTGGGTTCCATTAAAAAAGGAAGTACCTAATGAGTTTTGTTAATATGCATTTTAAACCACATGCGTCCAAATCATCTTACCTTTAAGATATCATAATTAACTTTCAATAATGGGTCTGTTGCACACTTCGGCTAGAGCGTTTTAAAGTATCAATTCTAATGTAAAAAGCTGTAAAAATAACATTGGCAGCATCAGAAAACACCAAAATTTATTAATAAACTCACAAATTGCGAAAAACACGAGACACTATTCACCCCTGTATCTTTCCACCACGTGCACGATATTTCGCGAAATTAGCGCATCACATTCAAATAAACACGGCCGACTGTCATCACAGCTGACTCCATAAACAAATAAACAGTAAACACGGAAGGCGTCTGTTTGAATTCTTACGTCTCATAATATCCTCAATTCCTCACAAAAGATTAAGAAAGGTACGGAAACCGACATTTGTGTCGAAAACTTATCAAAATGAAACAATAACACGCAGGAGTTCCAAGTATGATTCCAACTTCAATCATCATCTTATTTGGAACTCCTTCGTGTTATTGTTTCATTTTGATAAGTTTTCGACACAAATGTCGGTTTCCGTACCTTTCTTAATCTTTTGTGAGGAATTGAGGATATTGAGACGTAAGAATTCAAACAGACGCCGTCCGTGTTTACTGTTTATTTCTTTATGAAGTCAGCTGTGATGACAGTCGGCCGTGTTTATTTGAATGTGCCGCGCTAATTTCGCGAAATATCGTGCACGTGGTGGAAAGATACAGGGGTGAATAGTGTCTAGTGTTTTTCGCAATTTGTGAGTTTATTAATGAATTTAGGTGTTTTCTGATGCTGCCATTGTTATTTTTACAGCTTTTTACATAAGAATTGATACTTTAAAACGCTCTAGCCGAAGTGTGCAACAGACCCATTACCTTTCTCCAGAGAGGAGTTTTCGATGAATTTTACAAAACAAACATCAGTGGTGGCTTGTGCAAGTTGCTAAGTATGCTTTTTGCAATTTAAACCTATGCAAAAGGATCGATTTTTTGCGGATTCAATGAACCTTCTGACGATTGATTCTTTTGCAGTGGCGTAGGCAAGGATTCCGGGGCCCTCCCGCCAATTATTTTTAGGGGCCCCTCTACTGTCACTCCAAGATAGGGGGTTCAGCCCCCCCCCCCCCCCCCCCCCCGCGCAGGACCTGGGATCTGGGGTGTTTCCCCGAAAAATTTTGGAGATTATAGTTCATCTAAAAATTCTCACATAATTCATGCTTATAGCTATCGTTTTTATTTCCTTCCTTCTTCTTGTTTTCCTATCGAAGTACTTAAAACTCGTGACTTTTTTATGGAAAAGTATTTCCGTAAGAAAACGCTAAAACAGTGTTGGAAGACGGAAGATACTTACAAACAAAAAACGAAGGAGAAATGCTATTTCAATAATAAAAAAACTTGCCTTTTCTTTACTTTGAAAAGTTTTTCCTTTCATCAGGCCCGGGGCCCCAACATCGTCGGTCTTCAGGGGCCCTCAGAGCCTGGGGGCCCTCCCGCCTGGCGGGGTCCGCGGGGGCCTTATCTACGCCACTGTTCTTTTGCATAGGTTTAAATGGAGAGGATCCTCTGTTGCCACATATTTCACGAGCCATGCACCACTGATATCATTGATATATCTATATAGACAGACCCTTGAAAATGCTCGGCTGCTGCAAATAAGCGACACCTGTAATGGGATTAGTCGTTGTGCCAACTGCCAAGTCACTAATCAGTTAATGAATCGAACAATCCATGCATCGACACATGTTTCCATGGCCTGTTCTGACCAATCGTGGTTGAATAATCCATTTATCTGCAAATCTTGAGTGGTTTTTGGATACTTTTACAATATTTTGTTTTTAATACGTCCAAATCTCTAGAATGGGGGCTTACTCATCTCGACAAGTATACTCGAAAGCGGTAATCAAAAAAGTAATTGAGTATGGAAGATCAAAGGGAGTCAGAGTGTTTTTAGAATGGGACACCCCGGGGCATGCTCACCGACAGGCTTGGCAGTTTTTGGAGAAAAAATTGAAGAATGAGACACACCTCCCGGGAAGGCTGAAACCATGGCTATGGTGCGCTGATGCTAAGGACTGGTCATATTACTGCAAAGAGCCACCTTGCGGGATTATTAATGTCAACACCATCGACGTCATGAACATCGTTATGGATATCTACAGAGAGATCCTCAGAATCGCACCTGGTCAGAATGATCTACCTCATTTAGGAGGCTATCAAGTGAGTCTTTTGTACATTATTAAGATGATTCTAGGATCCATTAGTTCGATGAGTTTTGTTCAAGAAGTCCAACATCAGTTTTTGGCTGAAATTGACGAATTTGTGATAAAAGCACACATTTAAGGACAGTCAGCACCTGTGAGCGTCTTTCAGGAAGATATCATAAAAGTTCCAAGCTGAGGAACTTAAAAATAAAGCCAGAAACTATATGATATACGAAAAAAATCTCATAAGCCTCAATGCGAGTGATGCGAGTGAGGAAAATAGCCATATTATCACTCGCATACTTACTCGCATTACTCGCACTCACTCGCACACTAACTCCCATTCACTAAGCTTATGGGGAAACGAATTTCATAGTTTACGGCTTTAATTCTGAGCGCCCTTCAAAAGGGCGTATAAAAAAGTTTTTTGCAAATATCTCCTGAAATGTGGCAGATACAATAAAAACATTCGGTACAAAAGTGGTCATTGTAAAATTTCCTACAGAAAACATATTTATCAAATTTTTCATAAAACCAGTCATTTCCCCTCAAAAACCGTTAGAATAGTAGTGGTAAGCCCGAACCCCCGCATACAACCGCGTCGACTGCACCGCGCTCATGGAAAGCAGCAGCAGCGGAATCTAGGAATCTCTTGATTATTTTTGCTTAAGATAATATTTCCCTCCTCAAAGTCAGGTAACATCTCTCTCTCTCTCTCTCTCTCTCTCTCTCTCTCTCTCTCTCTCTCTCTCTCTCTCTCTCTCTCTCTCTCTCTCTCTCTCTCTCTCTCTCTCTCTCTCTCTCTCTCTCTCTCTCTCTCTCTCAGGCTTTAATGGGGGTTTGGGGATTTTTAAGCGCTTTGCATCTCTTATTTGGACGCAGCCAACGGGTTTCAAGACAAAAATTGTTGCTTCGGGCCGTTTCTCAAGAATATCGCTGGTTCAAAATTTTCGAAAATTTTGAATTTTTTTTTGAAGCCCAAAAATCAGGTTTCTTGGACAGTTTTATATTTTTCTGAAAAAAACTTGTTTTGTAGAGTATTTCAAGCGAATATTTTATTAAATTCCGACTTTTTCAGAGGGAGTTTTGTATTTTTGAAAATGGGTCAAAATCGATCTTCGAACACGAAAAACGATATCGACCTGCGGTTTGCGCCAAAATGCTTAGAATTTGATGTTCTTTAAAGTCATGTATTAAACATTAGAGATCGCCGTTTGAGAAATTGGTAACGTTGCATTTTGTCCATTTAAACTCTTGTAAAAAACCAATATGTCTATCGATATTGAAGGAGCAATCGAACACCTAATAGTTTGACAATTTTAAAAGACCATAGTGCAACGTTGCCAAAATGGATGTCTCGCGCTACTGCCAACATCTACAAAAGGACGATACTTCGTGCAAGCACAATTACGAGCACAGCACACACACGTAGATAAATATTTGACAGAAATTTTTAAAATTCTAAAGAGAATAAAAATTAAAAAAAAAAAAAAAAAAAAAAAAAAAAAAAAAAAAAAAAAAAATATGTTATTTTCACCCCCCACTTAGTTATGAAATTTATTGAATAGTTTATCAGCAAATGTATGAAGCTTTATAGTTTATAGAAACGAAAATCATATTATAAAAAAAATTGTGCAAGTGACAAGACTAAAATAAAATATAGTCTAGAGACTTGGTCGCACGCTTAAAAATGATCATTTGGCTTAGGTTGGAATCGGGCCAACCTTTCAATAAAAAGGCCATTTAAATTATTCCCTATCATTATTCTTGATCTCCAACGCTAATGTATCGGGGGAAAAAATATTATTTACATTTTTCTTCCCCAAAAGTGGCGGCCTCAAGAAGGAGCACGACTTTCCACTTTTTCACTCTGATTACCTCCTTATTGCAGTCAAATAAATAAATGGCCACCTTTTGCAAATGATCAGGCAACCCTGGATAAGAGATTTTGTAGATCATCTTGAAAGTCCATTGGATCAGCAATAAACCAAAACTAGGTACTTAAAAAAGGCTCGGATGAAAAGAAAATGGGTCTGTTGCAAACTTTTGCTACAGCGATAAAAAGTGTTTACTCCAATGTAAAATCGCCTGAAAAGTCCATTGGTGGCATCATAAAGTCAATAAATACAATATTAAACTCACAAGAGGCGTTTATCGAAATCCAAGATGGCGGCAAAATATCGAGGAATCTGAATGTATGCACCGTGATCATCCAAGGATTGCCAACTTTGACAACCTCACTGCAGGTAGAGGTTATGTGTTTATTTACGTTGTGATTGGTTGTGATGAATATTGTGAGGTTGGCTATCCTTGGATGTTCGTGGTGCATGCATACAGATTGCTCGATATTTTGCCGCCATCTTGGATTTCATTAAACGCATTTTGTGAGTTTATTGTTGCATTTCATTGCTTTCTGATGCCATCATTGGACTTTTCAGGCGATTTTACATTAGATTGCACACTCTATAGCGCTGTAGCAAAAGTTTGCAACAGGCCCATTGCAGATGACATTATGGAAAAGCAACCTTGTTGACATGAGAGTCATGAGATCCAAGGTATATGGAGAACAGGTATGGACAACACTCGACTCAGGGGGCGTGGCCACTTGGGAAAAAGCGACTTCGCCGCCATCTTACTGTCTCCTATTTACACCGTGTATCTTGCATTGTTGTTTGTGGTTAGGTTTGAAGGGGAAGTTTATCTGAAGCAATACTTTATTTATTTGAACAATGAAATGTAATTTGTATCTTTAAATGTTAATGTTGTGACTATAGAATGAATTAACATCATCAATTACGTTGTTCAGTTTTTTTTTTTTTTTTTTTTTTTTTTCAAGGAATGAAATCTAAATTTGAATTGCGCGGTCAGAAAAATGGCGGCGGAGTCGCTTTTTTCTCAACCAATCAGAGCCAACCTCAGCCTCAGCCTCAGCCAACCTCCATACCTGTTCTCCATATACCTTGCATGAGATCGTGGGTTTTTAAAGACCTATTTCTTAAAATACTAGGGCAAAGCTAATTGATGTATGTGATATTTGTTTCCTTGCATTTTCTTCCTCTCACTTTCAGGTGTCAACAGAGTGCTGGGAAGTTGTTGGCGAGAAAACACTCCAAGCGGGCGAGGAAAGATTTCTGTGGAATTATCAGAATGCCTTGCTATGGAATTTGAGGGCGGAAAAACTCATCGAGTGGCCAGTGATTGTTTGGAGCGCATCCACTGGACTTCTAAGAAATACCAGTAAACCTCAGGCGCAGATTTACAGCGGAAGGTAATTAATTCTTCTAGCACGTGTAAATGAAGCAGAGTCTCTGTCATTTTGTGTAAATGGGTCTGTTGCAAACTTTTGCTACAGCGCTATAGAATGTTCAATATCATGTAAAATCGCGTGAAAAGTCCATAGGTGCGGCATCAGAAAGTCATGAAATGCGATAATAAACTCACAAGAGACGTTTAATGAAATCCAAGATGGCGGTAAAATATCGAGCAACCTGTATGCATGCACCACGAACATCCAAGGATAGCCAACCTCACAATATCGATCACACCCAATCACAACGTAAATAAACACATAACCTCTGAAGCTGTGAGGTTGCCAACGTTGGCAATCCTTGGATATTAAAGGTGCATGCATACAGATTGCTCGATATTTTTACCGCCATCTTAGATTTAATTAAAAGTCTCTTGTGAGTTTATTATCGCATTTTTTGACTTTCTGATGCCACCAATGGACTTTTCGGGTGATTTTACATACCATGAAACACTCCTTATCGTTGTAGCAAAAGTTTGCAACTGACCCAATTCAATGGCATTTTTCAATTTGGCCGATGGATGCTTATATGGTTTTGCCGGTTGACCAAAACATTACAGAAATCAGCTCTGCGAATTTGTATGTACTTGACTGTAACGCACGCCAATACTCTGCGAGCTGATCGTCAGACCTTTTTCGTTAAACCGATAGTAAAGACCGCGTCATTTGACGATCTCGGATCTAGTCATCTCGGTAGGTCATGGATGTAACTCTTCTCTCTGTCTTGTTTCCTTCTTCTTCTCTCTGTCATGTTTCCTTCTTCTTCTCTCTTCCAGTTCGTCTCTTGGGCCGTAGTTGGCGAAAGAGGACGATTAAACTTCTAAAAAAAAGGGGGGGGGGAGGACAGCGGCAGCGTCTGTCTGCCTCTGTGGTCTGGTGGTCAGCGGCCGCGGCTACTAATGGGGCTAATGCACACTTTTGCTCTAAGCGATTTAATAGTCGATTATGGCGTAAAAACCTCAAAAAATAACGAATGGCAGCACTAAAAACTTTCAAAATCCACTCCTAAACTCAATAAATGCAGTTATTTGCGGGAGCGTAATGGTGGCCGAAGGCACTAACAATGGGAGATTCCCATCTAACAATTCTGAAACTCCATCAAGAAGTGACCAATAAGAGACTACTTTCATTTGACACCGGTGTCACTTGGTGTTGCGGTACCATTCATCGGATGTGGATCATCACTCTGATGACTAATTACTCTGTGAATCATCCTTGTCAGCATAGAAAGAGTGACGAAATTAAGATAGGAATCTCCCATTGTTAGTGCCTTCGGCCACCATAAAGCTCGCGCAAATAACTGCGTTTATTGAGTTTAGGAGTGGATTTTGGAAGTTTTTAATGCTGCCATCGTTATTTGTTGAGGTTTTTACGCCATAATCGACTATTAAATCGCTTATAGCAAAAGTGTGCAATAGCCCCATTTGAAAGTCCTGGGTTCGTATCCCGGCCGAGGTGAAAAGATCTGATGCTTTCAGATCTTTCCACTTCGGAAGGGCATGGATGTTCAAACCCCCTTCCCCCTCAATCACGATGATGTCTTCGGACAAATGAATTCTGCTTTGGCTGACCCAATAATACTGTATGGGGGGGGGGACAAAAAAAGGATTACCAGAAGCATGAGAATGTGTGAACCTATATTATGTAAGGGAGGGTGTAATTACCAGAATTCTAGTGTTTGTATACCGTAGTTCTTGACATTTTTCAGGAAATTCTTGTACTATATCCATATTCTGCAACACCGGAATTTTCTGGTCAAAGCACTAGACTTTCTGTCGTTCACATATCGTTGCGCTTCTGGTAATATAGCTACAATCTATAGTATTATACTCTGTTCACGATAAGAAGGCGGGTGAGAATTCAGGTAGTAATGCACTATTTGGCAACAGTGCGGCTATACCGGCTACTCCAACCCTTCGCAGTGGCCGTTGTTCTTCCGACTTCTCTCTTGGCACGGAGGATTTCCAAGAACCGACCGACTCAAACATTTACACACGTCCAGTAAAAATTGCGAACGGTCAAAAATACGAAAAAACGGACGAAATTTTCGCCCTAAAGGGCCAAAACTCGGAAAAACTAGTCGACTTTGAATATTGATGACACTCATAAATTCGATATTAGACGAAATATCCTGAATTTAATTCGGACTGAAAAATACGAATTTCTGAGAGTCATCAATATTCAAAGTCGACTATTTTTGCCGAGTTTTGGCCCTTTAGGGCGAAAATTTTGTCCGTTTTTTCGTATTTTTGACCGTTCGCAATTTTTACTGGACGTGTGTAAATTGTTGAGTCTGTCGGTTCTTGGAAATCCTCCGTGCCAAGAGAGAAGACGGAAGAACAACGGCCACTGCGAAGGGTTGGAGTAGCCGGTATAGCCGCACTGTTGCCAAATAGTGCATTACTACCTGAATTCTCACCCGCCTTCTTATCGTGAACAGAGTATATGACTATCGCTTTTTTTTCAGTAAAGGAACTAATGCCAGTAAACCTCTGTAAATGAAATAACAAAACAGAAACAAAAACAAGTTGTAGCACATAACACTGGTTGTTGTAAAAGCGTGCTCAACATTTCAACTTCAGCTTAAATTTTTATTGATAAGTAAAAATTCCATAATATCGGAATTTTAAAGAAAGGGGCTCTTGCAAACTTTTGCTACAAGCAAATAAATGGTCCAATCTGATGTAATGACCAGCAAAAATCACGAAAATCACACCGAAAAAGTCTAAAATTTAGTAATAGACTCACATAACTGCTTTAACGGTAAGATCGTAATGGTCCTTCAACGTAGGTATCATGGGAGATTCCTGTCTAATCTGCCACTTTCTCTACGGAAACACAGAGATATGTCTCATTTTAGATAGGAATCTCCCGTGATACCTGAGTCTCTCCGCCATTATGCCCGATTCTGAGAGTGAATTTCGTGATTAATCAGTATACTCATCGTCATTTTTACAGGTTTGTATGCAAGAGTCAACTCTTCAATCCCCCGTAGCAAAAGTTTGCAAGAGCCCCATTCAACTGAGACAGAGACAGACTGTGAGGCATTCAGTGGCGAGGAATGACATTTGGCAACAATGAATTTTCTTCATTTATAGTCACCAAAAAAGTCGAATACTTAAGTCATCGGCGTAAATCCCTACGAAACGCGGGCTGTTAAGTGTAATAATTTTCGATCAATCTTCAGAGAAAGTTATTTTCTCATTTAATTGAATGGACAGGGGTACAAAAATATTACGCCAACCCCTCATCCTAACTTTTTCCCTAGTTGATATTTCGAGGATCAGTTTTCACCATTCTTCCCCATGTCGAGGGGCTATTTTGGGAGGCCCCCTAATTTTAGGGGTTGGGTAATGGGGTCAGAAACTCAGAAGGGGTAAAACTTATAGTGTTTCAAATAGGGATCCTATTTTCTATTCTACAGGGCGTTTTTTTTTTATCTCTCCCCCTGGTTTTTTTCTTGCTAATTGAGATAAAGAGCTGCGGTTTGGACCATTCTTCATCGTTTTGAGAGAATTTTATTTTATTGCGGTCAATCCCCCCCCAACCCCCTGAAGGTACCCCCAGGGAGACTATCTCAAAAATTTCAAATAGCAACCCCTATCTTGTGATACATCGTTTAAAGAGGCGTAAAATTTTAAGTTGACGCAAACCGGAAGTTGATATCGGGTTTCCTCTTCGATATAAAAATGGCAATTAATGAAGATTAATAGGTAAAATTTTAAATATTTATTTTATATCGAATTTCAAAGTTCGATTTGGATCCATTTTCAAAAAATCATTACTTCGCTTTGGTCGGAATTAAAAAACTATAAATCTAAATTCTTCTAAAAAGAAATGACTTTTAAGATAACGAAATTGTTTTGATATAAAATTAGTCCAAAATTGATTTTAGAACCCCCAATTTTTTTTAAAAAAAATTTGCCCCTGAGAAGAGTTCATTTGATATCTCGAATACGCAAAAAGGGTCGCACAAGGGAATTTTTGAGATAGCCCCTATAAGGGGCAAAATTTAAAAAAATAATTTAGGGGCTCTAAAATCAATTTTGGACTAATTTTATGTCAAAACATTTCGTTATCTGAAAAGTCCTTGCTTTTTAGAGTATTTTGGATCCATAGTTTTTTTACTTCCGACTTTCCAAAGTGGAATAATGATTTTTTGAAAATGGGTCCAAATCGAACTTTAAAATTCGATTCATCGAAAAGGAAAAACAATCTCAACTTCCTGTTTGCGCCGAAAGTCTTAGAATTTTACGCCCCTTTAAACGATGTATCACAAGATAGGGGTTGCTATTTGAAATTTTTGAGATAGTCCCCCTGGAGGCCCCCCCGGGGGGGGGGGGGGGGGGGGGTTGACCCCAAAAAAGAAAATTCTTTCAAAATGATGAAGAATGGTCCAAAGCGCAACTTTTTATCTCAATTCGCAAGGAAAACAAGCAGGGAACTCCAATACAATTTATGTATTGGTAAAGCGTGCCGCGATAGGCCTGTATGCCAGTGTATGCAGCCACTTCGAGGGCCACCCGGAGGTAGCAAGTCCGCTCGTGTCGTATATGAAATTTGAATTACGCGGTCTTGAGCGCGGGGAAAAGGTCATCTTTAGAGGCGATTTGCTCAAAAACCTGGAGAGTAAAATCAAATCGGTAGGGTCAAAATCTTGTTCAATAAGTCTAGTGGCTGTAAAAAAAAAAAAAAAAAAAAAAAAAAAAAAAAAAATGGTTGAAAACTTTGACCCTAGGCATGGTTAAAAATCCGGGTAAAAAAGTCGATTCCGCCCATTTGAATACAAGCAAATCTAAACGTCCCGCTACAGCGCGGACCTCCAGAAAACCTATCCATAGTTTACCCTCTTATATTTAGGGACCCCAGAGCTGAGCAGATCTGATTGTGAGTAAAAAAAAACTATCATATGCGCATTAGCGAATAGAGAGAGGCAGCGCCAGTCTCTCGTCTCTCTCACTCGCCGGTTTGCAACGCAGAGAAGCTGGGCTATGAAGACTGGGTTTGAATAGCGGGGTCAATCATTAAACTGTCAAAATCTGAGAAGGTGAGATCTAACTTGCGTGTATAAACACAGTATATTTTCTGTGCGTGTGCGACGAAGCCACCAAACACTTACGCAATCTGTGTGTGTGAGCATCGAAGACAAATCAAAGACTACTGAAGTCAGCGCTGATACCTCAACCGGAAAGTCTAAAAAAACAAAATAAAAACGGTGAAAAGGCATCAAATGACTCAAAAAAAAAAAAAAAAAAAAAAAAAAAAAAAAAAAAAAAAAAAATTAAACGTGTCTGAGTGTGTTATTGTACCTACGTACTCAAAAATTTCTCAAAAATTCATTTTGATTCATATCCTGAAAACTAAATCTCCAAAACACACACGGCCGCCAGAGGGCGCCTCTTACACTGTACTTATTATATTATACA
This sequence comes from Trialeurodes vaporariorum, assembly GCA_011764245.1. Taxonomy (NCBI): domain Eukaryota; kingdom Metazoa; phylum Arthropoda; class Insecta; order Hemiptera; family Aleyrodidae; genus Trialeurodes; species Trialeurodes vaporariorum. Next base: position 80,030,292 of record VMOF01000002.1, read on the forward strand.
TTGTAACGAGCAAAACGAGAGTAAGAAGCTTGCCATATACTTCGTATGGCACGCTTCTTGCTCTCGTTTTGCTATATACAATGAATAATATAACACAGTGTAAGAGGCGCCCTCTGGTGGCCGTGTGTGGTTTGGAGATTTAGTTTTCAGGATATGAATCAAAATGAATTTTCTAGAAATTTTTGAGCACGTAATACGTATGTACAATCACACACTTAGATTGCAGATTTAGTTTTAAGGATTTTTTTTAGTCATTGTTTTTTTAGACTTTCCGGTTGAGATATCAGCGCTGACTTCAGTAGTCTTTGATTTGTCTTCGATGCTCATACACACAGATTGCGTAAGTGTTTGGTGGCTTCGTCGCACACGCACAGAAAATATACTGTGTTTACACACCTAAGCTGGAGCTCACCCTCCTCAGATTTTGACAGTTTTATGATTGACCCCGCGCTATTCAAACCCAGTCTTCATAGCCCAGCATCGCTGCGTTGCAAACCAGACTAAAGACTGACGCTGCCTCTCTCTATTCGCGCATGCGCACACGATTATTTTTTTTTTTTACTCACAATCAGATCTGCTCAGCTCTAGGATCCCTAAATATAAGAGGGTACTATGGATAGGTTTCCTGAAGGTCCGCGCTGTAGCGGGACGTTTGAATTTACTTGAATTCAAATGGGCGCGGAATCGACTTTTTTACCCCGGTTTTTAACCATGCCTAGGGTGAAATTTTTCAACCATTTTTTTTTTTTTTTTTTTTTTTTTTTTTTTTTTTTTTTTTACAGCCACTAGACTTATTGAACAAAATTTTCACCCAACCGATTTGATTATACTCGACTACAAGTTTTTGAGAAAATCGCCTCTAAAGACGACCCTTTCCCCGCGCTCAAGACCGCGCAATTCAAAATACGGCGCGAGCGGACTTGCTACCATGACGCGGCTGCATACAGATCTATCGTGGCACGCTTTACCAATACATAAATTGGATTTGAGTGCCCCTGCTTATTTTAATTTGGCTGTGAATATCTTTGTAACATAACAAAACTTGCTTTGAGTAAATGGAGACCATTGGTTTTACACAGGTCTTTGGTGGAGAATCTAATCTCTCAAATTTCATTTACATTTAACTTTATCGTTATACTTTTTTAGGTGAAATAACGTTGCGAACGACTCAATCAATGAACTTTGGAAGATATATAAGGGTTCAAAATATTAATTTTTTTTTCCAAACTTGTTTACAGCCGTCTTGTGATACAAGTAATGACAGAGGAAGCTGCGAGAGAGGGACTAAAAAAAGACAAAAACGCCCGTTTCCTCATGACACACGAGAAAAAATGGAGTTTGTACGGGCTGACGAGTAGACACATAGATTACAATGAAATTTACGATTACAAGATACCGGCTGATATTGAGCGCTCTTTCATCGGCGGAGAGCTGGCTATCTGGAATTCAAAATCGGGCGGAGAGGATTTGGAACAGAAAACGTGGCCACATATATCGGCTATAGCTGAGAGACTTTGGTCAAACCCTAATACTACATTTGACCTGGCCTGGGGACGCTTCAACGTCCACAGGCAGGCGCTGGTGTCTAATCACGCTGCTTTACCCGATACGTTGTCCCCGGAATGGTGCCTCGGAAACATAGACGATTGCAGAATTTTCAACAGATACGTGTCCAAAGATGAACTTTAAGGTGACCCTATACTGCTGAACATTGTCGATCAATAAATCCATCTTTGTTTCAATTGTTTTTTTGTCATAATATTTCTTTTTTTTTTAATATATTTTAAATTTTGATTTTTAACCTGACCCGAAAATCCGCCATACACAGGTTACGCATTAGCTGTGTTGCTAGATTTTCCTATAAGTCACAAACCTTTACATTAAGTCAAATGGAAAACATTGGATAATTATCCTGAAAATGGCGACTTTGCCCATTAGACTGCCATTCTAGATAAATACAGTAATCCCTCGCCAACCGCGAGGGTAAGGTTCCACGGAGACCTCGCGGTTGGCGAATCCGCGGTTGGTGAGACTAAGAAGAAATGTACAACCGGAAGTTAGGTTCAGAGCTGCCGATTTGCGTAGATTTAATGGCATTTTGAAATTCAACGAAGATTCCACCGGTGGAGAAAAGATTACAGAGTTTAGCTCAGTGTGTGACTGTAATGCACGAAAATACTAGCGTCTTTTATCTTTTCTCGACAGGTATATTTTACTTAATTAACGGCGTTTCCTCCTATTGAGAAAAGATTACAGATCAGAGTATTTTTGTGCATTACAGTCATACACTGAGCTAAACTCTGTAATCATTTCTCAATCGGTGGAATCATCGGTGGATTTAAAAATGTCATTAAATCTACGCAAATCGGCAGCTCTGGTTAGGTTCCTGGTTGCGGTTAAATTTCCAGTTTTCCAGGCTAGGTATTAGGAGTTCAACGGAAAAAAGTTGTGAGGGCTGGTTGCGCGAGGCTCCTCCTCATGTCTCGCAACAAATCTATACAGGATAGCTATAGTTGATTTGGAGAGCGTTGGAAATTTCGGCTCCTCTCCATGTGAGGATCCTCATTCCTCATTCACCGACTCTTCCCCTAAACTGGTTCGCTTTTGAATGAAGGCAGTAGCGTCGCGTGCAATTTGGCAACAATGTCTTCTATCCATTTAAACTCATGTAAAAGATCGAATTCAGGGGGTTCACAGTGCACAAGGAAAATTCGATATATTTGATGAGTTTAAATGGAGCAGTTGCATTGTTGCCAGATGGCACGCGACGCCACTGAATGAAGGACGACAGTTTTGTTCTGAGTTTTTATTGGGACTCTCGGATCGAGTCTGGTGTTCGTCGTTGACGAGACCAGCGGGCCGATCATACCGGGTGTCCGGTAAGTCCCGGAACGGCTGCGCCATTTCTTTATTTACGCAGATAAAAAAACCAAACTTTGGGAATGTTCCTAGATAAATAAAAACTACTTTTTGGGGGGGTCAAAATTTTGGTCGCCCCTCCCGGGGGGGGCGGGGGCGCCCCTAACTTTTTTTTTCAAATAGCAACCCCTATCTTGTGATACCTCATTCAAAAGAGGGTAAAAAACTGAGCATTTTGGCGCAAACCGCATGTCGATATCTCTTTTAGTATTCGAGATATCGAACTTCAAAATCTATGAAAACCCATTTTAAAAAAATCATAACTCTTATTCAGAAAGTCGCTTTTTAAAAAACTAGGGGTCTAAACTACTCTACATAACAAGCTCTTTCCAAAGAAAAACACCTCTGCCCAAAAAAATTAACTTACAGTTATTGTTTTTTTCCCGCCAAAATTTTTTAAAACATTTTGGCGGGGAAAAAAAACAATAACTGTAAGTTAATTTTTTTGGGCAGAGGTGTTTTTCTTTGGAAAGAGCTTGTTATGTAGAGTAGTTTAGACCCCTAGTTTTTTAAATAGCGACTTTCTGAATAAGAGTTATGATTTTTTTAAAATGGGTTTTCATAGATTTTGAAGTTCGATATCTCGAATACTAAAAGAGATATCGACATGCGGTTTGCGCCAAAATGCTCAGTTTTTTACCCTCTTTTGAATGAGGTATCACAAGATAGGGGTTGCTATTTGAAAAAAAAAGTTAGGGGCGCCCCCGCCCCCCCCGGGAGGGGCGACCAAAATTTTGACCCCCCCAAAAAGTAGTTTTTATTTATCTAGGAACATTCCCAAAGTTTGGTTTTTTTATCTGCGTAAATAAAGAAATGGCGCAGCCGTTCCGGGACTTACCGGACACCCTGTATTTTACTTCATCGTTAAATCGTTAACTCTGTGTTTGAGTGATTCATCTATTGGTCGAAAATTGTAAAACTTAGCCGTTGCAATGGTATCCATCGTTAAAGTGCCCGCTATTTAAAGGTTACTAATGAAAAACCTTTAAATAACGAGACTCTTATCGATGGTTACCATAGCTACGGCGAAGTTATACAATTTTCGACCAATAGAAGCACTCATATGTATATAGTCTTAATGCTCGGTTGCTCGGTTTAACGATGAAGTAAATGATCGGCCCGCTCGGCGCGAAACTTCACTCGTGGAAACGCGAAACCGCGGTTGGCGAGGGATTCCTGTAAATAGCTCCTTGGATCGTATTGTAAGTATGTACTTTTTGAAGTCTAGTTTGGGGTCATTCCACCTATCAGTTGCGGATGGGAAATACGCACGACGCACGCTTTTACAGACACTGTCCTTGCATAAAATCACAAAATTTGACTACTACAAATTTAGAATCTTGTAAAACCTTTTCTGTCGATATATAGTTTTAAAATAGGTCTGTTGCAAACTTTTGCTACAACTATTAAGAGTGTTTAATCTAATGTAAAATCACTTGAAAAGTCCACTGGTGGCACCAGAAAGTCATAAAATGCAGTATGAAACTCACGAGAGACGTTTAAAGAAATCCAAGATGGCGGTAAAATATTGAGCAACCTGTATGCATGCACCACGAACATCCAAGTATAGCCAACCTCACAATATCGATCACACCCAATCACAACGTAAATAAATACATAACCTCTGAAGCTGTGAGGTTGTCAACGTTGGCAATCCTTGGATGTTAAAAGTGCATGCATACAGATTGCTCGATATTTTACCGCCATCTTGGATTTCATTAAACGTCTCTTGTGAGTTTATTATCGCATTTCATGACTTTCTGATGCCACCACTGGACTTTTCGGGCGATTTTACATACGATGAAACACTCTTTATCATTGTAGCAAAAGTTTGCAACAGACCCATTGTTATTTTTCATTTTATTCTAATTTATCACTGAGATAAATCTCATAATAGTATGTTGTGGATGGGACCCATTACGGATTTCCTCTCCGTAAACATCAGCCAGATTTTGTGATTTTTGCAGGGATAGAATTTTGTAAAACAAAATATGTATAAGTCTGAGCCGAGGATATCAGTTCCAATCTTTGTCAAGCGTTGTTGTTTACAGGATGTTTCACGTAACCTGGTCACTATGGTTTTCTCAAACGAACGACCATAAAAAAATCGGGGAAAATCGGTAATGCAGGGAGTTTTACCTAAATTTCCATTTAAAAATACTGTCAGACCCCAAAATTTGGTTTTGGGGAGGACGGAGGGTTCTTAGAGGGGCACCCTCGGTTTCTCAAAATTGTCAATAGCAACTCCGCTGTAAGTATAACTTCAGTCGAAAGGTCATTACACTCACAACAGCTTAAACTGGAAGTCGATATCTGTTTTCGTGTTCAAGATGACGGAAGTCGAAGTTCGATATGGGACTAATTTTCGAAAATTCCGAACTCCCACAAACAAAAAGAGTCGTTACAAAAAAAAAAAAAAAAAAAATCGGCGCTCCGCGCCGATTTTTGGGGGCTCTGCCCCCAAACCCCCGCACCTGCGCTACGCGCAGGCGTTATCGGCGCTTCGCGCCGTTTTGACCTATGGGCACATTCTGTTGCGGGGTCCGCACGCGACTTTCTCACTCCATGGTGCCAATAATTTGCAGTATATATTAATTGATTACGTACAGTTTCATATTATTGTGGTCTGGCTCTATCTAGGTATCGATAGATATCGCCGGACGAGAATCGATCGATTTCATTGTAAGCAACAGTTAAGATCGACAGCTATCAAAACTGATCGATTGCCAAACATTCAAATGCTGCAAACGAATTCGCCATAATCGATAGTCGTGAGGCTGTTCGATCTAATCGATCATTCGGCGAAAAACTTTTTTTTTTTTTTTTTTTTTTTTTTTTTCCCCCCCTTCTAATTATTACTTCGATTTTATGAGCGATTTTTACTGCCAACTACTCTCTACGGAATCTACAGCATTTTAATTGACTCCTCAGAAAGGGCTAGACTTTTTTATGTTTAGGTCGTCTTCGATCCAGAGATTACTAAGCCTAAGAGATATGGCACTTCCTATCTCCGACGCCGCGCCGTTTTGAAGAACGGTTGCCGTTGGCCGGGTTCCGTAAAAAACGCCTGCAGAATGGCCGTGATGCAACGTGCAATACGCTGGAGACCGTAAACATTGTTGTTATTCATGTTGTTGGAAATGAGGTTAGATCCTCTGCAGCATCTAAATGTTTGTCATCTAATGACAGATGGGATGATTATTAATTAATAAAGTGTCTTAGATTTTCAGATTCACGTTCAAAATATACTCAGATCTCATTAAACTTCATCGCTTCAGGTCAGCTTGTTTTCTTCAGTGTAGTCAGATATTTTAATCAATCCTTCTTTATTGCTCAGCCCAGTTTGGATTTCGTGAGTACCTATGCCTCCATGGTCAAGTTACATTTTGAACCAAAGACTTCTAATACTATCTAGACTGGACATAACGCCTGCCCATTGAAGACGATCGGTATGCAACCACGATTACAGTATGTGCTAAGATTTTCGGAAATACATTGATTTAAATGGGAAAATGACTTTTTTGAAAAATTAATTAAAAATACTAAAAAAAAATATTTTCCCACAAAACTTGGTACCATTTGAAAGCTCATGATATGCAGATTTCGGTTGGGGCCCGGGTTTTTTATACCATTTTTTCAATCGTTAACATTCTACAGAGGCTCAAAGTTAGGTCAATTTTCCTCGATTCTACGGGGTGTTCCACCGTTTCGGTACCCCGCTGAGACAACCTACATAGCTGTATATACTCAATTTTACGTAATCTATGTTTCGATCAAAGTTATAATTATTGTGTATCTCAATAATTTATCGCATAAATTTCTTTTTTTTGAGCTGTAACCATTCAAAAAATATGGAAACAGCTTTACTTCACAAAGATGCAGGGGCTAATCTACGTTTTTTATACGGGGGGGCAATTTTTTTTTCTTGACCGCCCTCTGCTATAATGGTAAATCGATTAAAAGTGATGACATTTTTGTCGAGTTCTCCCTCCTTTTGTTTCCCCTTCGAAGTGCTCCCCTCCGCTAGCATTAGATCTAACCTTGCGAAGATAGAAACAGCATCGTCTAGCAAGAGAAAATTAGATTTATGAGGTCTATGTATTATGACTATGACCATCCTTTTCGTACCTCCTTGTCAGTTGTCACTGGTTATTTCGCGCTTCATAAACGCCGTGCGAACTGTAAAGTGTTCCAAAGAACGCATTCACTAGCGATGCCGTTTTGTGGCATCGCCAAGTCAGAGGTTCTTACGTGGCATGTCGAGTCTCGAGGAGTTTCATGGTTACACCCCTCAAGATAAAAGTTTTAATAAAATGGACTCGCCGCGCCTGCGCTTCGCGAGTGCGAGGCAACACAACAACAGTCAAAACCTGAGGCAGGCGGAGAGGCAGGCAGATCTCATACTTGTTTACATTCGGTTCATTCGTTGTTGAGATTGAGAATAATAGGTTATACTACTTGTGCTTATTAAAATGTTACCGATAGTTTTGTTGTAGTGTCTGTGATTACTTCTCATTGATCAATGTCCGCTGAAACTTCCGACACCGTTCCCTCCCGAATAATCGATTTTCTTAGTGTTAATTTAAGTGTATCATTTATTTAGCATTTACGATCGGCACTTCAGCAAATCATCGCAAGGTTACATCTCGACGATATTGTATATCAACATAGATTGTTTTTGTTTCATAAGTGCATTATTTTGAGTGAACATGTGTGCGTTTGTAATCCCTCTTTGTTGGCCTCAGTTTCTTAATATGTCAGTGATTTTATATTTGAAGTTTTAGTGCACCCAAGTTATTTCTCCCTATCGTGGTAGCTCCAAGCACGAATAACGTAGAAATTCCACACGTGGGTTTTAGTGTTTTCTCGTTTGGAGCTGCATAATTTTACCTAATATCACCAAATATTTACTTTTCATACTCTATTATTGGAATTATAACAGTGAGTACGTTTATACTTTTCAAATAATATCAGTGACGTCACGTGCAATCATGCAACGCTGCATTTAGTCCATTTAAACCCATGTAAATTATCGATTCAGTGGAGAGCACTCTGTACCTCTGGTAGTTTCATTTTTTCATGCCTTCAAATGGACTAAATGCAGCATTGCTGGAATTGAAGTTTTACTTGTTTACCCCCCCCCCCCCCTCTCCTAAAACTACCCTTCTGAGAATATTATGGTAGAAACGAAGATGCCATTCCATTCGTCGGTCTTAGGAGCATATTTTCACCAAATTTCATGGAAATCCTTGTGGTAGTGCTCTCGGAAATGGGTATTTTGCCATATTTCCCCCACCCCCCTCTCCCGTAACTACCCTTATTTGAGTTTTCTTGGAAAAATGATTGGTGCCATTCGATTTGTCAGTCTTTGGAGTATATTTTCTCCAAGTTTCAAGAAAATCATCACCATAGTGCTCTCGGAAATGGGTATTTTACCCCATTTCCCCCACCCCCCTCTCCCATAACTACCCTTATTAGGGTTTTCTCGAAAAAACGAATAATGCCATTCGATTTGTCTCTCTTAGGAGCATATTTTCACCAAGTTTAAAGGAAATCCTTAGAGCCATTTTTTAGAAATTCCATTTTTTTGCCATTTTTGGCCTATTTTTGGGGTTAAACCCCCCTTAATTTTAACTTTGGACAAAATCCGAAAAAGCTCCTCTTGAAAAGTAGAAATCAATTCTTCTTGCCAAATTTGAATGCAAACAGATGAATAGTTGAGGAAATATCATCCGTGACGGACGGACACACAGACACACAGACAGACAGACGGACGGACATTTTTTGGGATATGGTTTTTTGGGTTCCTGGGGTCATCAAATGCCAAGAAATGGAGCTAACTCAATTTTCAAATTTTTCATGATTACAATACTTTCTCTACCCTATGGGGAGTGAGAAAGTAAAAAAAAAAAAAAACGTAAAAGCAAAATGCTCTATTAAATGAGCTCTTTCAAGAAATAATACAAATTTGAAAGAGAATAAACCGGAAACCGGATTTTAGGCTCCTATACATTTTTAGCGGGGAAACCCCCATTTCTCAAAATTTTCATATTACCACCCCCGAGAGAGTAATACCTCATCCGAAAAGCTGTAAAAAGTTATGCAGTTTGACGCAATTGAAAGTTCCGATATCGTTTTTTCTGTTCGATATATCGCAAATCGAAGTTCGATTAGGGCCACTGGTTTATCCTTGTAAATAATGAAGCTTATGGTGCAGTGCCGGATTTACCATCGCTGGCGCTCTGGGCCGGTCGCCGAAGCCGCCCCCCCCCCCCCCCCCCCCCCGACCCGTTTCACCCTTCAATTCATTCTGTACTTCCCGCTTCCATAATTTTTACTCTCTAAACCAAAGCCGTAAGTTCTTTTTGGAATATATGTACGAGATTATTAGAAAATGTATGCATACATTTTGAAGTAACACTTTAATTTTCATTAGATAATCTTAATCAAACTTAATCTTTGACTTGATAAAATGGTATTGACTTCCGGTTTGCGTCGACATACTTGATTTTTGTGCACTCTCGAATGATGTATCACACCATGGGCTTCATTATTTACAAGGATCAATCAGTGGTCCTAATCGAACTTCGATTTGCGATGCATCGAACATAAAAAACGATATCGAACTTTCAATTGCGTCAAACTGTATAACTTTTTACACCTTTTCGAATAAGGTATTACTCTCTCAGGGGTGGTTATATGAAAATTTCGAGAAATAGGGGGTTTCCCGCAAAAAATGTAGGAGCCTAAAATCCGACTTCCGGTTTATTTTATTCCGAGTTTGTATTTCATACTTGAGAGTGCTCAGCATTTCGCATGTGCGTTTTTTTTTTTTTTTTTTTTTTTTTTTTTTTTTTTTTTTGTAATGACTCTTCTTGTAGGAGTTCGGAATTTTTGAAAATTGATCCAATATCGAACTTCGACTTTCGATATCTCTAACACGGAAAAAGACTGCGACTTCCGGTCTAAGCGAAAATGCTTAGAATTTAATTTTCTTTCTAATAATGTGGCTCAAGATAAGAGTTCCTATTGACAATTTTGAGAAACGGGGGCTGCACCCCTTAAAATTTTTCAAAAACCAGGAGCAGGTTATATGAAACACCCTGTATTTTATTCATGGGAGTCAGGGGGGCTGGGGAGGAAGTCTTTGCATGAGAATCGGGCACTTACAATTTCACATTTTTTGGGAGCCAATAAGCACTTGTTATATAGTCTCTCACAAAAAGATATGAAGCCTATTCTCTATCAAACAACACTTATTAGGAAATATCGTACATTCTAAGCCTTTAGCATGACTTTTGTGTTAATCTCTACAGAATTGTGATGCTCGGAAGTTGGTTATGTTTTCTTTAACGAATGCTACAAAAAATGTCATTGTTTTGGAATATTTTGAAATACTCCGAATAAAATATAATCTTTACAAATCAAACTTTTTGACTTTATTTTCTTCAAAGATCGAACTTGAGGTAAACTTTTTATTTTAATTTTTCCATCCACTATAGTGTTTGAGAGAAGAAATAAAACTACTTTTCATTTAATTAAGCTGTTCACTTTATACGTGGGCTGATCCTTCACTCAATTTTAATTTCTCATTGACATTGAAAGTATAACTTCAAACAGTAGATATTTGCAACGTAATAATTTTCCACTGAGCGCCTTCAAAGATGGTACATGCAACATATACACAGTGGTGTATGAAAACTTAACTCCCCATCGTGTCCATCCATTGTAGTGATATGCGGGCGTAGGCACGAGAGCAAAGCGAATAAGTGTAATTTCACGATAACGGGAATAGTTGAGCCTTCAACTCCTGAAAAATTAAAGATGATCAAATTTCAATGATTACAAGCAGCGTATTATTTATTGGTGTCAGCTGATCTTTCTATTGGCCTTTTTAATGCCGAGTGAAAATGCTCTATCCACTGCCTGAATCTGATTGTGATTCCCTCCGCTTTGAAACTCGTTCGAAGTCCAGTTTTGCCGTTGAAGTAACCGCTCAACTCTACCAGCGATAAAAATTGGTGCAGCTAAGACGTAATTTATTATTTTTCGTAGAAAAATTGCGCTTTCAATTTACAAGATTAGCTCTGGGCGACAGTAAAAAAGCTTACAGATTACGCCTGAAAAAGTGTGATGTGTTCCACGGAAATGATAATTTTTTTCCCTGTCATTTTTTTCCCTCCCTTATTGTAAGTAGGTATAGTTATTAGTTACTATGAAATATCTCTGCTGTTTATCTTCGTCGGAGGATTGCATCGGTACGACAAATTTTGCAAAGCATTGTGTCATAGTATACCTAAATACAGTGAAAATATTCCTGTCTATTGTATTTTCTGTTCGGGGTACACCTTTCCGGTGAATTCTAGAACTCTGCCCTTTTGATTGGTGTCCGTCCAAAGTAATCAATCAACGGTTCTGTATTTTTTGTGCATGCTTAATGAGAGCACGGCGGAGGACTTCTACGGTGAAATCAGCATCGTCTTTGGAAATGCACATGGGTGGTTTCAACCGCAGCACCTAAAGACACAGAAACGAACCAAACATAACTATGACTATCGTAATACCATCTGAAAAAAATATACTAAAAAGAAAGGAAAGTAACTGAAATTTTGTTTCGTAAAAACAGTCAAAATGGCAATAACCAGACTTAAACTATAATACTATAGATGATATTTAATTCCAGTTTCCATTTAAATGATTTAAAAATACAACAAAATGCTCGTTCTTCAGCGAACACAGCGTTTCAATTTGACAATTGACGCGAAAATTATGACTTTTGAGGTTGATACTTCCTCGCGTCCTCGAACCATCCCCTAATTGATTTTTTGGAAAATTATATTTGGGAATAGAAAAACCAAAAATTAAAAGAAAAAAAAAATCCAATTTGGGGGGGGGGAGCTCCATCTTGAATCCAGCTCTTTGTAACAAGACATAGAGGCATGACCTTCAAAACATTTACTAAGCGTTGAGATCGGAACATGTCCATCGAATGGTATAGAGGGTTTTAGTAATGACGACTGCCGGTGATGAGCGTTCCAAACAAAGCCGGTTTGTCTCTCTCGCTCTCACGTGACCCCCATGTACAGCCATTTGCTCACTCTAATTTCAAAAATCGTACAGATACTTATTTTGTGAAATTTTATGGCAGAAATGAATTCCTCGAAGCATTTTAATGCGATTTTGCTGTTAATATGTAGTAAAACAAGGCCCTGTATACGAATTTCGGAACTAGAAAGAGATGGATATACATCAAATACATGGGGGTCACGGGAGAGTGAGTGAGATAGTTTGGAACGCTACGCGAGTTTTATCACAACTGATTGCGACCGATGAGCGCATTGTTGTGGTTGTTGGCTAAACCGTTGACTTTGCACTAAAACCGTCTATTATAATCACAAATTTTGACTGGTGGCACCATCTAACTGATTGAAGGATTCCCAACTTTCACCGGGAGTAGTGACACTGAGAATGCTTACGTTAGAGTTGATGCCTCCCCGGCCGATAAGAACTCCCATCTCTTTGCAGTCGTTCCAAATCTCGACGAATTGCTTTGATCCGAGCGCCTTTTTGCTTTCCTTGTCTTCGACCAATTCGACTCCGATCATCAGCCCTTTCCCGCGAACATCACCCACACATTCGAACTCGTCACGGAGCTTTGCAAGTTCATAGAGCAGGTGAGTCCCAACTTTCTCGCAATTCTCCTGAGTCTCCTCCTCTTCAATAACCTAGAACATTAATCAAGTTCATAAGTAGCCCTCTTTAACGACATAACTGTCCGCGAACAGCATCAAACACCAGTGTTATTTTTAATTCAATTGTATAATGTATTTCAATGAATTTTCTTGTTAAATACACTAAAATTATTCTACTCCTTAGTATTCGGGACGCTGATCAAAAATGATATTATTTTCTACTTAACTCGTCTTGATTTTACGCATATTCTACTTTTAAACATGTCTCACGATATAAAGTTTGAATAGTGGAAAATCTAAAATATTTCGAACAAAACTAAGGCCAAATTCGAACTCAGCAGGTCAATTTCTGTGAGATACTCTCTATTCACGCGATTACAGGTCCAATTGTAAGAAAAAAACCCATGTTTGTGTCTGGGCTCCTTGTTTTGCAATCATTGGGGGCGGACATCTATGTCGTAAAAGCATAAAAATCCAAATTCATTGGCTACTATGGTAATCCAGTAGTCATGATATGTGAGAACTTAAAAGTCATGAAAACTGGAAACTAAAAGCTGGCACATTTTAAAACAAAACAAAAATGAATTCTCAGAGCACTTTAATGATGACAATGGGTCTGTTGCGCACTTTTGCCACAGCAATATAGAACCTGGATTCTTACGTAAAATTCGGTGACAGTAATGATGCGCACATTCAAAACATTCAAAAACCACTCATTTACTCAGAAATTCACTCCAAGTTCAAACAGCCCACGCTACTGTAGACACTATTTGCACCGGCCTACTGCTACACAGACAGAATTACCGTGCATATGTATACAAACATCAACAGAGCTACAAAATTATGTAATTTCCTTCTAAATACATGAAATATTCGCTACATTTTTTGTCTGGTCTTTTTTGGTCAAAGATTACAAAATAATTCTAGAAATGTACGCATCTACAAATATAAACAAAACATTCAAATGTTTGTAAGTTCTGTTGATGTTTACAGAAACACGGTGGTTCCTTCAATGTAGTTATGTAGTTGTATGTCGGTGATAATAGTGTCTAGTAAAGCTCGGGTTGTTTTAAAATGGAAGGGATTTCCTGAGTTAATGAGTGAATTTTGAAAGTTTTTAATCTGTGCATCGTTAATATTGCCGAATTTTACGTCAGAATCAATGTGTCATATTGCTGTAGCAAAAGTACGCAACAGACCCATTGAAAGTCTTCGCAGCAAAATATTTCTTCGAGGATTTAGGGTAGTAATTTATGAAAGCTTTTAGGTTTTTAAGCGTGCCTTTAAGAAAATTTTATTTCCTGACCAATGGTCACCGGTTACTTCTTTTGTGACCAAAGTTTCGAAATCACGGTCACCTACTCGGTCGGTCACGTTTCACATGACCCACCTCGGGTCCCTCAGGAGGTAGGTCTCGAAATTCGGAACCAAGCGGTTCCAGGTCACCTTTTGATAGGTTACCGTTGGTTCCACCCACTTTTAGGTGATCAGAATAATACAATTTCGGTCACCTACCGATTTTCGAAACCTGGTCACATAGAATTTGCTTTATGGTATACAGGCATGCTTCTTCGTAATAGTTTTCGTCACCTGAATGTAACTAATAAAAGTCCCGCCATAATATAAATAGATGTTTTAATATGCAGGAACTTTATTCGCTCTGAGTTGATGCTTTTGAACAGTTTAAATCCTGTCATTTTATTTACATTTGTGTTTACGATTTTGAATTAAATTAGATTTTTAAATTTTTTAACATTTTACCTACATTTTATATAATGAGATGTTAAGTGTATTAAAAAAACGTTTTATTTTTTAGGTGCGACACCTTTTTTTCGCATATTTTAAATTTACGCGCGGTTTAGTGTCGTGATTTGTATTGGTTGTACTTTTTATTATTTCATGACATCGTCCAATTGGACGTTGCCACTTTTGTTTATTTGTTCACGCAAACGATTGAATAATATATATTGCTCCCATGCAAGTTTATCAATAACGGATCGCATTATTTTAGTGAATCGTTGAAATTAAATGACTAAGAAGTAAAAAAAGGAGGAAATCATTCCGTCTAGGCAGAATGATATTTCGGAGTCAGAAAAAAGTAATGATAGTAGAAAATGATTAAACTCTAGTGAAGTGTACAGTATCAACAATTGGAAGGCAGGCGCTAGGTGCCCTAAGAATTTCTGAACTATTCAAAATAATCCTACGAATCTACCAATTTTCAACAATTTCTTTGTGCTTCGACTAGACTATATACGCTTCGGAAGTTGAACATGAAGACTTTTTCGAAAAGGAAGTCTGAATACAGCCACGGACACAGCGACAACTACGAACATAAACAATGAAATGAAATATGGCTGTAGTAAAAGCTGTAGTGCAAACATGCAAATCGTTCCAAACTTGACGACGAAATGACGCAATAATGCAGTCATTTTCAAATGGTTATACAGAATAATACAACCAGAACGGAAACTCTGTCGGATTTTGAAGAAAATTCATTCCGCGTCCGCCATGTTGGGATATAGGATGTTTACATCTGGATTCGCGCTCGAAAAAAAAGATAGGACATGATCCGGGAAATTTTCATTCTGAAATGCCAATAGAATGAAAGTGAGGACGGAAACTTAAGATTTCTTTCCAGAATTTACAGAAATAAATGAGTTTCAACTGGTTTCAACCAAAGATTACTTATACTCCAGATACGGCACTAACTATCTCGCCAATGTTAAATTTTGTTGAGTGCCTTCATTTCCAAAACCGAGCTAAAACACATACACTGGCCCACGGTTTGTTTACATTTCGGCGAGCGAGTGAAGTGAGGGTGGGGTGGGGGCCGTGGGCCAGCCAACTCGCCCCACCCCGCTCGCACGTCTCTCGCTCGCCGAAACGTAAACAAACCGTGGGCCAGTGTATGTGTTTTAGCAATGAAGGCGCTCAACAAGATTTTAGCTAGTGCCATATCTGGAGCATATACTCTGTTCACTATACGACGGGCCCTCGACCAGTGGTCAGTTTTGCACACGCTGGCGACACCGCAATGTATTCATCCCGAGTTAGCACAATAGTGAGCCGAGGAAATCAGGGGTGCATCGGGTCTCCACAACCTCGTCTTCGTCAACTAGCTGTCTTCGGTGTATTGTTCCATGCTAAGTCTCGGCGACACAAAGCAAAGGTTGCTGCATTCAAGTCCTAGGGAAATTCAAAGTTTCATCTCAACTTTATTCAGAGTCCATTGATAGGAAATCTCATAACGGATCCAAATCCAGTTCGCGAAAACCATCAAATTGATACCAAATAAGTGCACGAAATTATTATGGTTCACGAAAACGGTTCTTTCATAAATTTAGAAATTGAAATCATATTTCTTGAACACTCAGTCCGAATTTCGTGTTGGTAGACACCAATAAACTTGGAATTCCATGCTGAGATTGAATAATGAGGAAAAATTAAGCCCAAGCTTGAATTACAAAAAATCGTGATGCGACGCTAATTCTTCCGACTGAACCCTGAGAGACAATAAAATAGCATGAACAAAGGGGGTTGAGGGAAAACTCGATCAGTGAGCGCTATGAATGCGCCGAGCCTGCCGTGTTGTCATTTACATGTTTTCAAATAAATACTGTCCGGTGGTCGAGGGCCCGTCGTATAGTGAACAGAGTATAAGTAATCTTTGGTTTCAACACAAATCACACACGTCCGCCTTGTTGGGATATAGGACCACAGCGTTGCCTATTGGTGCCGTTAAATTCCAAACTTGCTTCCATTGGCTCTTATATGGGAGTTTCCGTTCTGATTGTATTATTCTGTGGTTATATCCCTTCACTACATGGGGTTCCACCGGTGGAACAAATTCTTCAAACGCTCATATAAAATACAGGTTTTGAGATATGCCTTCGGCGCATGGTGTGTCAACGAGGGAGAAGGTATGTTTTGAGCTCACACAAAAAAAAAAAAAAAAATTTGCTGAAAGAAAACATCATGCAGTGAAGGGTTCGTGATCGAAATCATGTCAGGGGGAAAATTTGCCCCCGTATCCAAACTGACCACATTTTGATTATTTTTATAAAGTTTCCGGCATTGGCTTTTTGAAAAATCCAATTAAAGTAAAAAAAAAAAAAAAATGAAAATTTAAAAAAAAATAAATCAAAAAAATTTCCGCCATTTCTTATGGTGTTATATCACTTGTAAAAAACGAGTAAAAAATAGAAAAAAGAGAATTTTGACCGAAAAACCGTCAAATTATTTTTTTCACTATTTTTCCCATGTATTTGACCACCTAATACATTGAAAAATCCACATTTGCTTGAGAAAAAAAAAAAATCATGCAGTGAAGGGATATCTCGCTTATTTCTGAACGGATTTCGATGGAACAATACCCATTGTTATTTTCTCGGCAAAATCTGTAAGAATCAAGCATCAAAAGTCAATGCTGTTGACAGTGCAATAACTGACCTATATTAACAAGAGCAAAAGCATTTAAAGTTGCCACGCCATGTCCATTGTCCAGTTTCTACCATTGACTCGCTCCACAGTGCGCCGGTTAAAATTCAAAAGCGCTCAAATATTTATCATGTTATTTTATTCCTTATTATATATTATATATGTACAATTAATATACATACCTCTAAGACTGATAAGCCAACTGCGCATGCCAATGGATTACCACCGAATGTGTTGAAATGAAGCGCTGAACTCAGAGTCTCGGCAATTTTCGGAGTAGTGACAACTGCCGACAGAGGGAAACCGTTGCCGATTCCTTTGGCCATCGTAACAATATCCGGTACTACTTTGTGCGTCTCAAAACCCCAGAAATGACCACCGGTGCGTCCGAAACCAGTTTGAACCTAATCATGTTCAAAGCAAAACATGTTGATCGCCATTACTTGAAGCTCATTGAAAATTAAGTGTATTCACCCTTTAATGACCAAGTTAGTTCAAAAGAACGCCACTCCTCCGCTTATAGAAAGGGAAGGTAGTTACAAAGTTAACTGTTCGTACTCGGGGGATTTGGAATTGCCTATACGATGAATTGAAGGCGCCTGACGAGACCTCATATCCTGTAGTGTTATCATCAATATTTGCCTTTATTGGGAATGAAGAGTGAATCAATGTGAAATAGACTAGAGGAGAAAAACGAGTATACTCGGGCTCACTGACGCAACCAGGATATCTTCCATCTCTCTCATTTCCCATTTGAATGTATGAGTAGGAAAAGGACAGAAGGAGGGGGTTTTATCCCCTTGTCCATCCTTGTCTAACATACGTTTCTTAATGGAGAAAAGAGAGAGATGAAGAAACTCTCGGTGCGCTACTGCTCGGGCTTGGCCCATATGGAGTTAAAGCAACAGTGACGGAAATTCTAAATATGATGAGTCTTGATAGGAAGCTTGGAATGAATGTGTATAATAGGTCTTGTGCACGCACTTTGGTTTTAAAGTTTTGCCCCAGTTGCCATTGGTTTCTAAAGTTTCTCCCCAGGATTTTAAAAAGGCATTTATGACTAGATGAGTGGATTTTGAAAGCCGCTATAATATGTTTATCGGTGTTTTTGGGTCAGATCATATACACACTCCATATTGCTGAAGGAAAACGCTGTCAAAGATCCATTTTGAGGCTATACCTAAGTGACAAAAGTAAAATCGGGGGCTTTGAATACAGTTTTAAATAATTTTCTAGTCGCATGTAGAATACATATAATTTATGCAGTGGCTTCTAACCCTTTCTGAGAAATAAAATCCCTACTTTTTCTTCCTTTCATACCTTTTTCTCTTAAAGGTGAAGAACGTGACATGATGGAACTTTCACGGAGCTGGTATGAACTGGTACTCTATTGATTACAATTTGCTGCTTACGTAAAGCATACGGAAAGGTCACACGGCGCTTAAACAAAACCAACATTCTTCAAAATTTAGAGACTTTACAAATAATTATTGAATATTTTTAAAACTGTTCCCATCCAAAACGCAAAAGCTTTGAATGTTCCGATTAAAAGCAGCTCACCTCGTCCGCAATGCATACACCGCCATTTGTTCTGACTAATTCATAGGCTTTTTTCAGAAATCCTTTCGGAAATTGAACAGTTCCTCCTACACCCTGTAGAAGTGAAGAGAAAAAAGAAATAGAGGGAAGAAAAAACAACAACAATACATTTTTCATTTATATTCTGATAAGTTACGCAAAAAGTCGTGACTTTCTAAAAAGCTCTAACTTAGTTTTATTGGAATAACTTCTGATGGGTAATTATAATTGACCGGCCGACCACTAACCAGCTGTTAAAATACTAAGGATACCAAGGATTGTTATATGCATGCATGTTGATCTTAATAGGCTGGTTACCGCATACATTAATTAACAATATAGGTATCCACTTTTGATGGTTGAATCCTATACATAAAATATTCCGACAAATTAAAACTGACGCAATCAGAGGTTCTCTGTCCCCTTGGCTCAATTTTAAATATACAGGGTGTCCGGTAAGTCCCGGGACGGCTGCGCCATTTTTTTATCTGCGTAAATAAAGAAATGGCGCAGTCGTTCCGGGACTTACCGGACACCCTGTATAGGGATGACCTGAGCAGAGTTTTCTGCGCCCCTTGGGGGAAAAAAACAAACACAAGCGGGAAAACATCTACGTTGTGATGCTATGAGCACACATCCGTAGTGTAGAGCACTATACTGACAGGACCCTGGGGGGTGATCACGGAGGATCGTTTCGTTTCGGTATCGTTATCGTTATCGTTTACATGTAACCTTATGGGTGGCTCAACTGATCGAATCGTTTTGAGCTCCTCGTAACGATTGAAACGGACGAAAGGAAGCGATGAGTTGCAGGCTGTCGTAATCTCGATCGTTTGAAGTAGGAAGAGTTGAGGAGGGGATCACCTGCGCGATCGAGTTGCGCAGAAGCAAGCCCATTTGATTTAATGCAAACGATAACGATAACGATACCAAAACGAAACGATCCTCCGTGATCACCCCCCTGGACCCTATATCAACCCTTCACTGCACGACTTTTTTTTTTTTTTTTTTTTTTTTTTTTTTTTTTTTTTTTTAACCACATAATTTTAATCAGTATAAAAATAGGGGGTACTAAAATAGGGCAAAAAATTAACTTTTTTTCATTCTTCATTATACACTGTGCAGTGAAGGGTTATGACGCCCACAGTTTCTGGAAAAAAGTCTACGACGTAAGTCATGGCCTTATGTTGACTGACGTATAGAACAAAAAGGTTATTGAGAGAGGAATTTTTAACGAAACCTGCCTGAATTGATTCAGCGAAGAGACCAGCAACTTGTCCACGTGGTAATGAATACTGAAATACTTCCTCCAGCTGTTCGTAGTATCGCTGCGTTGCTTCGCACCTGAAAGTTGAGCAATCGCAATGTCTTTCCGTCTGGATGGGAGAGTCACGGCAGTGTTTCCCGCCCCACAAACCTCTGTATACATCTGGATTCATGGCCTGAACAAAGACATTGATAACATTTTATTATCAATCGCCTGGAACAGACACAAGAAAGGCTCGTCCCCAAAAAAATCCTTTATCTTCATTCATAAGTATGAAATTTCATGTGTTTAATTAATTATCTATCTTTTACTTTACTATCTATTTCTTTAAATTTATTTATCTATTTTTTGATCTTATACTACATTAGAGCGGTGCAGTCTAACGAGAAACCGGCTTAAACCTATATAAAAAATTGTAAGGTTTGGGTTAGTGTAAAGGTATCTACTAATCTACTATTTTCTATCTTCCGTCGTTTATGTCACTGCAATCTTTATCAATCTGCAATTGCTAAATTTTTTTTACGTCGACAGCTGATATTTTGCTTTTTGGGTGCATCGACACTGTATGTACGTAGAGAGGTGACTCCGTGGACAGTAGATCTGTAGGCTTGATCTCCAGTTTTAAGGTTATTTTTTTTACCCTTGATGCGTACCCCCTTTACTTGACATGCGTTTGTTGATACTCTCAGCTGATGCTTGTGATTTTGTGCGGGAATTCGGTCTGTGATATTTATGTCGATGATAAATTTTTAATATTCTTTACAGAGACAAATAAAGAGCTCCAGCACCAGAGACAAATGAGATCCTGCACAAATCATGCGACAGGTGTCCACTTTTCTGGCTCAATTTTCGTCGGAACTCATCGAAACAACAGCCAACATTCGCCTATTGTTGACTGATGAGGGCGTAGTTTGCATTCGCCAAGCAAAACCTATTTCCGTTTCTGGGACCGCGGACCAATCACAGCCTTTTGTTGAGCTCACCATCCAACATTAGGCGAAGGTTGATTGTTGAGGCCGATGAGTCCCGACAAAAGTAGTTCAGGAATAGTGGACACCGCGCGCAACCACGGGAAAAATAGGGAACGCACGGTCTCTATTTGTCTCTGCCCAGCACACCGTATGCTTCCCGTCTTAAAAAGTGAAGCAAGTTTAGCGGTCGCAGTTTTGTTCGGGAGTCACCGGCTGCAACGATAAACAGTCGAAAACTGTTGAACTGTTGTTATAATTAAATTATTAACAAAAACAGGTAACAATGGCCGCGAAGCGGCCACCAGCCTCTAGTTAATTTTAATAATGAAACTTGGTTGCCAAGCATCGAAAGCTTAGCTGAGCATATGGTCCAAACAAAAATTGTGGTAATTATCAATAGGGAAAATACAAGGTTGCAATAATTACTCGCCTTAATAGTCGGGAAATATGTTTCCATTTCTGTCTTTGGACATAAACTGGCCATTAAAAATGTTTAACCCCATCCCATATTGAGTGGGACTGAACATGTTTTCGGACAAGTATGAAATTGGGCCCAACAATTTGATTTAAAATGTGCTGGAAGCTAAAAATTGGACATAATCTTGGACCTATCATAATAGGTATATACTGACCAAAATCATATGACGGATGTTCCTATAACCCATAGCATCGAGAAAGGCTAGTGAATATTTTCGAACAAAAATAGGCCAGCAACATGAAAATATTGCAGAGCTTGGGGCGTATGGTTTTTCGGGTTTTTCGGTACAATGTTGGTGATTTTTTTCGTGTTTTTGTTGCACATGCCCAAAATGAAGCACTAACGAAAATAGTCAAAGACTCAATCCGTATTTTTTGCACGCGTTAACAGAGAGCAACTTCTGGAAAGGGGGAAAAACTAAAGGAGCACGCGTGTTTTCCTTTCCAAGAACCCACAACCCCTGTCCCCAGTCCTACAGGTTTATTTTTCGCTGCATAAGGATGACAGGCAGTGGTTCCAACAAATGGATTTAACCCGTTCATTAAAATATACCCGTATACCCGTTTTTTGTAACTCAATATCAATTTTTATAGTACAGAAAAGACAGGCAATATGTTCGTAAGTTCACAAACTCGAGGGCCAAATGCTTTAACAAAATGTCTCAAGTCGAGATGGATTAATATTACAAATATTTTATTTGCTCGGTGGTACACGCAGAGGTACAGAAAAGAAACAGAAAAAAACAAAAAATAGCTACACAGATCATGATATTTTTGAAAATTGAGAGAACTCCGTGAAAGTTACAATAAAGTCCCGAATGATTTCAATTTTTGAAATCAACGAAACCGGAATCTATGTGACAGAACTATTTCTGATGTGAATAAGCAGAGGAGAAGGTACTTCGACTCCAAATCGTCCACTCATCAGATGCAACATATAGAATGGAATGGGTCTGTTCCATCAACTTGCGCAAAATAGGGAAGTTTGGAAGTAGAGTAGAAGTAATTTCCTTCATGCATGTGGATACAAAGAGTTGTGAACAGCAAAATTTTCAGAAACTAACTACTAAAAAAAGGCTCAAGGTCAGTGGAGGCTTATATCAATTCAGAGTTGAGGCCACCCAAGCCTTATGGTCTGTTGCATACTTTTGCTACAACAATATAGAACCTCGATTATTAAGTAAAATTCGGCGAAAATAACGATGCGTACATTAAAACGTTCAAAATCAACTCATTAACTCAGGAAATCACTTCAATTTCAAACAGCCCGCGCTACACTAAACACTATTATTTGCACCGGTATACTTCTACATAGACGGAACCACCGTGCATAAGTAAACAACATCGTAACTACAAAATGATGGAATTTCTTTTTTAATACGTGAAATATAAGCTGCATTTGCTGTCTGTTATTTCGGTTTATCAAAGATTACAAAATAATACATGTAAGAAATGTACGCAATTAAACGAAACATTCCAATGTTTGTAAGTTCTGTTCATGTTTACATAAACGAGATGGTTCCATCTATGTAGTTATAAGTCGGTGATATAGGGGTCATTCCATTTTAAATCAACCAGAGCCTGTGCTGCCTAGTCATGGATTTTGGAAATATTTTGTGGGGTGATTGTAACTACTTTTAGTTGCTCAAAACGTATTTTTTCATATTTTTTTAGCTTACGGCCCCTGAGATATAGGCAACCGGAAATTCAAAAATTGCGATTTTAGGCTTATCTTTGAACGCGTGCCACAGCCTTCATTCTCAACGGAAAGATACGGTTGAGGTCTCATTTTGATGCATTTTGTGTCCTCTTTTCATTGCTTGAGGTCGATTTTCATTAATTGTAGGTTTAGCAGGTTGCATACCTATTTGAACTTTGGTGACCCTATTGCAATTTTTCCGACCTTTAATAATTTTTTTTTAAAAGGATAACGTTGGTAGAAAAAATTCATACTTTCCAAGCTTTAAGTACACTACTAAGAGTACCTGCTCAAAAAAAATTGGATCTCCTGAGCAATTTTTTCTAGTTGAAAAAATTGCTTAAAGTCGGCTGAAATTAAGAAAGACCCTACTTTGAGGTTAAAAAGTCGATGTGGGGATTCATGAAAAAATCTTAAAAAATAACTAAAATCACCGCTTTTATGTCTACTTTCAATATCTGAAGTCGAAAGTTTGTGTATTTGATCGCTGCAGTCGATTTTTTTTTTTTTCAAAATTGGTAAAAATACAATTTGCTCGAACACTCGCGATTGAAGCGAATAGAAGAGCCAACTCTATGAGGTTTAAAAATCTCGCAAAATCTCTAAAATGATCGTTTTTAAGTCCTTTTTCACCGCCTGAAGTCGAACATTTGATTACTGAAGCGCTTCAGTTGAAATACAAGCTTGTAAAATTGGTAAAATTTCACGCGACGCCCCTATGCCCTGAACTGAGCTCAGATTGTGGCCGTGCTAATTGTGTTTTTACCGATTTTACGAACTTGTTTTTCAACTGAAGCGCTTCAGAAATCAAATGTTCCATTTCAGGCGTTGAAAAAGGACTTAAAAGCGATCATTTTAGAGATTTTGCGAGATTTTTAAACCTCAAAGAGTTGGCTCTTCTATTCGCTTCAATCGCGTGTGTTCGAGCAAATTGTATTTTTTTCCAATTTTGAAAAAAAAAATTCGACTGTAGCGATCAAATACACAAACTTTCGACTTCAGATATTGAAAGTAGACATAAAAGCGGTGATTTTAGTTATTTTTTAAGATTTTTTCATGAATCCCCACATCGACTTTTTTAACCTCAAAGTAGGGTCTTTCTTAATTTCAGCCGACTTTAAGCAATTTTTTCAACTAGAAAAATTGCTCAGGAGATCCAATTTTTTTGAGCAGGTACTCTTAGTAGTGTACTTAAAGCTTGGAAAGTATGAATTTTTTCTACCAACGCTATCCTATTAAAAAAATTATCAAAGATCGGAAAAATTGCAATAGGGTCACCAAAGTTCAAATAGGTATGCAACCTGCTAAACCTTCAATTAATGAAAAACGACCTATAGCAATGAAAAAAAGACACAAAACGCATCAAAATGAGACCTCAACTGTATCTTTCCGTTGAGAATTAAGGCTGTGGCACGCGTTCAAAGATAAGCCTAAAATCGCAATTTTTGAATTTCCGGTTGCCTATATCTCAGGGGCCGTAAGCTAAAAAAATATGAAAAAATACGTTTTAAGCTACTAAAAGTAGTTACAATCACCCCACAAAATATTCCCAAAAATCCATGACTAGGCAGCAACATATTTCATTAATTTTGGTTGATTTAAAATGGAATGACCCATAGTGTCTAGTGTAGCGCGGGTTGTTTGAAATGGAAGGTATTTTTTAAGTTAATGAGTGGATTTTGAAAGTTTTTAATAAGCACATCGTTATTTTTGCAGAATTTTACGTGAGAAACAATGCGTTTTATTGATGTAGCAAAAGTACGCAACAGACCCATTGTGAACACCCAATATTGTCTAACCCGCAGTTTTATCAGGCAAAGCAAATATTTCGTAATTTTTGATCCATCCCGCGAGTTCTCACGTTGATGCAATTATTATTCTGAGCTGGACAATTCCTATCAGGGCTGCCGCTTTGCGTATAATCAATGCTATTTTTCTATTCACCGATGATTCCACCGGTTGCGAAAAGATTACACAGTTCAGTTCAGTGTATGACAGTAATGCACGAAAATACTCTGATCTGTAATCTTTCCTTAATCGGTAGAAACTCCGTTGATTAATTAAAATATCCGCAAGTTTTTTAAAGTCATCGACGACTCCACCGGTTGAGAAAAGATTACAGATGCGAGTATTTTAGTTCATTACAGGCATGCACTGAACTGGACTGTGTAATCTTTTTTCAACCGGTGGAATCATCGGTGAATTGAAAAATAGCATTGATTATACTCAAAACGGCAGCCCTGATTCCTATAGCCTGGTATCACGTCTTGTTCCTTTCGACTGAAGACGTCTCAAAATTGCGGAGTGTGAAAATTTGATTAGTTGAAGAGTGTGGTTAGTGATATTAAGATCCGGCTACTCCCGAAAATGCATTAATCTTGATATCTTTATGTAAGTAAATTTGAATTTAGAGTTTGAAATTCTGTGATATCCGGAAGTTATGGTGAATCAGCCGAATCACGAATTTTGAGCCGCTGATTTTAATTGGAGCTTTAGTTTTCTCTTAAAAATTAAATTTGGGTTAAAATTCTTATTTTTCGGCCAGTGTGAGACGAAAAATTAATCAAAGAGAGGAAATACTTGTGATTCAGTAAAAATTGAGACGATAAGTTTTTTTAAATTAGTCTGTTGAGTCTGTTGCCTTTTTTTTTTTTTTTTTTTTTTCATTTCTTTTGTTACTTTTTCTCAATCGAAGAGGAAATTTTATGAGTTTTTGTTGTTTCCATCAGTTTTCTCCTCACTGTTTACTTTAGAATCACTTATTTCTGACTTTACAGCAGAAGTGCGCAACAGACCCAATGTAAGTACTGAAACAATTCACGAAACGAGACCAAAATTAAAAGTGGCTAGCTGCTAACCTCAAAGCTGTACAGCAACAATACAAAAGGGACCTTGGTTCCACTTATGCAAAAATACATCAAGGAACGAAGGTTGGCAGTGGCGTAGCTATAGGCCCCGCTGATCCCGCCGGGTGGGGGGCCGCAAAAGTTTTGAGAAGCGAAAAGGAGAAAAGGGAAGGAAAAAGGGGGGAAAAGGTAAAGGATAGGAGAAAAGGAAAGAAAAGAGAACAGATTGAGAGAAACAGAAGCTGAGAATTGTAGGGAGAAAGCAATGTAAAGGCTCCAAGTGCTTCTGCCAAAATTCACGTTCACAAAGTTCGGAGCTTTTGAAAGTAAATTTTCTACATTAATTTACAATAGTTTTTAAAGAAAGGAATTTTTCCGACGTAGGCTCCGACTTGTACGGGTGCAAAGGGGGGCCGGGGGGGGGGGGGGGGGGGTTCCACCGAAGCGGCTAATTTTTCCTTAAAAAGGAGGGGCGCAGCACTCGAATCGGCAGGGGGGCGCTTGCTCAGCTAGCTACGCTACTGAAGGTAGGTACCTTTTCCTCATTTCGACCTGCTCTTGCTAAAATACATATGTATTGTTATGCTGTACCTAGCGGCCGAAAAATGAACTTACTGTCTCGGAAACTTACTCTCGAAGCTTCTAAAGAGCGCTTGATGTCAAAGACTCTATTCCGCATTTTCCGACCCAAGTCGCTAAAAATCGCTCTCATGAAAACTTTGTCTCCGGGGACTGCGAGGTCCTTTATCCCGTGCGCAGTCACGAATACGGTCAAAATTAACATCTGTGGTAAATGTATTCAAACCTTCCAAGAGTTGTGCTTTCTAAAGGTGCTCCTCAAATAACAGTTTCCTTCTATACGAAGTAAACCGGGTTCTAAATTACCGCAATCATATTTGATAATCGAAAACAAGAGCAATCACATCTTTTGGTGCTATACTTACATGATGTATGCCTTGAGCTATTGGAAGGTTATACCTCCACGTTGAAAGGGCGGTGATTCCCATTATGTACGGGCTCATACCATGATAAGCGTTCCTGAAGGATACAACATCAAAATTTTTGGTGTAGAGTCTGGCAAGCATCAGAGCCAGATCGTTTGCTTCAGAGCCACTGTTAACAAAATACACCACCTGCAAGAAGGTCATTGAAACGATTAAATTATATTTCACAGAATATACACGCGTTAGCATGCATTCTTTGAACTGTCGTCTGACGATGGTGATTTCAAGGATTGAAGGAGCCGGTGAATGCAAATTGCAAACTGTCTCAATAAGCTCCTACAAATTCTAAGGTGGGCAAAATAATTACTATCGCGGAAGAAGAATAGTTAACAACTGAGTAATGTTTGATCAAGCCGAGACTTCACGGATTAGATTTGCCTGTTATGATACGAGCCATTTAACCCTCTAAGTGCCAGGTTTAGTTCAGAAAAAAGCCTCTCCTCCGTTTATACAGGGAAGGTAGTTAACTGTTCGTACACGGGGGAGTTGGAATTGCCTATACGGCGATTTGAAGGCGCCCGAACCAACTTTATCTTGTGAGAGTGTTTTCATTGAATATCGAGTTTATATCGAAGACCGAAACCAGTGGCGCATGGCGTAGCCAGGAATTTTTCTAGGGGGGAGAGGGGTGTGGGTCCGGGGTCCGAAAATTGTCAAGGGGGGGGGGGGGTCCAAAGATACTAATTTCGTAAAAGTTGTCTGAAAACGCATTAAATGACATTTTTTTGGACAAATTTTGGTGCCAAGGGGAGGGTGGGTCCAGACCCCCTGGACCCCCCCCCCCTCTTGGCTACGCCACTGACCGAAACAATGTGAGATAGGGTATACTGGAGAAAAACGAGTATACTCGGACTTGGCCCATAAAGGGTTAATGTCATGCTCATATAACATAGCTATAATTTGGAGAGCCTTAATAAGTTGAGAACTCGGGCAAAAATGTATTGTAAACCATTGAAAATAAAAGGCATGTTACTCGAATATAAATAAGTGCGAATATAAAGGGTTTAGGTTAGAAGAAGGAACAATAATGTTGCGTTGAGTGTTGAGTGCAGCGTGGTATAGGACTACCATATATGCATAGAGATATTCTACACAACTATACTCATAGCATCGACGTCATTGTATCGATTTCTTTAAGAGCTATTCCTTCGATGATTAAGAAATATAACGCGGACCTTTTTTTCAATGAGTTTATATTCATGTTATACAATGTGACAGTGGCGGTTCGTGAGAAATTGATTATCGCTTCTTTCTCATATTTGAATCAATACAAGAGTATCGATTTCTCGGGGGCTGTATTACACCACCTGACAGGGTTGGATTTGCCTGTTAACACTTATATATATAGGCCGCGATCAGAGTCTGGGGGCCCCTTACATGACGTAAACATGGATTTACACCTCCCTCATCTAACTATCAGGGGTTCAGGGGTGGAGGTAGGGCTTTGAACCGGCTACAATTTCGGCTTGATTCGGTTCAGGGTTCGAAATTCTCGAGTAAAATCGGTTCGCGGTTCGGCTCGGGTTCATGGGAATAATGGGTTCGGTTCAAACCGGTTCAACTAAAAGATGAAAAAGTCAAACAAATTGTTTTAACAAGAATGCTTTCACGTTTATAACTCTTTCACTTTTTAGCTGCTCTCGCTGAATCCCTCCCCCCCGCTCTAAAGAGCAAAATCATTTTGAACTTTGTTTCATTTTTTCCTGCAGCTGTTTTCAATATACTTAGATTGATTTCTCAAGTTATAAAAATAATCTTTTTTACAGTCTATAGCCATCGTTGCTTGAACCGTTTTTGGAAAATCGTCGAACAGGTTCAAATCCGGTTCAGCCCGTCTGGTTCGGTTCGGTTCGCGGTTCAGAGATTCGACGGTACGGCAAATTGGAATTTGTCGGCGAATATTTATTTCCATCCGAGCATACAGGGGACCCGAATTTTCTAGATAGCTACATTTAAAAAATGTCAAAAGTTAAAATTTTTCGAGGGAGGGGCCCCAGGGGCCCCCCCAACTCGGTGAAGATATTGACGCTTTCGGAGGCCCTCCAGTCAAGTTTGGGAGGTGGAGGAAAGAATAAATGTCTGCAACGCAATGAGCGTAAGTTAAAAACAGTTTTTACCTTGAGATCACCAGGCATTTTTGAAGTTAATTTTTCTGCGTATTCATACAAGTTCGGATGCTGATAAATATTTGTCGTGTGCCATAATTTCTCCATCTGATCTTTCGCAGCTGCAGTTACTTTTCTGTTCAGGAAGAAAAAAATCAGTTTCTTAAAAACCTATAAAAATCAAATATACTGGGTGTAACAAAACTATACATATAGGTAACTTTGTTGTTCTCATGCATCCCTCCTCACACAAAATGCCGTTTTTTTTAATTTTAGGGGGAATATACTTTAAGCCACGGTGGAATATAAAAGAGAACATCGCAGCTCACTGTGGTCTGGGAACCCAAATTTGTGACCTTAAATCAGGGAATGACCAGATCTTCTTAAAACTTAGGGGACTTATGTTTTTTGGGTCGCTGAACACGAATTTGAAGGAATTTTTTGCAAAAATTGGGAAAACAGACTTACGAGCAGACCTGTCATTTTAGTGGGCTTTTAATCGTTGACAAAGCGCAAGGCTCATCAAAACGTCCCCTCTGCTCTTCCCGGGCACCGCCAATGTTATTTTAAATGGGAAAACAGACTTACGAGCAGACCTGTCATTTTGGTGGGCTTTGAATCGTTGACAAGGCGCAGGCTCACCAAAACGTCCTCTCTGCTCTTCCCGGGCACCGCCAATGTTATTTTAAATGGGAAAACAGACTTTCGAGCAGACCTGTCATTTTGGTGGGCTTCGAATCGTTGACAGGGCCCAGGGCTCATCAAAACGTCCCCTCTGCTCTTCCCGGGCACCGCCAATGTTATTTTAAATGGGATAACAGACTTAAGAGCAGACCTGTCATTTTGGTGGGCTTTTAAACGTTGACTAAGCGCAGGAATCATCAAAACGTCCCCTCTGCTCTTCCAGGGCACCGCCAATGTTATTTTAAATGGGATAACAGACCTACGAGCAGACCTGTCATTTTGGTGGGCTTTTAATCGTTGACTTAGAGCACGGCTCATCAAAACGTCCCCTCTGCTCTTCCCGGGCACCGCCAATGTTATGTTAAATGGGGAAACAGACAAAAGAGCAGACCTGTCATTTTGGTGGGCTTTGAATCGTTGACAAGGCGCAGGCTCACCAAAATGTCCCCTCTGCTCTTCCCGGGCACCGCCAATGTTATTTTAAATGGGAAAACGGACTTTCGAGCAGACCTGTCATTTTGGGGGGCTTCTAATCGTTGAGAGGGCCCAGGGCTCATCAGAACGTCCCCTCTGCTCTTCCCGGGCACCGCCAATGTTATTTTAAATGGGAAAACAGACTTACGAGCAGACCTGTCATTTTGGTGGGCTTTTAATCGTTGACAAGGCGCAGGCTCACCAAAACATCCCCTCTGCTCTTCCCGGGCACCGCCAATGTTATTTTAAATGGGAAAACAGACTGACGAGCAGACCTGTCATTTTGGTGGGCTTTTAATCGTTGAAAAGGCGCAGGCTCACCAAAACGTCCCCTCTGCTCTTCGCGGGCACCGCCAATGTTATTTTAAATGGGAAATCAGACTGACGAGCAGACCTGTCATTTTTGTGGGCTTTTAATCGTTGAAAAGGCGCAGGAATCATCAAAACGTCCCCTCTGCTCTTCCAGGGCACCGCCAATGTTATTTTAAATGCGAAAACAGACTTACGAGCGGACCTGTCATTTTGGTGGGCTTTTAATCGTTGACTAAGCGCAGGGCTCATCAAAACGTCTCCTCTGCTCTTCCGGGGCACTGCCAATCTTATTTTATAGTGGGAAAACAGACTTACGAGCAGACAGTAGTATAGCTAACTGAGCGTGTGGTCCCTCTCCCGCCAATTCGAATGCTGCGCCCCTCTTTTTTAAGGAAAAATCGACCGCTTCCGTAGAGCTCCCCCTCCCCCCTCAAATCCGCATAAGTTGGAGCCTCTGTCGGAAAAATACCTTTCTTGACAAATTATTGTAAATTAATGTAGGAAATTTGGTTTATTTATTCACAATCATAAAACTTAAAAAATATATCACTAATTGGAGTAAAGAAAGATCAAGCGCGAAATGCCTTATAATTGCACCCAAAAAAACGCGTTTGAGGCACCGTAACTGAGGTCCGACTGTCATGATATATCGACTCGTAAGAAAGCTTGGAGCAATAATGAAGAAATGTTCGATTCTTCAAGGAGTATAGCTCCTATTTTTCTCAATCTCTTCTCTTTTCATTCCTGTTCTCCTTTTCCTTTCCTTTTCTACTTTTCGCTCTTCCTCTTCCTCTTCTCAAAATTGTTGCGCCCACCACGAAACGTCGCGCCCTCCCGCCTGGCGGGGTCAGCGGGCCCTATATCTACGCCACTGGCATTTTGACGCCATTTAGAGCGTGTAGTGTACTGTAGTTTTTTTTTTAAAACTTAACTTGAACTTTTAGAAGGATTGTTTTATTCACCACTGAAGGTAGGCTATTTGGAGCTCAAAATCAACATGACATACCTCTGAAAAAGTGAAATTTTTTTGAAATATGACACGATTAGGGCAAAAAGCAATAAAAGGCCTGGAAAAAGGAAGATTTTAGGAACAATTTGATGCCATTTAGAGCGTGTAGTGTATTTTTTAAAACTTTACTCGGACTTTTAGAAGTAATTGTTTTATTTACTACTGAAGGTAGTCCATTCGGAGCTTAAAATCAGGAGTAAAAAATAAAAATTTGATAAATGGGACTAAGAAAAATGGAAAGCCCTTGCTTTTAGCTTCAAGATACATGTCCAATAATTATTCTAACATGCTTCAATCAGCTGCTGTGACACTTTCAAAATAAATGACACATAACCGACGTTGACGCGTTCAGCTACTTACCTGCGAGGTGCGCACCTTTGCGGCGACGGAATCGCCGACGAGCGCCACTGAAAAAATTATACTATGGCCATTCTAGATACATCAGATGATGTAGATTACGACACAAACAACCGGAAACATGTTTTCCGAAAGTCATTTTTCCCATTTTAGGCCAGAAATACGGGTTTCCAGACCATAGTGCAGCGTATCTATCTCCAGATTTCAGAGGGAAGTATCTTGGTGGAGAGATTGGTAGAAGTATCTCGGTCGGAATTTCCAAAAACTGGGGGGGGGGGGGGCGCTTCCGCCTCCAGAGCTCTTATAAGGTGCTGCCACACATGATGTGTTCAGATGTGTTGAGAATTAGAGAGAGATAAACTCCTGGAGCCAACTCTAAATCCTTGGGAAGTGCCCCCCCCCCCTATCGCCTCTACCAAATGACGCCTATAGATACTTACGGATGACAATGTCCAACGCTAATGGTAACGATTCCACCGAACATATCGAGGTACCTTTTCCCTTCATGATCAAATAGCCATTGCATCTTACCCTGATGAATTAACAAAGGTTTTTTGTAATACTGCATGATGCATGGTACTATATTCTCGGATTTGATCTGCTGAATTTTCTCGTAGTCCAGGCCCTGAAATTAAATTAAGTAAAAATAAGTGAGGCTGAATTTACTTACATACCTGACATATACTATGCAATACGCAGTTACATACGAGGGTCATCCAAAAAGTAAGTGCCCCTATCTCATATCTCCATAACTAAGAGCGATAGAAAAACTCCAAAGCAATCCTATTGTTTGTTATATCCTCAGCTTTCCAAAGCGTTTAAGTGTTTCAAACTTGGTTGACTACATCGTGAGGGAACATTTTTGTTTGTTTGGTGAAGGAACTTCTCTTGTCGCCGCGAGCTCACCTCTAAAAGCTTCGCGCTGAGTCGATCGTGCTCATATAGCGCACCATCGGTTATCGTTCAAATTGAAATCGCCTGACATTTTGTTTTTCTCTCTCTCTCCTGCCTTCTCTTTCGAGGCAAAAATTTTAATTTTAAAAAGCCTGACCTCAATTTTCATTGTAGTAACCATTTGTAGGTATCGCGCCGCTAATTTATCATTAATTCCATTTTCGTAGAACTATTTATCTTGAGTCTTGAGCTAGAAATTTCCTTTTACCCGCCCCACCATCTTCCCCCACCCCCACCACACCATTTTTTGTTGTTGCTTATACAGAATACGTTGCAAAAAGTTAAACCTCTTGTTTAAAAACACTCTGTATAACTTTCTAGGTTCTATACACACATAAACTTCGCTGTCATGACTATTTATCGAGTATGATGATAAATAATTCAAATCATAAGCGGCGGTAGCCGCACAGGCCCAGTCAGAAAACACCCCTGGGATTAATTTTATACCTCCGGATCTTCAATCAACATTCAACAATCAAGATTGAGAGGTTACGATGAT
The DNA here is from genome assembly GCA_011764245.1 of Trialeurodes vaporariorum. Classification (NCBI taxonomy): domain Eukaryota; kingdom Metazoa; phylum Arthropoda; class Insecta; order Hemiptera; family Aleyrodidae; genus Trialeurodes; species Trialeurodes vaporariorum. The sequence goes on from VMOF01000002.1 coordinate 80,063,579, forward strand.
TTGATTTATTAATGTATACTAAACTTCATTACTTTTTCTTGAGCTTTCTTCTCTTAAAACTTTTCATAACATTCGTGCGTTAGCAAAGATGTCATCAATATGTAATTTAACAGAGAGTTTTTCTTTAAATAGCGCAATCATTAGTGGGGGAATGTTTCAAACTTTTAGACTAATTACTCAAATGACGCAATTGCTCAGGTATAATGAACTTAACGCATTCACTATATATAGCTGACTTTTAGTTTACCTTCACGAGAACTTCTTTTGATGATAAAATAGAATAAACGGGTTTTTAGTAATGCATGACGACAGCCGGCGGAAAGATTTATTTAAACGTTTCAAACTATTATTGTTCCATGCCATTTGTTTATTTGTGAAATTTTGGTTTTTTAAGGGAACAGAAATGAATTTGTTCGGCCAATTTTAGTCTTCTACTCGGTTTCACTCTCTCCTGCTTTTTTACCCTTTTTTTTTTTTTCTCTCTCTCTTTCTCTCCCCTCTCTCCTCTCTCTCTCTCTCTCCTCTCTCTCTTCTCTCTCTCTCTCTTCTCTCTCTCTCCTCTCTCTCTCTCTCTCTCTCTCTCTCTCTCTCTCTCTCTCTCTCTCTCTCTCTCTCTCTCTCTCTCTTCTCTCTCCTCTCTCTCTCTCTCTCTCCTCTCTCTCTCTCTTCTCTCTCTCTCTCCTCTCTCTCTCTCCTCTCTCTCTCCCCTCTCTCTCTCTCTCTCTCTCTCTCTCTCTCTCTCTCTCTCTCTCTCTCTCTCTGGCCATTTGAACAAATGCAATCGAAAAGGATAGCAATAGGGCCCATCATGTGATTTTACCCTCTATCTCCGCCCTTTTCTAACGCACACGTTCAAATGGAAGAAAAGAGAGGAGAACAAATTCCTGCATCCGCCTACGTCTCTGTATACAGTTGTCTCACAAACTTATTTGGGAAACTATCGATGCCGTGAATTTTGGGGCCAAAATAAGACTTTTTTTTATCATAAACATGGATCTGAAAAATGCTCCGGTTTTGAGCTAAAGCTAAGAGCCCCCCAAACTTTTGATTAATTTATGGTTTTTTTTTGGAATAGCGTCCACGATTATGAATCAAAATTTATATAATCCGTGAGCAATTCTCATCTGGATTCAACCCCTCATTTGATTTACATTTGTCTTCTTTCCAAATGGGAGGCGCTCAAAGATGACAGCGCTACCGGACTGACCTGTTATCAATGGACCTTGGATAAGCCGTCTTTTTTTAATTATGTTCGCAGACGTTCACATACAGAGTCTTGTGGAGTTTTGCGAATGGTGCGAACCTCTGGGAGCGTTTAATGGAGCTGTTGCAAACTTTAGCTACAGGCTTATTAATAGTTGATTGTGGGGTAGTACCCTGTAAAAATAACGATAAGCGCACTAAAAAATCACGAAATCCACTCCTAAACTCACAAAATGCTTTTAAACGCAAGACCGTAATGGCGGCCGGGGCCGCGGTTTTCATTGGGGCTCCCTATCTTCAATCAGCGCCATCTACACGAGGTATCCTCGCAACACCACACAAGAAGAAGAAGCATACAATTGCCATAAGAAAACCGCGGCCTCAGCCGCCATTACGGTCTCGCATTTAAAAGCATTTTGTGAGTTTAGGAATGGATTTCGTGATTTTTTAGTGCGCTAATCGTTATTTTTACAGGGTATTACCCCATAATCAACTATTAATAAGCATGTAGCAAAAGTTTGGAACAGCTCCATTGGGGTTATCGTCCACGTACCAGAGGGCTTGTGGCCCTTTTTGAACGACTTTTAGCCGCCATTGTATAAGAGAGATGAACAATCAGTAACGTCGCGTGCAATCTGGCAACGCTGCATTGTGCCCCTGCAAATGCTTGCAAAATATCAATTCAAGGAAGTGCGCTGTGCAGTGTGCACCTCCAATAATTCGACCTATTTCATTGGTTAGAATGGGCTATGTGCAATGTCGATAGATTGCACGCCACGCGACACCATCGCCACAGTGACTAATGTAAATTTATGTTTACGTACTCAGGACCAAAAAATTATATTTACCTCATAAGGACCAGCCTTTTCTGCGTATCTAGGCAGATTGGGAGCATTTGCAATGGGTTTCGTAACCGTTGCAAACTGTCTTTCTGGAAAAACAAAAACAATGGATATCGTAATTTTTCTTTGGGTTGGAAATTAGATATTTTAGAAGAAAATTATTAAATTTGAAATTTTAACATAGGTTGGTACCTACGTAGTTCATGATAAGAATCCGTTAAGGAGGGTTTTGGCCCCCACCATGAGGTGATTTCTCGTACTTGTAAAATTGAATTATTGGAACTTGGCAGTGGCCTAGCTCGCAATTTTACAAGGCTACAGTTTGTCCATTACCCCTTGGAAAATATAGAACTATTTGGTATTCATGGAAAACCCTCTAATTCGATCTTTTGTATGGGATTAAATGGACAAAATGAAACTTTGCGAAATTACACGGTACGCCATGGCGTTCAGTGGCGCACCACTGAACGTCAGAGCTAAATAAAAAGGATAAACTAAAATGCTCGTGACAGAAATATTAAACGATCAGCATTCATGGTGAATTTATTATAGCGCATAGATTGAGAATTTGAGGTAAAAAAAAAAAAAAATTGGTCCATAATTTTTTCCAATATCCGACACAAAAAATCACGGGTTTAAATTATCACAATTCTGAAGCTCGCGTGGCGCCTAAGTCAAAATTTAAAAAAAAGAAAAATTGCGCACAAAGACAATAATTGATCATCGATCTCTATAGTTTAGGCTCCAAAAAAATATCGCCGTCGGCCCTTGAATAGCTCGACCATCCACCACTTACTTTTGTGGGATTTTCTGAAAGAAAAAAAAAAGTTTTTTGCTTTTGATAATTTTGATTTTTTAAACGATAAACCTTGGTTTAAGCAACTATAATCAAATTGAAATCGCCGAGCCTCTATAATTATCTTAATTTCTGCCAGCATTTCAGATGCGATCCTTATGAGGAACACAATTCCTCGAAGAGTAAACAGATACAAAAGAGAGACGGTGCACAAAACGGCTGTAGAGGTACTTTCAGAAGTGTAGGCGGACCAAGACCGATAATCTTTGGAATTTGTCAACATTATTTTTGATAATACTCGATGAAAATTAATAAAAATGAAATTGAGTGTTCACTTTTCAATGAGGAAAACTTTAAACGCAAAAGAATAAAGTGAGGAGCAAATTCGGTATTGATTTGAAGGAATGAAAAATGAAAATTCGCCAAAGATTATGGTTTTGGTCCACCTGCACTTCTGAAACTACCTCTAACAGAGGCTCATTTTACACTCTCGCGGATTCAACAACTCAACAGCGCTCTAACAGAGCAACCGTTGAGCTGAAATTCACCACAAACAACAGGTGACCAATGCCCGTTGTTGAAACAGAAAATATTCCATCGCAGGTGTTTGTCAACAAAAGATGTTGCTTGACGGCTTATTGTTTGACGACTCATCAAACCAGGGCTTCTCAACAATTTCGGTTCGGTTTAGTTCACGGCTCGGAATTCGCGAATAAAATCGGTTCGCGGTTCGGTTCGGGTTCACAGAGACGATGGGTTCGGTTCGAACCGACTGAGCGACTCTTGAACTGGAAATAACCGGTTTAACTTGAAAAAAAAAAAAAAAAAAAAACTTTTCAAACAAAATGCTTTTATGTTTTTTATTTTTCAGCTGCTCCGGCAGAACATTTTTTTGCTCGCATCAGGAGCAAAACATCGTCGATATTTTATTTTTCCAGCAGCTTTTTCAAAATAAATTGATGTCTCGATTCGCACGAAAAAACAGTATCTTTTAAAGTCTGATCAGTGGTCACAGTAGCTTGAACCTTGCTTGAGAAATTAGCGAGCCGGTTCAAACCGGCAAACCCAGTTCAGCCCTTTTATTTAGTTCGAATCGCGGGTCCCGGTACCAGGCGTACTCTACACAACGTTTTGTGGTTCAGTTCGGTTCAAAACTTTGTGTCAGTCAAATCCTTTAAACAACTTCATCAAACATAAGTCCCATCATCAACAGTGACATCCGAAAACAATGACCTTCGTTGTATTTATTTTTGAATTCTGAATGTGTCATGTTGCCTGATCAGAGTTGGGCAACTGAATAATCAGAAATAATGAAATCAGTCTGGCAACAGAGGTGATGCTTGAGATGTGACACCATTGCCTGTGAGGAGGTATGGTCAATTGACCAAATAATTTTTCGAATAATCTGATTTTATTGCGTTGCCAAACTAGACAAATAATTCGTCGAATAATATTTGCCCAACCCTGTGCCTGATTGATCAAACTGTTTTTGCGAATGGTGAAGCCCCTAGCCTGAAAGGTGGTTATGAAGGATCGTATCGAACCCTACCGAGTCGATGACGAGCGTACTAGCGGGGACAAAGATACCTGACCAGAATATGCAACATGCAACACACCTAATACACGTGTTGAATGGGATGCTGTGTATTGCGTATTGCATACCCTGGCCAGGTATCTTTGTCTCCGCTATAGTACAAGCAGAGCCATAGGTAAGTCCTGCGTCGACGATTCGACGCAACCCGCATTACATGTGCAGTTAACGCTCTCTTATCTTTCAAGGTTGAGCTATTGGTTGTTCGGTGAACACCTCCGCATTCGACCTTTTACAAGGGTTTAAATGGACACATTACAACATTGCCAAATTGCACGCTACGCCCCACTGGTCGCTAAATCGCGCACACCCTCGCCTCAGTTTTTTTTTTTTTTTTCGCGTTTTGAAATGCCGCTCTCGTTTCATTATTCTGCTTGCTTTGATCAATTTGTCCTCTGTGCATGCAACTCGCAACCAAGCCCCCCCCCCTCCCTCTTTTGTCTTTTATTTCTATTCTTTCCACTTTTGTTGAAATTCAATGCGCGTGTTGATTGATCGGAAACACATCTTTTAATTCATAATGTTAACTTTATCATACTCCTTGCTTGGTTCATGCTTTGCCAGACACTTACAGCGAGATGGAAATATCAAATTTGCTTTGTAGTCACTTTTTCGTTCCCGGAAAAAAAAAAAAAAAAGAAGGATCGATCTGGGAGAAAGGGGAGGAAATTTTGAAGTCAATTTGACGTGAGCTCTGACTCTGATCCACCCAACAGCGGCCTCTCTCGTATTTATAATAAAAACTGACGCTTCCATCAAAAATGAACCCAGGAGTTTGCCTCTCTCTCTCTCTCTCTCTCTCCCTCTCTCTCTCTCTCTCTCTCTCTCTCTCTTTCTCTCTCTCTCTCTCTCTCTCTCTCTCTGTCTCTCTCTCTCTTCCCACTTGAATGCTCGCACGTGTTAGAAAAAAACCATAGCAAAGATACCTAGTAGCTAAAGTCACGAGACGGCCCCTTTCCCTATCCATTTCTAACACGTGTGTTCAAATGGGCGGAGCGAGAAGGATGAATTCCCGGATCCGCCTATGATCATACCATCACTGACAATGATCCAAGCTTTGCGAGCACCAAAATTATCCGCCTTTCACGACGATGCGTGCTTCGAGTAAGTGTGCTTCCAAGCGAAAAAGTAAGGAGACAAGAAGGATCGGTGAAAATGGATAAATTTACAGCGTCGTTGTGGATGAGTTGTTTCCTCTGCTTTTTGGTGCGACTACAGAATCAAAATAATGGAGGTAAAAAACCAAACTCTTCTCTTATATAACTTTTGAATCGTGATTTTTGACAAAAAAAAAAAAAAAAAAAAAAAAAAAAAAAAAAATGCCTCCCGGCAGGCCGGTAAGACGAAGTAGATTCCATGCTTGGTTAAATCATTTTTTTACAAATTTAAATATAGGTTATAATTTTCGTTAAATTCTTTTATATTTATCAGCTGCTCAAAATCCAAAATACTATTGTGAAAAAGAATATATTACCAATAGAGAATTGTGTAATCTTTTCAATGGAAGTGAGAAATAAAAGATAGGTTATAAAAGTTTTTCACAAATTTTAATAAATATTTTTCACTCGTCTTGTCGCTCGGTCTCCTTAAAAGTGGGTCCACGGCAAAGATTACAGTGGAAATCTGAGTGCTTTGAGCATGGATGTTTCAAGTCCCCTGTTGTCTTCTGACATTAAACAAACATTCACACACTGACATTAGTCTATAGTTGGCTGTAGGCTCCTTGACTGGAGTATAAGCATAAAACAAGAAAAAAAAAAAAAAAAAAAAAAAAAAAAAAAAATAAATAAATAAATAAATGAATAGGTTATGTTATGATTTTCTTTGAATTATTCAATTTTTTTTTATCAGCTGTTCAACATTTAAATGAAAATGCACCTAAGAAAAAGATTATAGTACCAAGATAGAAAAATGTGTAATCTTTGTAACGCTATAATGAGAAATAAATCTGAATAAGAGCAGCTGATGAAACAAGAAAATAAATAAATAACGTACCTAAGCAACAGTGCGCGTGTAAAACAAAGAACGAGCAATTATACCAATACTTTATCCTTGTCTTTCACATGTAAAATCCCATAAGAAACTAAATAGCTCGTAAAACACGTAAAACACAAGGAAAATTCAAGGAATGGAGCATATGAACTAAAAATATCCTCACGATATATACTAAAATTTTTGAACCAAAAAAACAATTTCTTCATATGAAAACACTGCCAAAAAACCCGAAAAACACATCACTATAACTCTCTTACAACGCAAACACGAAAAAATGACTCGAGTAAAAAAGTTGCGTAACAAAACGGCTAACATAAATTTTCCCAAAAAAAATACTCAAAACAAACACTCCTAAAAATAAACCTCAAAAACACATTTTACGACTCAAACACGGCCCATAACGCGAAAACTAACCGTCAGATTTACACCATCTTCGAACTCATCCAAGAATTAAGCCCAACGAATAGTTGAGACAAATTTCAAAAATAAAAACCAAAAATTACGAACAGGATCGTGGGACATAAAAACGGTTAAAACTGGCTGAAACATACATATAAAGATATATATATATATATATATATATATATATATATATATATATATATATATATATATATATATATATATATATATACAATTTCAACGAGTGGTATTTTCTCACTCAGGGGACCATGAAACGTGCTCATTGATAAAATTTCCCGAAAAATCCAACATCGCACCCTCCGCAATAAGTAGATTCATGGAATCTACTTAAAAAAAAAAAAAAAAAATCTGCACAGAAATCGGTCGATTAGTTAGCGGCCTTCCGTTTTTACAGTGATAGCTCGTGAAACGTGATAGATCGAGGCAGAGCTGCCGATTTGCGTAGATTTAATGACATTTTTAAATTCACCGATGTTTTCACCGGTTGAGAAAAGATTACATAGTTCAACTCAGTGTATGACTGTAATGCACGAAAATACTCTGATAGCTGTAACATTTTCTTAATCGGTGGAAACGCCGTCAATTAATTAAAATATACCGGTTGAGAAAAGATAAAAGACGCTAGTATTTTCGTGCATTACAGTCATACACTGAACTAAACTCTGTAATCTTTTCTCAACCGGTGGAATCTTCGGTGAATTTCAAAATGTCATTGAATCTACGCAAATCGGCAGCTCTGATTATCGAGGCCCCCCTCCCCTCCCCTTCCTTACACGCCCATGGAAAAAAAACTGATCCTCAAGGCGGTTCGATTGAAACCCCGAGAAAGAAATGGATACTTTTGCAAAGTGTCAAATCCGATAAACGCCTTTTCTTTGATTTTGTCAATTCTTGGCCGACTTCTCCAACTTCAGGGACGATTTTCTCGGAAGTGGTTTGCGAAATGGAAAAACTTGTAAGGAACAAAAATGCATATTTTTTTACGAACTTTTGAATAATGCTAATCGTTTTTGGGTTTAATGAAACCGAAAGCATGTTTTCACATAATTTGGCCAAAAAAAGTGAGAAAAATCAAGAAAAAACCCCCGAAACCTCCCTTAAATTTTTGCATACAGCGTTTTCACGGCCAAAATCGACAAGAGCGCCTAAAATTACAGCAAAGTACCTATTTACGAGCATTCAGAACAATTCACGAGGGAGTTATGACAATTTTTCAATTTGTTTTTCGGAAACTTTGCAACACTGTAACTCGAAAAGACTACAATTTCGGACCCATGTTTAGAGGGGAAAAAAGTCTTATTTTGACCCCAAAAATACGTGGTAAAAATATTTACTATCAATTTTGGGACACCCTGTATACATAAAATTTTCAACGAGTGGTATTTTCTCATTCAGGGGACCATGAAACGTGCTCATTTGATAAAATTTCCCGAAAAATCCAACATCGCACCCTCTGCAATAAGTAGATTCTTGGAATCTACTTAATACAAGGGGTCTGTGAGACCCCACTCTGAGAGATGAAGGTCAAATTCTACATTTAAATATTTTATTGTTCAGTTATTCGTTCCAAAAATATAAACATGAAATAAATGAATAGACAAATAGATAAATAAAGAAATAAAAAACAAATAAATAACTTAACAAACGGACAAATTGGTGAATAGATACCTAAATAGATAGATGGATTAATAATTGCCTTTGTGTTTATTTAAATGATAAAACATAGCTCCATGAAGTCGTTCGTAAAAAGATTTTTTTTTTTTTTTTTTTTTTTTTTTTTTTTTTTTTTTAAATATATGTAATTGCATGAAATGCCTGCTCCAAGGTCAAATGCTCACGATATTACAGCAACATATGTTCGCACAGTGAGCCTTCAATTTTTAAGGTTAAACTTCATTAAATTTTTCAAATTTTCACGATTTCAGAAAAAAAACGAAAATTTATATACCTAGGACACTTTTCGGTAACGTGCGAATAATTTTAAAATTAGCTCGGTCCCTTATCAATCGTTTATTTGGAACAAGAAGGAGGCACTTCACTTGTTTAACGTTGATGTGTGAGGACAGTATGACTTAACGTGTATTCCAGCAACATTGCGTATTTTATGCATTCAAATTCATGCAAAAGACCAAGTTCAAATGTTTTCACTGCGCATCCAAGACTTCGATCTTTTTCACGAGTTTAAATAAAGAAAAAGCAACGTTAACGGACTGCACACTCCGCTACCTACTAATATCGAGGAGGGCTAAAAGTATCATAAATTGCGTGTTAACAGTTCATGAGATATACCAGGATGTTCAAAGAAAAAGTTTCCACTGCGATTTTTTCAGCAACGGCTGCAGTTATCGAAAAACTGCTAGACATAATGACATATGTCTAATATTAACTTGAGAGGGGTCCATTTTGTGGAGGTCTCTTTTTTATCCATCCACCTAGGTCTGGATAGGGCTGGAAGCCCTATTGTTATATTCCTGAATCTTCATGTACTTACAAAAATGCATTTTTTCAGCGTTAACCGCGGAAGTCAATGTCGCTCTTTGTCTTCGATTTATTATCGAAACTCAAAATTGATATAGAGCCATCTTCAAAAATTCGTAGCTCCCCTTTAAATGGCCAAAATTAAAAAAAAAAAACTTTGAATCAAAAATGTTCGAACAAGCACTTGGTTGGGGGGGGGGAGAATACGACGGTTCCCAACAATTTCCTAAAAATGAATTCAGGGCTCTCAAATTTTTTTCGTTTTTTTGATAATTTTGACAACACCGGTACTTTTCACGAGGAACTTTCAAGCATAGACAAAAATGGTTTCAAAAATAGACTGGAAATCGCCGCAGTCGTCACTTTTATCCAAAGATTACTTATACATACAGATATGGCATTAGCCCGAATTTTGTTAAGTTGACTCCGGCCGTGATACAACCGGGCATACAGAGGGGATCATAAAGATTACAGAGAAAAGATTACATTTTCCATGTTTGTCTGTTACAAAAGTGTTCCGTATTCCACGTTCCACCGTTCACGTTCCGTGTTTGTTCGAGTTCCGCAAACAAACACAGGAAAAGTGGGAAACGTAATCTTTTCGAACCAGAATTCTGTAATCTTTATGATCCCCTCTGTATGCCCGGTTGTATCACGGCCGGCGTTTTATCCATTTTCACTTAACACGGGCGAGATGGCTAATGCCATATCTGTATGTATAAGTAATCTTTGCTTTTATCAATGGGAAGCCCTAGCCCCTAGCTCCAAAGCCTAAAAATCCGCAAATTTAATTGCAATACTAGGTCACATCTGGTATGGCTCATTTTTTTTAATAGGAAAATTTACGTAATTCAGGGTTTGAATGATAAGTTTTATGGCTTTGAAGGGTTTCAAATCGGGTTTAATGTGACAACTTTCACGATTCTCAGTCCATGTTTTTGATGAAGTTAATAGTTTCCCCGTGAAAACCGGAGTTGCCAAAATTTTCAAAAAAAAAAAAAAAAAATCGAGAGCCTCAAATTCAAATCTGGGCAAACTTTTTGAGACCGTCATTTTTTTTTTTATTTTTTTATTTGTAATCTTGCTTAGCAGAACATTTTTGATCCAAGTTTGTTGAATTTGGACCATTTATAGAGGATCTGCAAATTTTTGAAAATGGCGCTACACCGAACTTTGAGTTTTGATAAATCAAAGACGAAGAGCGATATTGAATTTCGTCTCAAAAAAATGTGTTTTTATAAATACGATAAGTTCATTAGACACCTATCTATCCGTTTTTCGACGTATGCAGTCAGTAATGAAAATATCGTAGGGGAAACTTTTTTTGAACACCCAGAATAGACTGTTCATAAATTTTCTCACACTCAGAGAAGAGTTGTCGATATTTACCAAACGCTTGATCTGATGCGCCAACTGTTGAGGAAAGCAAGATCAAAAATTGATGCATACTCTGCAAAAGTTATAAATTTTCCGTGGATGCGGAATTTTGATGGCCTTGATGTTCCCAGAATAATAGCGGAAATTTCTCCAACATTTATCTGTGCACTCCGTTGCAAAACCATTTGGTAAACATAGGGACCTAAATTTTCTCTCAGATAAAGTACATATAGCCGGCCGATTCTTGGTCTTATACTTCATACCGGTAGAGGGTTGAGTCGGTCAGCTAGAGCACTAGAGAGCGCAGCATTTTGAACTCAGGGGTTTGATGTGCGTCGCGTCGTGTTGTTGCAAAGTAGTACATTTCTACTTGACTCGCCAAGTTTCATTTAACTCGAATAAAGTATAACTGTGTTTCATTTTTACAAGTTATTTAAAACTTTTAAGAGGAATTTGCACGTCTATCATGACTAAAGCCCCTTTTAGTCGTAGAGTAACAGAACTTTAAAAAAAAATAAAAAATACAAACTGTACATTCATTAAGGAGGCATGCCTGTGCAATGCGCATAGAATCAGCGGAGCATTGTTTGATTCCGCTGTTGAATGTGCGTCATCTATGCAGACTGTGAATATTCCGGGAAAAAATGTTATGCTCTCATCATAAAAGAGCCCCTCAGTTTCAAACGGGCCTGACAAAATTGCGACATTAAAATTTCCCTTCATATTTCATTTTTTGAGCGTGCCATACGAAGTATATATGGCAAGCTTATCTTACTCTCGGTTTGCTGTATACAATGAATTAATAAAATTCAGTGTAGGAGGCGCCCTCTGGTGGCCGTGTGTGTTTTGGAGATTTAGTTTCCAGGATATGAATAAAAAATTAAATGCTCGGGTCGGACACTGTGCATTTTCGAGAAATTTTTGAGTACGTACGTCGTACACTGAGACACTCAGACACGTTTAAATTTTTTATTTGGAGTCATTTGATGCCTTCCCCGTTTTTGTTTTTTTTTTTTTTTTTTATACTTTCCCGTTGAGATATCAGCGCTGACTTCAGTCTTTGATTTGTCTTCGATGCATACACACGCAGAGTGCGTAAGTGTGTTGGCGGCTTCGTCGCACACGCACAGAAAGTATGTTTGTATGTATACTCTTTTTAAAGAAACCTAAACAAATAATTCCCCCCCCCACCCTAAAATCGACCCTCTCCAGATTTTGGAGCGTTTGTGAACAAGGATGTGCCAAAAGCAGGGTGGTTGATTTGGGGGATGGTTTGGGGGGGAGACTTTAACAAGAATGCCGGAATTCATAGAGGGCCAAGGCGGTAGTTTTTTGAGGGTGGGGAAGTTGAATGTCAAATAGGGAATTAAAATTAATGTAAGTCAGTAAATTTCGTACTAACAGTACCCTACGTCCTTTGAATTATGAAGCATGCCGCCTGAATTTTTCCCAGAATATAATCAATTGGGTTTCAGTTAAAAAATTAAAACACAAAAGAAATGTTGAAGCTTGAATGTAGGCCTGTTTGAAACAAGAGGGATAAAAAGAACGGATCTGATTGTGAGTATAACTGACCCATCCCGCGACACATCTTGTACGATTTTGACGACCACACTATTTTTCCATACATCGATTCTCTAGGAGGCTGTCAGAGTGTCAGCCTCTTCAAGAGTAAAAATCTGTCTAAAATCTTTGAACCCGGTTACTATATTGAGAAATATGAGGGATCGTTATCTGATGTTTTTGCATCTCTTTCCAGTGTTGGCTCTCCCTTTCGGATTCTTCGACTCCCCCAATAAATGCTCGAAGCGGTGTCTCGACAAGAACGGATATTATTCGAACAGCCCCAATGATGTGAGGCCCATCACCCGCGGCAAGGTTTACTGGAAAATCAAATGTTTCTGCTTGATAACGGATGACTTTAAATCGTTTCTTAACAATATAGATAAAAAGGCCTTGAAGTACTACGTTAAACTCCATAGATTCGGCCTCGCGAAACGAGCGAAGGCGAAGCTGAGCAAAGAACACGGTATAAAGTTTTACGATAGTGTCATGGGTCTGTCCATGAGCCAGTATGGAAGGATGATGTCAGAATCGAAGGACAGTGAAATCCTCTGGGCACGTCTCCCCAGTAACGTCGCGGCGTGCCACTCCGAGATCCAGAGATTCCACTCCGAATTCTAGGTCTGCTAGTCCGAGGGGATCAAAGAATGCCAGTCCAGATAGATCCAGGTTTGCTAGTCGAGCCGTGTCTGGGCATACCAGTCCTAGTCGATCCGGACGTACCAGTCCTAGTCGATCCGGACGTACCAGTCCTACTCGATCCGGGCGTACTAGTCCTGCATCCGGATCTGACATACCAATTGGACGCGGAACTACTGAAGTAAAAAAATCCGGGACTTACAGTCCTACTCGACACAAAAGTGATTCTCCTGGTCGACACGGAGGTCTCGCTGGAAATGGTCAAGAAGATGATAGTGATAGTGATAGTGATAGTGATAGTGATAGTGATTCAGAAGATGATGACGAAGACGATGATGATGATGATAATAAGGATAATCAAAATCATAGCAGAACACCCACACCCGTATCGGGCGCGGGCTTAGCATGCGATAGGAATGGTAATTGCCATGGTAAAGCCCCACGATCTACCGAGACCAAAGCAAGATAACTCTCTCAGAGACTAACGACGGAAACGGGTCCTTCGCTAACTTTGTTTGTTCCAACAATACATCATGGATGTTTCAAAAGAGTCTTAACTAACGAATGAATGGGGACAAAACGAAACTCGAGGGAAGTTTCGAACTTTTTGAGAACTACTAACTGGCTTATTTAAAATTTTCGGGGGGGGGGGGAGGAGGGCGGCGCGGCACTCTTGGGGGGGGGGGTTTCCGTCGGCCCATACAACTCAAAATTTTCAAATGGTAACCCCTGTCTAGAGATATTTTGTACAAAAGGGCTTAAAATTCTAAGACTTTTGGCGCAAATCGGACGTCGATATCGTATTCCGTTTTCGATATACATCGATAGTCAAAGTTCGATTTTGACCAATTTTCAGGCACATAAAACTGAGCATTTTACCGCAAACCGCTGGTCGATTTATCGTTTTAAGTTTTCGATAAATCGAAATTTGACAACGAAATCCAACTTTGCCATTCGATATATCGTTAAATATAACCTCACTCAAAAGGGATGTATCACTCAAAAGGGTTTGTGCCTCGGAATTTTTGAGTAAGCCTCCCGGAGAGGCAATTTTTTAAAAACCATGGGGGGAGGGGGCTGTAACACCAAATTTTGACTGAATTCATGTCAAAACTGAATTTTGTCCTGAGGAAAGCTTGCGTTTTAGAGTATTTTAGACTCCACTTTTTTTTTTTTAAATTCCGCTCTTTTAAATGGAAGTTCTGATTTTTTGAAAGTGGGTCAAAATCAAACTTTGACTTTTGATATATTAAAAACGGAATACGATATCAACGTCCGATTTGCGCCAAAAATCTTAGTATTTTACGAACATTTGTAAGATAGAGGGGTTGCCGCTTGAAAATTTTGTGTTGAGAGCGGACCCCCCCCCCCCCCCCTCAGGAGTGCCCCCGCCCCCCTCCGGAGCGCACCCCTCTCCCCCAGAAATTTTGGATACGCCAGAAAGTAGTTCCCATTAAGTTTGAAACTTCCCTCGAGTTTCGTTTTTCCCATTTATTCCATCAAAAGCTATAAAATGGGGGGGGGGCTCTTTTGAAACACCCTGTATAAAGCATGAATTTGATATCGACCAGTTTTCACAAAATCATCATTCTTCCGAAAAAGATCGAAATTCAAATAACCAAAGGGGGTCTCCCCATGAAATCCATTTCTCTTCCAAATTGTATAATTTTAAGCTATATTGTATGTATCGGTGTATCAAATATCAAATATCAAATATTAATAATAATTGACGTGTTCGACACTTTAAATAATAAGTGACAACAGATGATAATAATCGTGAGAAAAATGCAAACTACTACTACTCGATCCTTGCAAAAAATGAGCTAAAATTACAAAGTAAACTAATTAGAAAGTTCGTCAACCATTGCAATTATTTGATTAAAATTTTATCTTCTTTTAACTCCTATCATTTTTTATCGTGAAGTTTTGATTGTTCTGAATTCCGGGAGGGGGGGGAGCGGCAATTGCCCCCTTTGCCCCCCGCCGCGGGACGCCCGTGGCCTCGGGACTAAGTTGCGCGTCGAAATCTCTGGCGAAAATGGAAAATAAAGTCAAAAGCATCGAATTTGGAAAACGGCCGATCAATTGAACAAATCGACTTGCTACAAGTACAACATTTGGTACTTTTCACTTTCATTTTACGTTTAGTTTCGCAAACGATTTGACGCAGATTTACTCGAGATTCTCCCCGAGGGGTTCATTAACAGGACCTTTTGATCAAAAAGCAGTCAAAGCACCACCTCGAAAAAACGGCTTTGCTGCAGGTCCAATTTCCGCAAATATAGACTGTATTATTATTAGCAAATCGATAATAATCAGTCCATTTTCAGCTTGTTTTCTATAATGATTAGCGGTTCAACGCATTTATCCCAGAGAAGAATATAGTACGGGGAAATGAATGCGATTTTGCCATTGAATTCGTGGTCGGATTCTAAAATTCACTGCGGTATAATATGTAGATTATAGATTACAATATTTTTAGGTAAGTATATACATACATATATACTTGAAGTCCCCTGCATATCAAAGTGTCTGGTCATAAGAACAGGTAAAGAAGAAGGAGCTCTGGAGCAGCCCAAAAATGCGTCTTTATATACACGGCGCGGCGCTTACGGCAAGAAGGCGTTCGTCAGTGGCGGATCTAGTGATATTTGCTGGGAGGGAGGGGCAGAGGTATGTTTTGGTGCTCTGTCCGATTTAGTGCCCCCCCACACCGGGGGATATGGGAGCATTGGATTATGGAATACCCCTCAGCAGACAGGGGGGTCCGGGGGCGCTCTCACCCCGGCAAATTTTGAAATGTCGATACCGCTGGATAGCAATTTTCAGCTATTTTAACCCTTTACTGCATGATTTTTTTTTTTTTTCAATAAAACAATTTTTTTTTTTTTTTTCAGTACAATTTTGATCCTTGAGACAGGGAAAAATAGTGAAAAAATTCTTTCCATTATATTTCAATGGTAAATAGCCTGAATATTAATTGTTCCAAATATGGCCTTACCCGTATTTAGGTATCCATGCAACTGAAAATAAAGTTTTCAGGCTAAAAAAAAAGAAACTTAAAGTAGTAAAAAATAAGTTAGTAAGTTTCAATAGTTGTTTTTTTTGTATATGGTACCCCTGCGTTACTCCCAAACATAACAATGAAAATCGGAAAATCTCTATCAGATTTTCAGTAAGCTATTTTCAACCACTCTGCACGTTCTCTATCCTGTGCTGCGCGCTCTAGGACAAAATCGACAATTCTTACTCGTTTAGTATCTGTTCCACATGTGACCCACCATGCAGCGACAGTACAACTCAAGTCCCCTACTTTTAGATAAGGCTTCAAAGTAATTGTTCCAGATCTGGGCACATCTGCAGTTAAGGGTTAAAAGGGAAAAATTAAAAGATTTTGCTGAGAAATATTGTTTGTTTTTCATCTCGTTTCGCCGACCGTCGCAAGGAAAAGATGAACTGGAAAATGTTGAACTTATATATAGTACTCCTAGATCGCATTTAAAAGCTGACTTGAAGGAGGTAATAACTGCAGCTTTTTCTTCCAAATATCTTGTCGTACGCAGTCCCGACGGTCACAAGAGATGAGGGTCTGGGAGGATTGGGGCCTCCCCCAGAAAATGTTGAAATTTCAGTACCCGTATCACAACTTAGCTATTAAGGCCAAAAGAGGCGCCTTAAAAAGGCCTAAAGAGGCGCTCTCCGCCGAGGTTAAACAAATGATGAAATTGATTCGTTATGGCGGACTGAGTTGAGGCTATGAAGTTGAAGCGCCACGTAAAGAGCTCAAGGGGCGCCTTACTCGGAGATCGAAGAAGCGTCTTTCAAAGGTCAAAAGAGGCGCCTCTTTATAACCGACGCGGTACATTAGGAGCATTAAATTAGTCTGTCTCTAAGATTGAAAAAGGGCGTCTCTTCCAGGTCAATAAGGCGCTTCCCCGACAAAAACTGCGAGGTGCCTTTCATCGAAGTCCACAAATTTGTGCCTTTTGCGGACACCAATATTAGCCGTCCATTGTGGCCAACTGAAGAGACGCACTAAATTACTTAAAAGATCAGAAGAGGCGCGCCATTCTCTAAAGTTGAAAAAGTGCCTTTGTCTCGGGCCAAAAAAGGCGCCCTGCGACAGAAACGAATGTGTCTCAGTAGGGTCAAGAAGAAGCACCTCCTTATGATGGACAAAAGATGCATCTCCTTGGGGCCTCTTCAAGACCAAAATAAGCACCTCCGAAAGGATAAAAAACAAGCGCTCCACTACGAAGTTAAAGGAAGGCGTCGCGTCGGGGCCAATGAAAGCGTTTTTGTTTATGATAAAAAAAAAGGCGCCTTTCATGATGCGAGGCCCAAAACAGGCGCCTTCTTGGGGCCGATATAAGCGCTTGTTTACGACCAAAAGAGGCACCTCATTGAGTCTCAAAAGTTCATTTGTAGAACCAAAACCGACAGATTCTTTGAAGTTTGAAAAGGCGCCTCCTTAGGGACAAAAAAGCGTCTCTTCGAGGTCAATGAAAGCGCTTTCTTTAAGGTCAAAACAGAAGCACCTTCGAGCGCAGAGTGAATTTATAGGCAAACTTCATCAATCTTCATCCTTGATTAAATCAATTTCATTTATTTGTCTTTTTTTTGCCTCCTTCTTTTTCCTATTTTACCTCTTGATTTTCTTCATCCTCTAAACTCTACAGCCTTGATTTTGCGCTATTCGAAAAAAGATCCGGCACTGCGTTCGTCATATCTCCAGTAGCGGCCCGTGAGATTTGGCAACCATGCATTTTTCCCACTTAAACTTAGGTAAAAAATCGATTCAAGCGGAGGCTGGCAGCCTCCTCGAGTTTCGATTGTTTTCCATGTATTTAAATGGGATAAAAACGCTGTTGCCAAATCGCACGAGCCGCCACTGCATATCTCTCAACAAATCAAATTCTGCGAAAAACGTAAGTAAACGAGTTTATAGTAAAAACAGTGTTTGGAGATGGATTTTTTTTGAAACCCGATTAATGTCTTCAAAAATCCATAGATTTAAATTTTGTATAATAGATACACCTCCTCGAAGGAGGCAGGTGTTCCAACGGCCATCTTATGGAGAAAAAGATCAGTGAACGCCCGGCCATGCGACATTCTATAACCCAGCAGTCAAT
The DNA here is from genome assembly GCA_011764245.1 of Trialeurodes vaporariorum. NCBI lineage: Eukaryota > Metazoa > Arthropoda > Insecta > Hemiptera > Aleyrodidae > Trialeurodes > Trialeurodes vaporariorum. The sequence goes on from VMOF01000002.1 coordinate 80,081,618, forward strand.
CAGAAGTTATACCTCGTAAGTACATTGCCACTCTTTTATATACAGGAACTCGCTAGGTACGAGAATGGACTTACTATACAACACACAACTGCATGTAATATTTGCTCCTCAGACGAATTCCTTCGGTGAATTCTACAACTCTATACCTATCGTCCCGATTGATACGACGCGACGCAACGCAACGCGATGGATAGCAAAAAATAATTGCCCGGCAGATACCATTACCCGTGTTGAAAATTGCCGATAACTATTCCTACGCAGCTGTGCCGTTTTTGCCTACCCCTGAAAATGAAGGGGTTTCAAAACACGAGATACTGTTCCTGCTTAATCAGGAGGACGTGAACGCTAGTGCAGGATAGTTTGGCAATCAATGCTTCCATTTTTAGGCTATTCAATGGCATTCTATAATCCATCGGTATTCAACCGGTTGAAGCAATTAAGATTACTACTCATTTGAGTATTTCTACAAGTCATAGTTATACTTCTCAACTGATACAAGTAATGCTTTCTTCAACCTATGGATTCACCGATGGATTGAAAAATGCCATCAAATATCCGCAAAACGGAAGCATTCTAAGCAATTAAGTTACGGATAAAGAGCATTATTTTAACTTTTTTATGCTGATAACCTGGACCCAAAAGATGTAAGGCGCCGACCGCAACGGGTACCTACCTAAGAACCGTGAAAAATGTGACTCTTCTAAGGCTAATTTTTTATTCAGAACACAATAACGAAACAATCCTTTTGATTTGAGGTTAAAAAAAGAGGCAAAAAAACCGAAAACTCAGAAGAAGAACCAAATATCCACTTCATGGTGACCTAAACAGAATAGCCATGGCGGTGAGGGCTTGTGAAAAGTCGAGTAAGTATGTATAATATTACGCTCCCATTTGAACTTGTGCAAAAGTATCCGCATTTGTAAGAGGGGGGGGGTGGAGTGAAGTGGAGCCTCCCTTGGATCGATTCTTTTCTACTGATTGACGTGGAAGCAACAAAATTGCATTTCACGAGCTGCCACTGAGCCGCGCACGGTAACCTCTTTCGACACTCGAATAACATTTTTAACAATGTATTCAAATTTTTATGTAACACAAGAATTTTTGAAATCGCAACTTGTTGTTTTTCTTCTCCCCATACATTGACCCGCCATTTATCTGCAGAAAAAGATACCACCCTGCTTTTTCTTTTCATTTCTTTGATATTCTTAACTTAAGGTAATTTATGTTTCATCAAAGCTTACCTATCACACTCCTGATGTTTTTCATTTTGTCTGGATCACAATTTTAGTCAACTACACGCAGACACAAGCTATAAATTATGTAGGTAAACGGCCGACTAGTGTAGAATTGAAAGTCGACAGCACCATTGAAATTACGAGCACCGGGATGCGAATAATACTGCATGTGACATAATATGACAGGAAAAACTTTACAAAAGAGTGAAAACAGCAAAGTAAATTGCGACGCGTAGGGCGGTTAAGCGAAACTCGAGCAAATGCACAAATCGAATTGCGTCCGATAGAAAAAAATTCACCGAACGTGATCCGTAAAATTAAAAAAACAAAAACAAAAACAATCGAAACTGAACACTTAGTGACAAAATGTGAGTTGCCGTAGAACACAAACAACGGCCAAGTCGGCGGCTCGTAAATAAATAAAATACAAACGAGACACTTTTTATTTGAAAAAAGAAAGGAGAAAATGTAAACGCGTAACTTGCACACAAGTCTCAGGGTTCAATGATATTTGTTTACATTGATTCACGCCGCATCGAGGGGCAGAAACGATCGATCAAGCGCTGTCGGAAATCGACGAGTTAAAATCACTAGAAATACCGTCGAAGGCTTCGTCGAAAGAATTTACTCACTCAGATCACAGCTGTTAAATGAAATTTCAGTGTCTATAAATGGCTCTAAAAACTAACAAACGACAAAAGTAGTCGATTTCATATTATTGATGATTTCGGACTTCAAATTGTACTGTTATAACCACTGTGCGCGGGTCTGAAAACGAATCAAAGGACCCCGCGAAACGCGATACCGATAAAAAATAATAGTTGATAAAAAATGGAGGAGGAAGGGGAGACGGTAATTGATAGATAGGTGCAATAATTATTAAACGGGAAGAAACGCGCTGATGAGGAAATATAAATAAATCTGTGTTACACTTGAAACGGGCGAAACTCTTCACATTCGATCGACTTGACACTTGAAATTAGTTAGATAAACAACAAAGGCGTCTTTATACTATCGATGAGTGCCAGCAAAAGCGACTCTCACACGCGGGTCAAAGGCCAAACAGACGAAGCAGCGCAGCCCGGTCGTGGGTCTCGTATCAATGCATGTAAAGTATATAACGATTCAAGCTACACATATAGCAACAAGCAGCAATTCTTAATTTGAGTGACGTCACAAAGAGAGGAAATTAGGACTGCCCGATTGGACGTTTATACTTTATAGGTCTCCCCTACCTTCCACACTGCTCTGTTTACATATCTACTGACATTGTAGCCTCGATGCGATGAATGCTGAGAGAGAGAACAGCAAGTGATTTGGAATATATGATGACCCAGTGATCGTCGAAAAGGCATCAGGCAGCAGGCTGCAGCACTTTATATGTTAATATGAACAATAAAACAAGGAGCCAATGATTTGCGTTTTGCATCTTTCAGATTTGAAGGCAGGGGCGCCATTTCAGATTTTCCTTGGGGGGGGGGGGGGGGCAAGGCCCTCCAAAAATTTGGATGACTTTTTTTTTTTGCCTGACATCTTCAAAAAATCTCTCTGACTTGACTTTTTGGCCACATTGAAAATCCTTGGGGGGGGGGGCCAATTGCCCCTCCTGCCATCCCCCAAATGGCGCCACTGTTTGAAGGTGTTTTTATAGGTGTATCCATATTTGTAGACGATATTTTACAGCGCAAAATATTCACCACATAAAGAGAAAAAATATTTGCGTTATTTATGCAGAATTGGGAAAGTATATTGACAAATTGGCCATTTTTCAGAAAATGCACGTAGTCCAACTTTGGAAATTGGAATCATCATAACCTTAGTTAGTGGAACAGTGCTGAACGGCGCGGCGGTTCCACCTTGTTGAAGGTATCGACTCGCTGCTTCTGAGCGGCAGGAGTCTTGGTGAGCAGGAGTTGGGCCACTCCTGATTGGAGGCCGGAGCCTCGTCTTGGTAAGTTGGGCCCAAAGATTACTTATACTCCAGATATGGCACTAGCTAAAATCTTGTTGAGCGCCTTCATTGCTAAAACACATACACTGGCCCACGGTTGTCGGTTTGTTTACGTTTCGGCGAGCGAGAGACGCGCGGGCGGGATGGGGCCAGTCGACTGGCCCACGACCCCCACCCCGCCCGCACGCTCCTCGCTCACCGAAACGTAAACAAACCGTGGGCCAGTGTATGTGTTTTAGCTCGGTTTTAGAAATGAAGGCTCTCAACAAAATTTAACACAGGCGAGATAGCTAGTGCCATATTTGGAGTATAAGTAATCTTTGGTTGGGCCACTCCGAATTGGAGGAGCCTCAAATGCAGGGCTGCCGTTTTGCGTATAATCATTGCTATTTTTCAATTCACCGATGATTCCACCGGTTGAGAAAAGATTACACAGTTCAGTTCAGTGCATGACTGTAATAAACTAAAATACTCGCATCTGCAATCTTTTCTCAACTGGTGGAGTCGTCGATGACTTTAAAAAACTTGCGGATATTTTAATTCAATAGGTGGATTGTATTTATATACCTGATTTCCTTAGTTTATAATCGGGTTAGACGACTATGGCCATTTCAGAATAAGATTCCATCTTCAGGTCTTGAGTAGAAAAAACACACATCGAAAAATTAAAACTTAAATAATAAATAAATAGAGCAAAAATGTGTTCATCGTCACGAGAATAAAAAATAAAAAATAATAAATCATGAATAATACACTTGTAACCGTTACGCGAAAAAAGAACCGTGATGGTGCACCGATATCAGACCAATCATTGGTCTGATATTGATCGAGTAGAAATGACCAGTGACACCTGAGGTAGAATCACTCTGAGGATCATCAAAGAGGGGGGGGGATTGGAGGTGGTGGTGTCGAATTTTCTTTGGAAAGCTTACATGAAATGCGAGTCAAGTGCGAAGACCTGAGCCAAGACATGAGAATAAGCAGACAGCTAGGCTCTGAATTGGTCAGCTTGGAACTTACTTTATTTTTGTGTGTGGAGCCGTCACTATGCATGTGTTTGTGGTGCTTGATACCTAAGAAAATAAAGGTATAACACGCAGGGTCGGACTAGTCAGGGCCGCTAGGGCTGCGATCGCGGTCTTAAGTTTCGCTTTTCGAGGCCCGAGGGGGCCGCCAAATGGAGAAAATGAAGAAATTTATAAATGAAAAAATGAATAATGTAGGTATCAAAGAAGACAGTAAATATATTACACTAAAGAAAAACTATTGTAAGCTAATTGAATTAGCTTAAAAGGATCGAAAATGCATTGAGACTGGCCAAGTCCGCTCTAGTTCATGCGATGCGGACCGACATTTGGCAAATCTGGGGCCCACGACCGGATAAAAAGGGAGCCTTCGAATGGATTAAAACGAAGCCCCCGATCGGGCCAAAACGGGGCCCCCAAGGAAGTCTAAAATTCAGCAATGAACTCACGTAACTTCTATAACGGCAAGTTCGTAATGGTGGAGAGACGCAGGTATCATGGGAGATTCCTGTCTTAATTATGTCACTTCCTCTACGGAAACACAGAGACATGTCATTAATTTAGATGGGAATCTCCCATGATACGTGCGACGACCTGCGTCGCTCTGTCACTAAGCCCGATTCTGAGAGAGTGAATTTCGTGATTTTTAAGTGTACACATCGTCATTTTTACGGATTTCAATGCAAGAATCGACTCTTCAATCCCCTGTAGTAAAAGCTGGCAAGAGCCCCATTGTGACTCTTGTTTAATTTTTTAGTCACTGGTGTTGTATGAGAAGCCCCTTTGACTCATGTGAGGTAGAAACATAAAAGAGAATAATTTGAAGGAATATACCTTCCGTCACAATAATGGTTCAAAAACTCACTCAAGGTTGGTTGCTCAGAGCCAACGGCGGCGGCTCGTGAAATACGACACATCAATGTCTACTACATTTAAAACTATAGAAAAGTATCGATTTCTTGGGGATTCAATTGCACCCCCTGATGATCGATACTTTTCTATAGTTTTAAATGAAGTACCTAGACATCGATTTATTGCATTCCACGAGCCTCTACTGCACTGAGCACTGTTCCGGTTCGTTCCGCTTAGCGCAGCCTCCCATAGGCTCTTTGGCACAGTTCGCCCACCGAACCGCACCGGTGACTTCGGCCTGCGCGCGTTTGGCGGCTCTCAAACAATGCAATAGAGTAAATTCATTTAAATTGGATGCATAAAAGGAAAGAAAACCTTATAAAAGAGTGAAAACAAAACCTCGGTTGATTAAATACATTCGAGTAAAATTTTGATCGACGAAACAATGAAACCTATTTTCGCCCACAGGTTGCATTCAAATTGCGCGCTTATAATCAAAAAAGGTAAAAATACTTCATGCCTATTATAGGTTGTCCCAGGAATGATTGGACTTGACAACTGTAGCTTTGAATGGAAACATCAGCTTCCATCCACAGATAGGGCAACCTGATTGGTCAGGAGCAGTAAGAAGCTGATGTTTTCATGAAAACCATAGAAGTGTCAAATCCAATCTTTTCTGGGACAAGCTATAACAGTGCTTATTATTTCGTTTTGCGTTTTACAATATTTATTTTTCTTTCAATTTATTATTGCATTTTTCTTTTTCAACAACAGATTTTCTGGAGGGGCCTGCCCCCCTCCTCCAGCCCCATAGTAGCTACGCCCATGGTTAACCTCCCCTTAATGATTAATATTCATTCATAAAGCTAGATCGTATAAACTATACAGTTCCTTCGCATTCTGAGATAAAAATGAGAACAGTTGTGGATTGCAGTTCTTGGCTCGATCAAGGCGAGCTAGAATTCACCTTCTAGTTTTCTCAGCCTCAATCTCCCCAGGACTCACCACGTGGAGGTGCCTGCACTAGAGTCCCTTATTTTTTTTTTTTTTTGTTCAGTAGAGGGGAAAACCCTCATTATGAGGAAAACCCCCTCCCATTCTTAGACTTCTAATCTCACTTACGGACACCATGTCGCGCTGCTCAAAAATGCAACAGTTGTTGGCTGAAATTGACGAACTTACGCTAAAAACACAAATTTGAGGAACGCCAGCACCTACGAGCATGCTTCAGGAAGATACCCTGAAAGTTTCAAGTTGAAACACTCAAAAGTAAAGCCGGAAATTATGAAATGCAAAAAATTCCCATAAACCTCAATGATAGCGAGTGAGGCAGATAGACGTATTATCACTCGCACTCACTCACACTCACTAAGCTTTTAGCAAAGTGAATTTCATAATTTACGGCTTCAATTCTGACCAAGTTGCTCGTTTTAGACTGAAAAGATCCTTAAAAAAAAAAAAAAAAAAAAAAAAAAAAAAAAAAAAATCGGGTGCTTACGTTATTAGATTCTGCATTTTATCTATGGTTTCAGTTTAAAACGTCAAAAACACGACTTTTCCGAAAAGCGACTAGTGGCACTATCCATCGGATTGAAATCTGGACAATTTTCGCCTGGAATCACCTTAACCCCCTTGTGGGCCACGCCCGAGAAAACTCGTTTTTCTCCTCGAGTCTATTTCACATTGATTCATTCTTCATTCCGGATAAATGCAAATATCGATGAAAACACTACAAGATGAGATCTCATCGGGCGCCTTCAATTCGTCGGATAGGCAATTCCAACTCCACCGAGTACGAACAGTTAACTACCTTCCCTGTATAAACGGAGGAGTGGTGTTCTCTTGAACTATAACCTGGTCAGGGTAGGACTGGCCAGGGCCGCTGGGCCGCGATCGCAGCCTGAAGTTTCGCTTTTTGAGGCCCGAGGGGGCCGCCAATACGAGAAAATGGAAAAATTTAAGAATGAAAAATGAATCATATATCAAAGAAGGCAGTAAATACATTACACTAAAGAAAAACTATTGTAAGCTAATTGAATTAGCTTAATATAAGGATCGAAAATGCATTGAGACTGGCCAAGCCCGCTCTAGTTTACGATGAGGACCGATATTTGGCAAATCTGGGGCCCACGACCGGATAAAAAGGGAGCCTTCGAATGGATTAAAACGAAGCCTCCGATTGGGCCAAAACGGGGCCCCCGTCAACCTGAGGGGTATTCCATACCCCCCAAAAACCCACAGTAAATAAGGCACGTGAAAAGAGGTGGCGTCACTTGCCAACCCCCCCCCCTCTCAAGAATTAATATCTGACTGCACCACCGAAGATAATAAGTTACTTTATCTGGACTATAGGCCGCATCCGAGCATAACCTCTTGCTGATATTTGGGTGGGTTTAAAAAGTATCAAGAGAAGCCCGCTATGATCTGGATCCTTTTAATAAAATGAAAGAAAATAAGATAAGTCAACGATATAACTAAAAAATGAAAGAAATTAAGAAACAAGGAACTCTAATTTATCAGTTGAAAACCCTGGTAAAACTGAGCACCAAAGAGCACCTAACATTGTTCCAATTGTCACCTAAATTAGGTGACACCAAGAATTTTTGGTGATATCACCTAATTTAGGTGACAATGGGTCTGTTGCAAACTTTTGCTACAACGATAAGGAGTGTTTCATGGTATGTAAAATTGCCCGAAAAGTCTATTGGTGGCATCAGAAAGTCATGAAATGCGATGATAAACTCACAAGAGACGTATAATGTAATCCAAGATGGCGGTAAAATATCGAGCAATCTGTATGCATACACCTTTAACATCCAAGGATTGCCAACGTTGACAACCTCACAGCTTCAGAGGTTATGTGTTTATTTACATTGTGATTGGGTGCGATCGAGATTGTGAGGTTGGCTATCCTTGGATGTTCGTGGTTCATGCATACAGGTTGCTCAATATTGTACCGCCATCTTGGATTTCATTAAACGTCTCTTGTGAGTTTTATACTGCATTTTATGACTTTCTGGTGCCACCAATGGACTTTTCACGCGATTTTACGTGAGATTGAACACTCTATAGCGCTGTAGCAAAAGTTTGCAACAGACCCATTGGAACAATTTTAGATGCTCTCTGGTGCTCAGTTTTACCAGGAAATAGCGTAAAAACAGCCTCGTTTTAAGTTAATTTTAAAAGAAATGAGGCCTGAGGAGGGCCGGGAGGCCCCTGAATGGAGGGAGGGGCCTCAAAATTGACCGAGCTGGTAGAGAGCCAGTCCGACCCTGGTAACACGCTGTATTCCTTGAACGCTCCATGCAGTGGCGTCGTGTGCAATTTGGCAACAATGTATTCTATCCGTTCAAACTCATGTAAAATATCGAATTCAGGGGATGCACAGTGCACAAGGAAAATCCGATATATTTAATGAGTTTAAATGGAGCAGTTGCATTGTTGCCAGATGGCACGCGACGCCACTGGCTCCATAATTTCTCGCTGCATATTTATATTCGCGCTCGTCTAGGACTTCTCTCTCTATTTCGGATATTCTTCACTCTTATTTTTAGAGGTTGGAGGACGATAATTTTTGCACATCTCGATATGTTAATCACGAAATTGTGAAAATGAAAAATGATGGAAAAACGTACTGTTACCTTAGGTGTCAAAGGTAACATGGACGGCTCGCCACTGCTAGTGTACCTAGCTGTAGGGACGGACGAAACCGCGCCGCCGAAGTGACGTTAATACCGCCTTCCATTATTTCGCATATGCAATAATCTATCCATCAGACGGTAGGAAGGTTGCGGTCTTTGGTTCCAATTAAATTCGACTCACCGTAGGTTTTAAACAAAGGCTTCTGATACTATCTAGACTGGACATAAGGCCGATTTTAGGGCGGGGAAAGTGAAGTGGAAGAGTGGGGCAAAAATCGCATGTTGCTTCCTGGCTACGCCGCAACCACGATTACAGTATGTGCTAAGATTTTCAGAAATACATTGAAGTAAATGGGAAAATGACTTTTTTTTTTAAAAAAAATTAATTAAAAATACTAAAAAAAATATTTTTCCATAAAACTTTATAGGTACCATTTGAAAGCTCATGATATGCAGATTTCGGATCTGGCCGGTTTTATACGTCATTTTTGAACGAGAAACATTCTACAGGGGCTTAAAGCTGGGTACCTATTTTCTACAGGGTGTTACATAAAATTGTTTTCTTTATACCGTTTTTGAATGGTTACAGCTCAAAAAAATAAAATTTATGCAATAAATTATTGAGACACACAATAATTATAACTTTAATCATAACATAGATTATGTAAAGTTGAGTATACACAGCTATGTAGATTGTCTCAGCGGGGTACCGAAACGGTGGAACACCCCGTAGAATCGAGAAAAATTGACCCAACTTTGAGCCTCTGTAGAATGTTTAAGATTGAAATGGTATAAAAACCGGCCCGAACAGAAATCTGCATATCATGAGCTTTGAAATGGAACCAAGTTTCATGAAAAAATATTTTTTTTACTTGGTATTTTTAATTAATTTTAAAAAAAGTCGTTTTCCCATTTATATCAACGTATTTCTGAAAATCTTAGGACATACTGTAATCGTGGTTGCATACCGATCGGCTTCAATGGGCAGGCGTTATGTCCGTTTTAACGATGTCCGGATGAAAAAGTCAGCAAACCTGGATTGTGGTGTTTTTAAAGTTGTGAGGTTATTTTAGACGTCTGCTTGCAAGGAGCAAAAGATAGAATATTTAACCCTTTTACTGATTTTGCGGGAAATTTGATGTATTTTATACTTTTAGAATATACAGGGTGTCCGAGAAATGAGTTCACACTTTCACCATGGGGTCTTACTCTTACAAGGAGGAGGAAAAATCTAAAAAATCAGGAAAAATTCAAGGTCCTTATGTCTAGCTTTGTTTTTTTCAGATTTTCCGTTCGCCCCCTTTAAACAAAATGGCAGCCAAAAAACCCTTTCATACTTCAGAGGCTTATAACTCGAGCTTTAATTCAAATTTATTTAAAAACAAACAAGATTCTGAATCAGCAGAATGCCTCCGCCATCTATCCAACGATGTATCACATTTGATCATTTAACAAGAGAAAATGGGGGGGGTGGGAGCGTCCATTTTATTTTTTAAATTTGGGGACCTGTAGCTAAAAAAACTCAAAAGACAAAGGGAGCCGAGTAGTATATCAATCGAAAGGTATTAAAAAAGGAACATTTTGGCGCAAACCCGAGGTCGCTCTGATGTGTCAATTCGAAAACACGGCTGCTAAAGGTTTCCAATGTTTCCATAGTAACCTCTAAGTAATTCACTTATTAATATTGCTATTATATGAATATCTTTGATATACGATCTTGTCTCCAATTATCTTGAAACTTAACTAAATACAATAAACAATTATCTTCAATATTGTCGTATATTCATTGAGTACTCAACAAAATGGTGACCTCGACGTGATCTTGCAAAATTCTGCATGATTTTGAGTGATTTTCAATTATTCAAGACAAAGTTTTCAAAATTAACCTCAAAAGTTTTAGGTTAAAAAGTATGAAGTGAGTGTGCGCCGCCATACTCTACACTGTAAATAAAAAAAATTGATCGGCATGAAGTGAGCGTGCGCCGCCATGTTGCATCAAACAAAATGTTACAAAATGTGACAAATTACTTAAAATCATGCTAGAAATCATTTTGTTGAGTATTCAATGATTATACAACAATATTGAAGATAATTATCTTTTATATTTAGTTAAGTTTCAAGATAATTGGAGACAAGATCGAACATCAAAGATATTCATATAACTGCAATAATAATAAGTGAATTACTTAGAGGTGACTATGGAAACCTTTAACAGCGGCCATTTGAAAAATTGGGGGAGGGGGCCCAGGACCACCCTTTAAAAGAAAATAATCAAATTGAGTAATACCTTATTCAAAACATCTTGGAAAGAGGAGTCGCATAGCGCAAACCGGAAGTCGATGCGACGTTTCAATCCAAGGTGGCGGCCATTCAAAAGAGTGAATTTGGCCCAAATTTTTGAATGGCCACCATCTTCAATACCCGCATCTCAACAGGAACTGTAATTAGCAATTAATGGATTTAAAAGTTCAGAATCCATTTTTTAGGAGTTTTTAAACATTTTTTCCATTCAATATTTTTTTTCTTTCCAATGCAACCACATAAAAAATTAGAAAAGTAACACCCTCCAATATGCCTATGTAAGAATGATTGCTATTTGCTGAGCTCAATTTTGTGGTTTTTCTCCGTAAGGCTGAATCTTGAAATTATTGACTTGTGAATAGACTGAATTAGAATGGAAAACTGTGATTGGTGGAGACGAGTCACTTGGTTGCCAAGTCTAATCAAAATACAAAATTTATCTCGTTGGTTATTGGACTGTACTGAGTATTTGATAATCAATTACATAGGTATGCTCTATACTTTGATTAGCCTCAACAATCACTTGACTCATCTCCACCAATCGCCGTTTTTCATTCTTATTCAGTTGTCTAGTCTATTCAAAAATCGGAAATTTCAAGGATCAGCTACCAAGGCAAACCAAATCTAGAACAAATTAGACACGTACTTAAAATTACAATGGGAATAATGGGGCTATTGCACACTTTTTCTATAAGCGATTTAATAGTCGATAATGGCGTAAAAACCTCAAAAAATAACGATGGGGGTACTAAAAACTTCCAAAATCCACTCCTAAACTCAAAAAACGCAGTTATTCGCGCGAGCGTAATGGTGGCCGAAGGCACTAACAATGGGAGATTCCTATCTCAATTTCGTCACTCTTTCTATGCTGACAAGGATGATTCACAGAGTAATTAGTCATCAGAGTGATGATCCACATCCGATGAATGGTACCGCAACACCAAGTGACACCGGTGTCAAATGAAAGTAGTCTCTTATTGGTAACTTCTTGATGGAGTTTCAGAATTGTTAGATGGGAATCTCCAATTGTTAGTGCCTTCGGCCACCATTACGCTCCCGCAAATAACTGCGTTTACTGAGTTTAGGAGTGGATTTTGGAAGTTTTTAGTGCCGCCATCGTTATTTTTTGAGGTTTTTACGCCGTAATCGACTATTAAATCGCTTATAGAAAAAGTGTGCAATAGCCCCATTGAATTAAAGTTGGAATATTTTAACGGACCATACTTCTTTTATCAAACAAATTCAAATCAAATCAAACATTGGTGATAATGGAGACATAATCCCTCAAAAGGTTTCGATTTTATTTGACTTAATCCAATGCTTCTCCTGATAAAAGTTTTCAACTTACAGGTACCATGTATCAAGCCAACAATTTTTTTTTTTTTTTTTCAAAGCAAAACCAAATGAATGACAATTGTGAAATGAGTTTAAAGAAGAACAAATAAATTTAGAAAAATATAAACTGATATTGAGCTAACAGAATACAAGAAGAGAAAATAATGAGAAGTCCACAATAAAATAATAAAATAAAAATATTACTACATCATTTCAAATTTAAATCTATCAAATCTTTAATCTATCTTTTTTTTATCTATCTTTAATTTTAATCTATCTATCTATCTATTTAGTGTATTTCTCTCTCATAATCTCCAATATTGGGCTGTTGAAATTCATTGCAATTACACCATAGACCGACGAGTTTTTCTTGTCTCTCGCAATAATCTGAACAGTCAGGGTCAAAAAGCTATGTCAAGATCTTCACATCCCTTGGCAGAAAAGTCTTTTGAACACGAATCAATGTAAATGAATGTTTACACCGAAAGTTGAAAATTTTATTGTATTAATGACTAGTAACACAGCTGCCAATAGTGGATTTAATGTACCATTTGTAAAAAAAAAAAAACAGTTTAGACGTCACTTCAATAGTTGTCATAGAGCTAAGTCAAGAGGAACTTTAATTTAAGCAATTCCAATTTTAATTCCAATATTCACAAAAGGTGTAAACCCCATAATCGTCCTGACATTACTTGGTTGTTTTAAATGTGGTATCAAAATTAAACTCTGAAATTATTAGAAATATATTAATGCGATGCAAATCAAATGCAGTCATTTTTCTAGTTTCAGAGCACAAAATAAAAATTGACAACCTATTTCATGTTATAACTACTAACCTAGTAAATCATGATAATGATTCAGAAAGCACTGTAACTACGCAACCGGAGATACTTACCAGAACAAATTAATCCCAACGTCAATGTTGACAGGAGACCATCCTAAACTATTAATGCTCCCCAAAGATTATCTTACAGAGACTTTGATACGCCTTTTAAAAGGAAAAGTAATGCTATACATCCTTAAGCTGGCTACTAAAACAGGGTTCACTCACCAAACAACATAACTCACTCGTATGATGTATTTTGTTCACGTTGGTCCATCAGTACACATCTTGTTACAAAACAAGACTTATCTTTTGTTCAATCCTTTTTCAATCAAACTTAATTTTCTAAAATATAACAGTATTTCCCTAAACAAAATAAGACAAACATTACAGTTATTTGGACAGTAAAGAGAGCCTGCAAACAAATGAACGCAAACTAAACAAAACATAGAACATTATTTTGTTTAGAGAAAATTACCAGCAGACAAAAGTAAGCATTGAAAATTATTTGGAGGGAAAGAACAATTTTGTATCAGGACGAGAAAGAATTTACTTAGGGTTAGTGAAAATGTACGGTTTCAAAATACTCTCTAAGAACCACTCCAATGTAAACTGTAAATGATTTCCATCGAGGTCTAAAAACTTCAATCTTCCGTTGTCATGTAACCACCTCAATCCCAGAGGATCCTGAAAATGAACAATACAAAAAAAAAATTTTTTTATTTAATCATTCATACAAGAAAAAACAAGGCTAAAATCAGTAATAAGTAATTGGTAAAAACTGGAATTACATTGATGCAAAGACCATGGGGTAAAACACAAATGTACCCACACTGAAAAAAGAAAAAATAGTTCATTTAACAATTCTAATCTTAAAAGTGGTGGCCACAAAATGATGGAGGTTAATCTAAAAAAACAGAATGCATCAACAAAATAATATTGTTATTACACTTACAACACATATTGTTGAATAAACAAAACTTTCATAAATTTCACAAACCAATTAGTTGATTTAACAATCTAATTTGTCGGTTTAACAATAATATTTTATTAATTTTTATTAAATAACTTTTACCATTTAGCCAAAACCACTATTAATATTAAAATTATTGTTAAATTAACTATTTTTTTTTTTCAGTGCAGTGCAGTGCATTAATAAAAATAATATGTAAATGATAATTATTTATTTAATCATTCATCTGTAAATCTATCTATTCATTTGTTTTTTTTTTTTTTTTTTTTTTTTTTTTTTTTTTTTTTTTTATCTATTAATCCATTTATTTATTTATTTATTTATCTATTAATTTATTTGTTTATTCACCATTCTGCACACTCCTTTTGCTGCTCATATACCTATGTATATTTATTGCCGTCCGCAAGGCCCAACCTGACCTACTCATAGGGCAGGTCGGCAGGGGCTCAAGAAATTTCTTTTTATTTGGAGTTTTTCGATCTGCGGGGGATTTTTATTGAGTGAACTGCATTTCATAGACTCCAGGGCAGCGTATCAGCCACAGAGGGGATGTGCAGCATTTATTTATTTCTACATGAATCTATTTAAAAATGCATCTATTTTTTTTGCCAATTTTGTGCATTGAAGCCCAAAGGGGCTGTGGTACTCATCAATTCACAATAGTGAATAGAGATAGAAAACTGACAACATTTGAGTGAATATTTTTGATCACAGTGTTGCTGTCAGCAAGTTTAAGCACAAAGACCATAGATTTAATGAGTAGTCAACTTTTGAAGAGTCAAAAAGACATTTTATGAGTGTAGAATGATCGTGGTCATTCAGCAATTTTTGACTCTCAGAAAGCTCTATAATTTCAAAGATTCACTGAATTTATAGTCATTTATAGTCAATTAATGTTACACTTGCTGTCTTGCTGATGCCAACCACTTTCAGCAGAAATATTCATTCATTTCGTTGCTTTAAACATTTTAATGATGCAATTTTTATTGACATCTATCAGCATCAACAATTAACAAACTTTGATAAGCTTTAAGAGTACTGCCCTAAGATTTATGAAAAATATTGATCAGAAAATATGAATAGATAAATCTTACCGTATTTGCATCAAAGAGACTACTGTTAAAAAGAGGAGTGATTTCCTTGGCTTGACCAGGGGTGTAAAATCCAAACCATTCGGACTCGACTGGATTGACCATTGTATCATTATTGAACTTAACCATTACAAAATTTTTCAATTTTTTTAAGTTTTCCTTATAGTCTTGCTTGACCGTCCTCACATTGTTGATATCCGCCAAAAACACGCTCTTTTTGGCGTATGTTTCCTCATCTAAGGGATCGTGCCAATATTCTGCTTGTACAAAATCATTCTGCATCCAACTGGAGACAATCATAAAATAAACACAATTTTTCAATGATAATATCTAATTATCTGATGAAAAGATGAACATTTTCAAAGAAATAAATCCTCTAACAAGGAGAGGATACGAGTTGTGGATCACCGATTTAGTTCAAATTTAACATACATATAGTTCAGGGAAAATAAACGGACCCATATTTTGCCGTTTGCGCCAATGGGCAGTAGTTTCGTCACAAAAAATTTTTAAAAATCGGACAAAAATGGGTAGAAAAATCGTGTTTTCCGAAGTAACGCTGATCTGCCTGAATTGCGACACCGTCTCCCATCTCGGATCGGTTGTCGAGTGGTACCGTTCTCGCTCGCCATACTCGACGTCCCGGGTTCGATTCTCGTTCCTGTCGCATGCTTTTTGCGCACTCCATTTTTTTTGTCCTATTTCAATCGTTTACACATTTGCTCTCGAATATTCAGTGCATCTTTTTTGGCATAGAATTAACGCAATAAGAACGGAAACTTTCTTAATTATAGGTAGCAGTTTCTAGCATTTTTTCACCTGTCTTTTTTCTCTTTGCCTTGCATAAGGACTTTGCCTGACTCTTTTCGAATTGCATATATGCATATGAGGTTAGGACCCCCCCCCCCCCCCCCGACGCGCGCGCGTAAGGGCTACGCAATTAAA
Source organism: Trialeurodes vaporariorum (assembly GCA_011764245.1). Classification (NCBI taxonomy): domain Eukaryota; kingdom Metazoa; phylum Arthropoda; class Insecta; order Hemiptera; family Aleyrodidae; genus Trialeurodes; species Trialeurodes vaporariorum. The sequence goes on from VMOF01000002.1 coordinate 80,097,790, forward strand.
GCTTTATGAAATGAAAGCTTTTAAATTACTTTTGTTCTGATTCTAATGAAAGTTTTCGTCCTGAGTGCACCTATTTATTAAAAAAATGTGCTACAATACACCTTGTTTGCATCTTTGGTTATACCAGAAAAGTCTGATTTCCTGTATGACATGCATGAGATGACAGTTATTACGGTGAAAAACATCATCAGTATAAAAAAAAAGTCAATTTGATCGTATATTTTTTAAAAAAAAATGCACTTATAAATTAATAAAGAATAACGCAATCAGGACGAAAACTTTCATTAGAATCAGAACAAAAGTAATTTAAAAGCTTTCATTTCATAAAGCTTTAATTGCGTAGCCCTTACGCGCGCGCGTCGGGGGGGGGGGGGGGTCCTAACCTCATATGCATATATGCAATTCGAAAAGAGTCAGGCAAAGTCCTTATGCAAGGCAAAGAGAAAAAAGACAGGTGAAAAAATGCTAGAAACTGCTACCTATAATTAAGAAAATTTCCGTTCTTATTGCGTTAATTCTATGCCAAAAAAGATGCACTGAATATTCGAGAGCAAATGTGTAAACGATTGAAATAGGACAAAAAAAATGGAGTGCGCAAAAAGCATGCGACAGGAACGAGAATCGAACCCGGGACGTCGAGTATGGCGAGCGAGAACGGCACCACTCGGCAACCGATCCGAGATGGGAGACGGTGTCGCAATTCAGGCAGATCAGCGTTACTTCGGAAAACACGATTTTTCTACGTATTTTTGTCCGATTTTTAAAATTTTTTTGTGACGAAACTACTGCTCATTGGCGCAAACGGCAAAATATGGGTCCGTTTATTTTCCCTGAACTATATGTATGTTAAAGTTGAACCAAATCGGTGATCCACAACTCGTATCCTCTCCTTGTAAGGGCCGAACTTTAACTCCATCCTCGAAACTTCCTTGAAACTCCCTCTACTTAAGCCATTTGAAAAGCACAGGACAGGATCTATCACATCGCCATTACGTCCCATCATCATCATCATTGTTTGGTATTCTTACGTCATTCTCTAAGAAGCGTTGCAATCTCAAGGAAATCTCAAGACTGATACCTGTCAACCTTGAAAATTCCTCAAAAATCACTCCAATTTTTGATCGCACTATCCAATTTCTCTAGCATATGTCCATTCCACTTTATCAATGTAACCTTTTGTCAATGAATTTCAGTAGCTCAAATCTTAAAGAATTCAATCCGACGACTGAAGAGGTAACTACCAAACTAGTTTAATGAGCTTGACCGTTTTCGGTTTTGTGCCTGTAAGTTGCTGCTGTGACATTTGTTTTTGTTCTTTAAATTTTTCTTTGCTGAAATTTTTGCTCTGAATTTGATTACTTAAATTTTGTATCTTTTAGTGGACAAACCCAAGTTCCCGCTAATTAATAGTTCTTTGATATGAGCTGTGAAATTTTTGTTTTATTCTTTAAATTTTTATTTGTTGAAATTTTTGCTCTGAATTTGATTACTTAAATTTTGTATCTTTTAATGGACAAACCCAAGTTTCCGCTAATTAATAGTTCTTTGATATGAGCTGTGACATTTTTTTTTTTATTCTTTAAATTTTTATTTGTTGAAATTTTTGCTCTGAATTTGATTACTTTAATGTTGAATCTTTAAGTGGCCAAACCCAAGTTCCCACTAATTAATATTTCTTTGGTATGAGTGGTTTTTATTCTTCCATTATTTTATATTCCTTGCTTGTAAACATATTTTTTTGTTTTATGGAAGCATAAACATTTAATATTGTTGATACACAACTCTTTGAGGACAGCTCATGTAAAATCCAAAAGGAAAAGCTTGCATTATAATGATGTTTACCTACACGCACGTACAATTTGTGTGTGTGTGTGTGGACTGAATGAGATCAATTGGAGATAATATGTTGAGAAATGCAGAAAAGCTAGACATTCAGTAGATAATATAACTGCAGACTAGTCAAAAATTGTTTAAAAATATGCATGAGCTAAGTTAAATCAAAGATGCACTTCATTGGAAATAATCAGTGAGAAAGCATACACATCAAAGTGTAAACAGATCAGTTCCATAGTGTTGTAGTATTAATTAATGTGACCAAAATCAGGGCACCATGTTCTATAAATGGGGGTTGATTTCTCAATGTTGCAAGATCCCATTGCCGCAATAAGAATAGAGGAACAGATTAGTCTCACAGAGGTATCCAGTAAATATTACACCAGCTCAGGTGTACTTAAGGGCCTGCATTCCTTATACATCAATCTGGGTAGATTTTACAATCTGGCTAAGAATTTGGATGACACAGGGAAAAATTTCTGAAAACTACGATAAAAATTCGGTAACTGGTGACTTACTCCCAATAAGCACCTAGATTCAATAATTTTCGAATGTAATTACAATAATTATCGTTATCAGGACAGTGGGGAATTCCATAGACTCCTTGATGTTGTCCACCAATAGTTATTAAATTTTGCATGGCAGGTTTCGGACACCTTTGAGCCACAGCTCTCCTGAAATAAAGGCATTAAGCAAAATATTTATTAGATCAATCAAAATACCACACGATTTATAGGCCCACTTTATTTCTGAGATTAGGGTCCGGAATCAGATTATGAGAAGATAATTTTTAAAGCACTTTGAATAAAATCCATCGTAATAATAACGATATCATAAAAGCTTAGACAGTATGCATGCATGAAAATGAATTGATTGCCAGGAGAAGGATGCCAAGGCAATCAACAGTAAACCTTCTTTTTTTTCTGTTTTAAACAATGAGAAGGAAAAAGGGGCAGGAATATACTCAGAGGGGAAAAAAATGGATAGATCAAATTAAGTAATGCTGGGACAGGAATGCAGAATAATGATCTGCTACACTCAAGATTTCATGGGAGTTCACCAAAGGTGGACCCAGGAATGCATTTCTCATTCTCTCTTCCTCTATGAAAGAATGAGTTAGAAAAAGATAGAGGTACAGTTTAAAATCACACGATAGCCTCTTCTTCTGTCCTTTCCTAGCTTATGGATTCAAATGACCGGAGAAAAAGAAAAAAAAAATCCTGGATCCTGGATCTGCCTGAGGAGCTCACTCTTTTTGCTACATCCACAGACACAATTTTTTTTCTCTTTTTTTTTGGGGGGAAAATTTATTATTTTCATTTTTTGCTTGTCAAGTTTACACCTTAAAAACGGAATACTCTAATTTCGATTGTTTAAATTTTTTAGCGATGACCCGACAAAATCATCAAAGGAAGGTTTCTTTCATCTAAGCACACTCACACACAATTGAGCATTTTTTGCACCCTTCCATCTGACAATCACACGGAAAAGACATTTAGCAGCAGTGTGGCCTACGTAGGCGTTTCCTCCGACCGACAACTTTTAAGGGCAGTGCCACCAACTTCAGAGGTAGTATTGCCACAACAGTTGAGAAAATATGGTTATCAGAGTATTTTCCCTGACTATTGGCGATATTACAACAAAACAACATAGTAAAAACATAAATATTACGATATTACAACATAAAAAATGGTAGCACTGCCCTTAAAAGTTGCTGGTTAGAGAAGATGTCTATGTTGGCGGCAGAGACGCTCATCTTTTTTCTTCCATGCAGACAGGTTATAGAGAAACAAGGGTTAGTTGTAGGGGATGATTTTCACTGAATAGGTACATCCATAAGACGTTGAATTGAAAAAAGAGACACGATTACATTCATGTTGAGTATGTCGCCAACTTGGGCTGCAGACATTATAAGCATCAATTTGACTGTAACAAATTACGTAAAATTCTACTGTTATCAATACTTATCATGGATAACTTGTTTGTTTGTAAGATCAGTCAAGCCGGTCATTCTGAATTTGTCGCCCATATAGTATCCATAGTGGCAACATACAGGGCTGAATAGAATCTAGCAGTGGCATCAAAATGTGACTTTTTTCCATTTGCTATATTCTTGAGTTTTAGCGTGAGTTTTAGTAGTTTAAGATGATTCCAGGGTCGACTAATTCAAACCGTGAACACCGCCTTGCACTGCTCAAAAAGTTAACAGTTTTTGGCTGAAATTGACGAATTTACTCTGAAAGCACAAATTTGAGGAACGTCAGCACCTGCGAGCATACTTCACGACGATACGCTGAAAGTTTCAAGCTGAAAACTCAAAAATAAATCCAGGAATGATGAAATACAAACATTCCCATTGGCCTCAATGAGTGCGAGAGAGGCAGATAGACATATTATCACTCACAATCACTCTCACTCACTAAGCTTATGGTGAAATGAATTTCAAAATTTACGGCTTTAATTCTAAACTCATTTTGCTTGTTTTGAGCTCAAAAATTTCAAAAAATATTTTGCAGGTGCTGACATTATTGGATTTTTTCTTTTTTCTTTGGTTTCAATTTAAAATTCCAAAAACATGACTTTTCCCAAATGCGACTAGTGGCGCAATCCATCAGTTTGAAATCTGGAAAAGTTTCGCCTAGAATCACCTTAAAGAGGGCACATCCTTATTTTTGCACTATTTGACAGTGGAATCAAAGCTCAAAATTGCTGCAGTAAAAGTTCCCAACAGACCCATTCATGGTCAGGCAAGAGGTAAGTAAGATGGAGAAACAGATGAAAGGAAAACAGATTCAATAAAAAGAAACTGCAAACAAACTATTCTTACCTTGTCTCATTACGAATGTACTTTTACAAAAGTCAATGATCATGCAATGTCACACCAAATTATACAACTACGACGGGAAGGCAGTGCTGCGGGGAAGCGGCTAATGCTTTTACTGTTAATTTTCCAATACGTTTTGTACAGATTAATCATTTTGCTTCCAAACAATTTCGTTGACAAAGAATGAGCTGCTTAAAGACTTTCCCAAAACCACGAGCAAAACTATATTTATACATTTTCTACCAGTGATTCACCATTTTATCAAGTCACTGAACAGCTATCAAATTTTGAACTGCATCAAAGCCTATGAAAATGCAAACCATGAATGAATTAAAACAAGAATTAGTGATCCAATTGGGTACTACTTTTTATGTGCCTTTGATATTCAAACTCAAACTAGAAGTGGATTAAATTCAGGAGCACATAGGTAGGTACCTTTGTCAGACGTAAAACTCACTATGTTATTTGATGTGAGTTGAAAAATACCTTTCTTAAAAAATCAAAATCAAAAAGTTTGTACCTATCATAGCATGCATGGAACATGATTTTAGAATGAGAAAACTGACGTCTTAACACTTTTGAACCCTTCAGAACTATCGAATGATATCAATAGAACGGTTACCAAGTAAAAAAAAAAAAAACTAGGTTTTTTTAAGGTCAATGTTCATTCTAGCTCTAACAGGTAGTTTGCATGAATTTTTAACACTTTGTACACTCCGAAGTGTCTAGCGGTGACAGTGGAGAAAGTCCACCAGGTGGAGTTTTTAGTATTCATCATAAGCTCCTTAATCAATGGAATAGAAAATTACTTGTGGAGCCCTCTGATTGAAGCAAAAAAAAACTTAAAATTCAGTTGTGCTTTCATTTATTGTGAAATCAGCTTTCTCTATGACTTGAAAAGTGACAAAGTAGTACCCAGACAGTCAAACTGAGGATTTTGAATACTTTTCATACACCATTTTCATCGTTTCAAACAGACTTCATTAAAATTCATCACAACTGATTTGTGTTAGCCATGATCTTCACCATGAACCGTGATCTCATCATTTAATTTTGGTCTTGATCAACAGCAGTTGAATTATAAAAAAAAAAAAAAAAAAAAAAAAAAAAAAAAAAAAAAAATGCATTGTAACCCAAAGTTTGTCAACATTTCTCAAGTTTAGTCAACTGGTCTTACTTTTTATTGATAACAAACATCAAAAGCAATGCAAATGAGTAGTGTTGCTTTTATTAAGTACTATCGTAAAATCGGTGACATCACTGATTTATTAATTTGCATTTCAGTGACAAGAGTGATGCCCCATTAAACAAGTAATTTCTGTAATTCTGCAGAACCCGTTGACAAAATTATTCAATGAGTGCCACTGAGCAAAGAAAAAAAACTCATAGATCATTTATTTTCTCTTAAGTTTCACCCAAATTCTGTAACTTAATTTTCCTGAAGCAAGTTGACCCCCATGCATCCCATTTTCAGCATAGCCAGCAGGTTGGATACCATGAGATAGTAGTTGACACATCAACAGGGCCAACAGTGACATAAGGAGTACAAACAAGAGGGATGGAGAAAGAAAGAAGAGAGACGGAGAAAAAATCAAAAATCAAACCGGAAAGAAAAAAAGGGAGAAAGAGGAATGAAAAGAAAGACCAGAGGTGAAACCAAATGACTTAAAGTTGGAAAGTTAATCAAAGAAATTGCTACTACTAAAGCAAGAAGACAATGATTTGCTGTGGTATTAAAAACACTGTTGCAGCATGCAAAGAAACGTAGAAATGACAAGAACCGTGAATAATTCGCGCTTTCAAATCCCCTTTTCTCCCGCTTGGACATAATTTAGTGTTAACGCCTTCATTTTTTAGTGTATGCGGTTTGCAATTCTCTCGTGCGATGAAATTGCATACTTCAAGAAATGAAGGAGTTGACTGTTCCAGCACTTCTAGTAAAAAACTTGAAATCGCGAAATTTTCAAGTCTCTAGAAATGACGGCAACCATCTCAAGCAAAAGTAATAAGTAAAAAGATTCTCAGAGCAAAAGTAATCTTTGATCATTAACTTTCAACCCAACTAATTGATAATTGTTGAATAATGGGGTTGCAAATGCAAATACCAAATTGAGGCTAATTCGAGCATTGATTCTAATGTAAAGCGATGCAAAAGTAATGATGCCGACACATAGAGTTACCTCTAAAATTCACACAGAAATTCAAGAACACCAACCAAGGTGTCCCTATCTAATGCCACTGCTAGATATGATACTATTTAGCTCTGTATCTTTTCTCTTTGGATACTATTTTGGCAGCAGATTCAAATTGACCGTTTTCAAGTCACAAAACAAACACAATAACGGTTATAAACAGTCATCCTAAGAGATTGAGTAAAATTCTAAAGACAATGCTTACCGATAATTCAAGTCATAGATATCTTGTTTGTTTATTTGATCAACCAAAAAACTCATACTAAAGTCAATCAAACAGTGCCCGACATTGAAAGGTACGCTGCAGCAGAATGGTATACAGCGATGGCATCAGAAAATGACTTTTCGTCCATTGTTCTTGGATTTAGGAGTAAATTTGTGTAGTTTTTAGAGCGTGCTAAAGCATAACTATTTGTGCGTTGTTTACATCAAGAGCAATGCTCAAGATTACTGTTGCAAAAGTTTGAGATAGACCGATTAATTTTCTCTCAAAATCTGATAAAATGAAGCTGCTGACAGTACTTTTTTAGCAATAAATTATTACAGTCTTTGAAACTTTAAAAGCAAGCTCCAGCTACCCGGCTACAGCTATCTATTACACTGAAAGGGAAAGACTGGTTTTGTTAAGGACATAAAGTGAAAGTAAAAGCATTCAAGGTTAGAGTTAACAACTTCACTAGCAAAGGCCAAAACATAAAATATTTTCATGCAACTTCATTCAAAATTCGGATTAAATAATATATCAAGCAAGAATGCTGAAAATCATATTTAAAGAATTTAAAAATGTAAATCCAAGCCTGACACTACCTAGCAAGAGAGGTCAAAATTAAGATAGCAAAAAAAGGTGAAGGAAGTTAGTAACCTAATAATCTTATTAAGAGAAGAAAAAAATATGAAGGTAGAGCACAGCAAACAGAAAGTGAAATAGGATTAATTATGTGGCCTTCTCCATTGAGAGATGTGAGGAATAGAAAGAATCAACTACTACAAGACTGATGCAGCAGCTACCTTGGCTGCAAAATAAAAGTTACAGCAGTCCTCTTTACAAAAAACTTGTTTTCCAGACTAAAAAATAAAGTTTGGTAGGAATCTTTAAAGGAGGAGAAAAAGGGAACATTTCAGGATAATTTTGTCCCTTGTCATATCATGTATTATAAACAAAGTCAGAAATCATAGGGGTAACATTGGATGAATAGAAATGAAAATTGAAAATACATATACCTTAATAGAAAGACTCACGCACAGTTATTTTTTAAATAAATTGAGTTTTGTTGGCTCCAACAATCTATGCAAAATTTATGGACAAGCCGATATTACAATATCTACAGTAAATACTAGCAACTTCTTTCAAATTACCCGAAAAAGACAAAATTAACAATAGGGACTAAAGAACACTATGTATCAGATTGAGATCTCAGGGAGTTTTGTTTGCATCAAATTACATTCAATCAAGACAGCAATAAATTTGAGTAGTAATTGAAAGGAGGAAAAAGACAAAGAAAAATGAAATAAAAACTAAAAAAAGAAAACAGATAAATTGTCAAAAAAAATTAAAAAAATTTTAAAAATGAGTTAATTATAAAATACATTCCATAAAAATGAAATAATCAAGAATGATTATCAAATGTAACTAAAAAAAATTCAACTAGTTAATTAAATCAATCAATGAATTTTGTTAAATTTAATTGAAGAACCAGTAAAAAAATACTTACAAAAATTGAGAGCCTTGCGAAAAACCGATTGCATTGTAACCATTAGCTAACTCTGCCATTGATTGAAGTTGCTTACAAACATATTCTACTTGTTTGTTGGCATTCAAAAAATATCCATTCTCCGTATCCTTAAATGAATAAAAAAAAAAATGAATAAAATGAATAAAAAGGGGGGGGTGTCCCCCCGGGCCCCTTACTGGGGATCTCACATCTTGCCCCTCCTAAAGCAAAAGTATAGTGATGCCACTGCTCGTACAATGTCCATTGGAACTCAAGAAAGTGCTGAGCCTGAAATTTAGAGATCTTCAAAATCCAGTAAGCTTCACTATTGAGAGGCAGTAATTCTAAAGAATATTGCATCCAAAAAAAGTTCTTTATCTCCCTTTACCCGCTCGTTTTTCCTCACAAATTCTCTAGGGCAGCTGTCAGAGCAAGCAATTATAATTGGGGTGGCGTGTAGCCCAGACACTTGTTTCCAGTAATGTACTATCAAAAGAAAGTGCTTTGTTCAAAAGTTTCCTTTGCGGATTTCTCAGCCACTTTTGATCAATCTTGAAACTTGGATGATTTAAATGTTGTATCATCTTTAAGTATTCTAAAAAACAATCCTAAAAGTTTTCATTCGCTGCCTGAAAAATTCCCAAAGAAACATTATGCTGAGGGGATTTTCTTTTGGAATTGATAGTACAAATACACCCTAGGAAAACAATAACTTGCAGAAAACAAACTTGCTCTGACCCTGAACTGTTACATCATAAACTGAAACAAAAGTATTATAAATAAATAATAAAATTTACAAGAACAAGTTATTCATACCTCAATTATAGAATTGCCGATGCGTAAAGAATGGACAAATATTTTCGAGTTTGATGGTGCTTTCTTCAGGATAAAGTTTTTGATAGAGGAGAGACCTACGTAATTGTCACCTGAAATCATTACAGTTCCAAAAAGTTCAAAAGTTGTAAAGAAAAAGATGTAAAAACTAACAATAAGTTTAAAAAAACAAGTTTCCTACATTAAACTGAGACAAAATGTTACCGATTTTTTTTTTAAAAGGTTTGCTTCCAACCTAGCAACAACTATTAGCATGAGAATACTTTAGAACAGGGGTACAAAATGTGCCCAATCTTCACGCGATCCGCAGATCGCGTGAAGAAAGTGAGGAAATTTGTCCAATTCCCCCCCTCCCAATAATGGCAATAAGGATTTCCCGGGAAAATAGTGTAAAAAATGAGAAAATATCGGTCATTTTGCAAGCCTACGGTGTTGAAATGTTCAAATAAGCAAAAAAAAAGTCATCACTTTCAAATTTTTGTGAGGAAATTTTTTCAAATCCTGTGAGGAAATAAGTCATGGATCGCGTGAAACTTCTGAAGTTTTGGAACATTTTGCACCCCTGCTTTAGAAAGCCTGCAGTTAATCTGCTGCGAAGAAAACCTTACAGTTCAGGCCTCAAAATTTAGAATTCGTTCAAGTGAGGGACATATTTAGAAAGAATATCGATATTGTGATCAGTAGTAAAACCTTCTTAATTGGTGAAGATGTTGATCCTGATTCGCAGAAGTTGCACACATACTAACTATATATAAACAAAGCAGAAAAGCATCTGCAAAATTTTGTGAAACAATTCCTACCAGTACCTTCCAGAAACCCATTGGCAGTTTTCAAGGACCCTAGATACTCTGTAGTAGTCACAACTCTGATTTGAGAAACAGTGGCAAATTATAAAATTCCATCCTAAGAGTGATTTCTCATGAGGGAATGATAAATAATTATTCCATTAAAATTTCTGCACATGGCTTAAGCAAAAGCTTTACAAATTTTCATGGTGAAAGGACACAAAATAAACCTTTTTAAATTTTTGTCTGGTTGAGCATTGTTTCACTAGTTTTAGCACTGTTCATGAGTTTTTGGAGGAACCAAGAGATCCCACATTTCTAAGTTCACCTGTGCAACTGAAGCAGGGGAGTATCAGTGGCTCACCGAATGGGGGGTTTTAGGGTTAACCTCCCCCCCCCCCAAGCCTAAAAAAAAAAAAAAAAAAAAAAGAGGGAGAGAGAGATTGATTGATTGATAGATTGAATTTTTTTTTATTAAAGCATTAATCCTAAAAGTAAAACAATAAAATAGGATTAATGCCATGGAGGTCAAGTTAGGCCAAAAATAATTAATATTCAAGTCCGAACTTCAAGAGAGATACCTGCATTGAGAGGTCAAGCAAGAGTGAGAGAACAAGAAGATGGCAGCACTGAACCAAACAAACTGTAAACGCACACACATTACTGAAAACAAAGTTTCTGTGACACGTCTCACTAAACCTACAATAGGACTGGAATGCATTACGAGAAAAATGAAAAAGGGGAACTTTTCACTATCGGTCTTTGCTCAGTAAGTGATTTATAGTGAAGGAAATGAGTCTCGCAATGCAGAGACTTGATGATGATATTCAACTTCATGACTCTTGATTTCAACTAAAAATAACACACAACCCTATAACATCTTTCAGTTCAGGGGACAATATCAAAACCGAGTCTTCCAGGAATCAACTCTGAATCATAGCATTCAATATCTTCAGACTATATGAAAATGTGAGGTAATCATAAAATTTACATTGAATCAAACCAATATTAAAATGAGACACCCAAGCAAAATGACAGTACACGCTTGGCATTGATTGAAACACAAAGCCCGCCCGGACAAAGAAATGATGAAGTAAGGAACATTGTGGAGAGCTCACCCATTCCATGCCACATGATAACAGGCAAGAAAGATTCACAATTAACGGACATTAAGAACATTACTGTTGAAAGGAATGAGTAATATGTTGGGATCCACATCTTTTCAAACGCAGGGCAGCCGGTTTTCAACTGTGAGACTCAAATTGCAACGGAAACTTCACAGACTACAAAAAATTGAAAACTGCAGTAAGAACAAAAGAATAGTGGACGGCAGTCTATGTTTCATGGGAATAAAAACACTAATATCATATCAATTGAAACTTATTGTTAGAACTTAAAAAGAAAAAGCACAGCTTGATAGAGATATCATCCATCCCTTCCATCATTATAATGAAACCATTGCGTCATCGGATTAGAACAAGGTTATGTTATTGTTGACAATCTTTGTCCATTCTGATTGGACGTTCAAGGCATGACGTCAGGCAAGATGGCTACCAAATTTGAAATAATCTCATTGGCTCATTCTGCAGCTGCACTCCTAATCTAAGCGAATAAAACCAATACCGCCTCTACACATACCAAGCTGCTTCTTTGAGGTTAGGGTCATCTTGGTATACAGAGCTTATGGAGAGTGCGATGTTGATGAAATTCAAAATCGTGATTTATCCTCTCTAAATATGATTTTCAAGTCTTTTAATACTTTATGTAAGTAACTAAGCCCAAAACTTTCATTACTGACGTGCTTTTCCAATTTTGGTTGACCTTCAAAAAACCAACAAAATACTCGATAACTCCATAAGCGGGCCATAAGCTTACGTATACCAAGACGAACATAACCTCCCCGATCTCAAAACAGAGCAGCCGGGTATGAGTAGAGGCGGTATTGATAAAACACTCTTTTATTTTTATGTCGACATGTCGTCGTTCGTTTCGTACATATTTTTTCACTTGCTGCATTCGCTATTATTCACGTAAATACTTATTAGCCATGGTTAGTTTGCTCGCGTAGTCAATCTTGTATTCGATCTACAACCCGCAATGAAAATTTATTTTGCCGACTAGTTTATTGCAGAGCCATGATAGAGCTATGTGCAAGTGATTTTCCAGTGAAGTAAAGGATCCAATATCCAGCTTAACATCATTTTATGGTGTGTGTCACTACGTTCTCGACTCGAAACTTACGTAGTCTTCCTTTTCTGGACATCATAAATCAAAATTCCTCTCAGCTTCATTTATACCAGGCCTCAATTTGTGTCACAAGTCTGCTCATCGATTTCCGGGTCAATTTGAATCCTATGTTCGTACTGTGAAGTAGTAATGAAAGTACAAATTTCTTGCATCTAGTCCTTCTAACCTCACTTCTCCTCTATGAACCGAATTTAATTTTACTATGTCAGTTTTATCAATCGTCAAAGTGTATAAACTCTCTTCGAAATGTTTTTCTTCCTTGTTTACATACTTACTGCTATGAGAATTCACTGAGTGAGAAGCCCTCTGCAGCTCGCTCTTTTAAGCTCTTTGATTTGATAAGCCTTTGATCCCGTGTTTGATTGCAATGGCAGGGCGTAGAAACAAAACTATTGACAATTTCTATTTCAAAACCCCTCGCAATGAAAGGTTCTCTGAAATGACCAAGCAGGAACAACTAATTGCTCAGAAGAAGTTAGAGATTCAAGCAAAACTGCAGGAGAGGCAACGCTTTGAGACTCAAGAAGCTTTGAAAAAAATCAACGAGGCTCCAGTCACCAAACCTATTAAAACAGCACCTTCAAACTCAGGCTCAAAGTAAGATTGCTTTCTGTTTTTAATTTTACGATTTTTCCCCCACTAGAGCTTACGCATTCTAAGTATTGAGTTCTGCATAGCGCTAGTGCACTACTTTTGAAATGCATTAAAACATTTTTGTAAGTGGTCAGGTACCGTAAAGTTTCGACTCATTGCTAAGCAACCGCTTACTGATGCGTTTTGATGCATTTCGGAAGCAGATACTGCTGGACCAGATGCATTTTGAGTATCGGGTCCTTACAAGTAGCGATGCGTGCTATCAAAGTGCATTGGTTAAGCGGTTGATATGCAATGAGTTGAAATTCTGTACCAACCAATTGCCCGCCAATGTGTTTTGATGCGGTTCGGTAGCACGCACTGCTACTTGTCAGAACCCGATACTCAAAATGCGTCTGCTCTACTAATCAGATTTCGATAATCAGAATGTATGAGCTGTAAGTCGGTGTTGATGTCTTCGTATATTTGAATCATCATAGCCAAAGTTTCACCTGTTACACCTACTTAGCAAGAAATAAGTAAAACTCTAATTGTGCTAAGACTTTGAAGGTCATTATCACTCCGATTACCTTATTAGATTTTAGGAGGAATCTGAAGTAAAGGCTGTTTCAGATAGCTTATATCCTGACAACTCTTTGTTTACATGTGCAGAATCCAGTGCTACCATCCACGTAATAACATTGACCCCACTCACTGCACAAATTATCAGAACTTTTTGCCGTGTAATAGATTCGGTTAGTTATCAAGTTCTAATAAAATAGTTCTCTACTAATAAAAGATTTACTATTTACGATGTTTAACCGAATCTAGTGCAAGGAAAAAAGCTCTAGTTATTCGTGTAGTGAGCAGGGTCTAAGTTTTCTCGCGGATGGTAGGTAACAATGAAGCAAAGCTGCACAGAAGACGCAGTAAGTATAGTCCTTCCGCGTATGTAAAAAAAGAACGATCAGAACCGAAGCTATCTAAAACGGCCACTCCTCAAGTATTAGTCCAACAGTCTTGAAATACTTCTTGCTTCTCCAAATCTCTAAAGAGATAGACTTTCAAAATAAGAAACTGCTCCTACAGATAGAAGAGCAATTTTGCATGAGCACCAAGACTCTAAAAGTAGCGCTGAGCTATGGGAAATGTATCAAAACCCAAGAAGAGACTTTTGCACTTATGAACTCCGAGTATCAATGTTTGACAAGTAGCATCATCTTGGCTGTAAAACGTTGGCGAATGGTAGGCTTACAACAAGTTTAAGCTTTCTGCCAACTACCTACTAATTGTAAAGTATTTACTTAATGTGATTCAATACCTATAGCTGTAGCTAAGTCATAAATCAGAGATTTTGTTGCAAAGAAGGTGAGCCGCACCATTGATCCAGAATTTTTACTGAATTAAGAAATGATCATTAATTAGTTACTTACTTTGGGATCGTAAATGTCTAGTCATGTAATTCAACCACAACCACTTGTGTTTAAAACTTCAGCTTGCAACTTTCAAAAGTAAAGTCAGCATCCTCTAAACTCTGAGTGGCATTGTGTCAAAGGTGGTTGCTACAGGATGCTGCTCGGCGTTAAGGAATTAAGCAGATCTTATGTTTGAAAGTTGCAAGCTGAAATTTTAAATAAGTTTGTTACTTGAAGTTTAAATGGTATCCGAAAATAAGTAATTGGTTCATGGTTGTTTCTTAATTTGATCTAAACTCTGGACCAACAGTGTGGCATGGCTCACCAGCAGCTGCTCGGTGGAAATCCATTCCTATTTTTAGGTTTTACTATGGATTAGTATAGAATCATTTTAAAAGCATTTATGACTAGTCAATTTCTCACCTCAAATCGTGGTAGAAGTAGTTTCAAAAGTGTAGGTGCACATAGACTGCTAATCCTTGGATCTTTCTTTGTTCTTTCTCGTATTACGTAATTAAAATTAATGAAAATCAATTTTAGCTTTTGCTTTCCAAAAAGTCTAAGTTGCAGGCTAGTTTTGTACTTATGTTGTGACTAGAAGAAATGAAAATTGATAATTCACCACAGATTATCTACAACTCTTATCAATTATGCCCCAGTTGTTGAGGATTTTTCAAATGAATTGTTCGATGACAGGTAGCGCTTGTTTAGCTCTAAAATACTCTTGTTTGTGTGAGATGTCGATTCAGATCTGTTGAAGTAAGTTGCAAGCCTGTAAACTGTGAGCATAGTTATTACGATATCCTTAAACTGAACATTTGTGTATTACTAAAAATTATGCTTGATCTTAATCACCTTCTGTTCTTTCAGGAAACCTAACAGTGTTAATGAATCATCAAATACCTCTAACAACATATTTTCAAATGATGGCAGTTTCCTTGAACAGTTTAAGAAACTTGTCAAAGAAAGTAAGTCGAGTAGATTCTTTTTCAGTTTTCATTCAATGGGGCTGTTATAAACTTTTTCTGCTAACGATTTAAGGGTTGATTCAGTGGAGGAAGCCTCAAAAAATAACTACAGTAGCCCAAAAACTCATGAATTTTATTCCTCAACTCAAAAAATGCTTTCAAATGCATGATGCATGTATGTATGTAATGGTGGTGTTGGGCACCATTACTGGGAGATTCCCATTAATTGATATTTTGATTCAACTAAAAAACTGCTTTTTCAACATAATTTTTTGAGTACTCTTTGATTTTTTACCATAAAAGTCATTGGAGGAATTTTATGGGGGTGGTATGAGGACTAACATCGGACCTTAAGTGTTAAACTGTGTCAGCGACTCCCATAAAATTCCTCCAATTATGTTTCATGGTAAAAAATTGAAAATTACTCATAAAATGATGGTTGGGGAGCGTATTATTTAATTTTTAAATTGAAGCTTTCGTGTGAAAGGTATTGAAAAAACAAGTAAAAAATTGACACTACCCCCAAAAAGGATCACCCTATCCTAAATCCCTATCATTGGTATGTGTCATTTTTAGTATCTTGGCTGTCGATTTTGTAAAAAAAAAAAGGTAGGTAAGCCCTGAAGCCCCTCTAAAACTCCTTGTTTGATGTTTTAAGGTTCAAAATCAAAAACCATAGCTATTAAATTGTGTTTGGATACCAAATTTCATCGAGATTTGATTCGCTTCCATTTCGAAGATATTTAATAAAACCAATTAGCAACCCCCCTGATTTTGGGAAGGCCCTTTAGACTTCACAAATCCCTTAAACTCTGGGAAAGTCATCTCTGGCTCTGGTATCATTGATCAGCGGAAAAAAGCAGGATTTGAACGGAAATCCTGCGAGGCCAATTAGATAGATGGATAGATAGATAATTTTATTCCGAAAATATTTTAACGAAATGAAAAACAAAAACTACCCTGCCTAAAGAAAACTTGTGTGGCAGCGGTAGGGTACAATTTAAAATATAAATAATTAACTAATCGTAAAAGACAAAATAAAAAGAAAAATTAATAAATATTAAATATTAAAATTAGAAGAGGATAGATTTAGTTATAATTATACTTTTTACCCTTTGGTTTGATATAAAAAAGAAAGAAAGAAAGAAAGAAAGAAAGAAAAAAAAAAAAGGTTTTAGAAAAGTTTAAAAAGAAAAAATTTAAAAATTTTCCTGAAAGATTTCAAGTTAAAATTAAGTAAAGAATGGGAAAATTAGGCAACTATCTTTAAAAAATGCTGCTCACTATTTTAAAAGAAGAAAGGGTATGCCAACACTTTGTTTTATTTTGAGAAGAAGATTTTAGGTTTGTAAAAGAGAGAAGTGGAAAGAAACCGAAAATAGATAAATAAATAAATAAATAAATAAATAAATAAATAAATAAAGGGGTACTAAGTGATATTATTTTGGATAGTAAATTGTGGCCCTCGTAGATACCCCTCCTTTCATGACCCTCTTGTATTTGGATGAAACTTGGTGGAGGTACTGAGACCAATGAGACTAAAAAAATGTCTCAAATTTTAATATCCTGCCTTTAGAAGCGGAGCTATGGGGATTCAAAGTTGACAAAAAGCCCCCTTTTCAGATGGGGAACCCCCCCCCCCCAAAGCTTTATAACCATTTATCTATGGCAGCCACAAAGCTCCATGATAGATAGAAAAAGCGAAATACAGGCATGAGAAAGCACCTTGCAAAAATCCAATTTTTGCTCTGATTCAGAGTTTTTTGTTGTCATCCTAGTTTTACGTAGTGCTTTTCCATGTCTGTCTGTATTTTGCTTCTTTATTTAGCAATTTATTCTTGCTCAAGTTTCTCTTTTGACTGTGTTTCTAAGTTTCATTTTATTTTTGTTGTTTTTTACCTAGGTACATTTATTTTTGTTTGCTTTCAATCCAACCAAGTATTTTAATTTTGTTTCTCACTGGGGGTGGCAGAGTGTAGCTGAAAAGTTTACTGGTACTTAAATTAAAACTATCATGTACAGCATTCGGCTGAATCTTAATTTTTATTTTATTGTCAGCTGTTCATACAATGTTTACTTAAATCCACATGTGACGTAAATCAATTGAATTCATCAAATAACATTTTTTCAATGAATTACAGGTCCTGCCAAAGACAAAGGAACCATTGAAAAAGCTCGTGAGGGAAGGGATGAAAAGGAATTCGGGCATGAGAAACACAAAGGTAAAATACCTTCTTTCATTGAGCTACTTTCAGAATGTGCCAAATTGAGCAAAAACAAAAGTACTCAAAGAAGGCTGTTGCAAGTTTTTAATATTAGCGATTTAAGGGTCAATGCCACGGTAAATACCAGCAAAAATGACGATGGAAGCACTGAAAACTTACGAAATCCACTCCTAAACTCACCATACGCCTTTGAATGCGCAAGCGTCTTGGTGGTGGTATCTCCAAGTACTAGTGCGTAACAACACCATCACGATCATGCATTTGAAAGAGGGGGGGGGGGAAACAAGCAAAATTTTAGATTCGTTGTTTTGAAGAAATTTGAAAAAAAGTGCAGATTAGAGTCACCTAGTTGCAAAGAAATTGAGAAAATTTTAAAAAGTGAACTAGAGTTTACATAGATGAACAGAGAGTTGAGAAAAGAAAAAATAAATCTGGAGCACTTTTATACTCTAGATATTTTCCATTCCCATCTTGATAATTTGGCAGGTTGCCGTTCCTCTCTTTTTTCCTATCCTTATGTAGGAATACCTTGGTACCTACGTCTTGTTTCTTCTGCTAATTCATTCATCCAGTCCAGTCATTCGCTGTGAAACACTACCATAACGAACTACCATGCTTGGGCGGCTGGGCTTTACTACTACCACTACCACCATTTCATATATTTTTGTTTGTTTTAGCGGATCAAGAAAACGCGCCTCAGGGAACTGTACGTAGCGACCACTTCCAAGATCGTAATGCTAAAAGACTGATCGAAAATAATAAGCGGCATGATGATTTTAGAAGAAGCGATAAAAGAAATGATAATCGGTGGAATGAAGATTGTAAGAAGAACGAAGAAATCAAAAGGAGTGATGATTTTAGGAGGAATGACAATCGGTGGAATGAGGATTGCAAGAAAAACGAAGAAATCCAAAGGAACGATGATTTCAGAAGAAGCGATGATGGTAGATGGAATGATGATAGCAGGCGAAGTGAGAGGACATATGATCATGTAGATCGTAGGAGGAGATTTGAAAACGATCGCCATGATAATAGGAATCGCAGATATGATCGAGATCATGAACGTGACCGTGAACGCGAGCGAGATCGCGAACGTGATCGTGAACGTGATAGAATGAGACATGAGAGTGATCGAGATCGTTGCTATGATGATTACGATCGAGGTAGACGATTTGATCGGTATGATTCCCAAAAAAATTACTACGACGATAATGATCAGAGCAGAAGAAGTAATTGGGAAAACTCCTCTCATAATGAAAACAAATATGGCTGTAATAATTCAATGGATCGTAATGAGCGGAATGTTCCACCTTGGGAGTTGGACGCTTTTCAAAATCAAGAACAACAACAACAACAATCGATAGCCAACTCCTCTGTTCTTCAATATCAACCAACGATGACTGTCCCTGTGTCATCTATAATTTTATCATCAACTATGCCT
Organism: Trialeurodes vaporariorum; assembly: GCA_011764245.1. NCBI lineage: Eukaryota > Metazoa > Arthropoda > Insecta > Hemiptera > Aleyrodidae > Trialeurodes > Trialeurodes vaporariorum. The sequence goes on from VMOF01000002.1 coordinate 80,116,839, forward strand.
GTACCTGTCTCAATTACAACCTTTGTGTCTAGTTTACCAGTCACACTTCCTACTGATTCAATCACTTACCCATCCGTTCAAATTCAGCAGGATACAACCGTCCCTGTCATCACCCAACAGATTCCATTGCAGCAGACGCAGAGTTTAATATTGCAGCCAATCAATCAGCAGCAAGTATCCATCAACCAGCCTTCCTCGGGAGCATCACTAGCCCTCTCTCAAACTCCCGCTTTAGCCCATGTGGCTCAGCAGCCGTCAGTAACGCACGTTCCTCAGTCATCGACACTCATCACTGTTCATCAATCGTGCCCGATTTCCTCTCTATCGCAATCATCCTCCATGAGCGCACCGCCCCCCTCCATTTTAAGCTCTGTGGCCTCTGGAAATTCTGTCATGCAGCCATGTCCAAATACAATCATCAATACATCGCAGCCACCGCCTCAAACATCTGTTCCACCTCCTATGCTTCCTCCAACCTCAATCGCGATGCAGGTCCAGCAAATACCAAATTCTGTTTCAGTTTTAACTCATTCAGTCCCTCCGCCATCTTCAGTCAACCCACACCCTGTTCCTCCACCCTCCTCGATGAATCCTCATCCAGTACCTCCCCCATCTGCGATGCATCATCATTCAGTACCGCCTCCATCTAACCTTAATCCGCATCAGATGCCTCCTCCTTCAATGAATACTCATCCTGTACCTCCTCCTTCCTCAATCAATCCTCATCCAGTACCGCCTCCCACTCAAATGAATCGTCAAGTACCTCCTCCTTCTCCTGTAATTCCACACCAAGTACCACCTCCCTCCCCTGTAAATCCTCACCAACTCCCTCCTCCAACCTCCATGAATCCTCACCCTGTACCGCCTCCAACCACCATGAATCCTCACCCTGTACCACCTCCAACCTCTATGAACCCTCACCCTGTACCCCCTCCAACCTCCATGAATCCTCACCCTGTACCACCTCCATCTATCAACTCTCACGCATTACCGCCACTATCCTCAATAAATCCTCAATCTGTTCCGCCTCCGTCAATCAATTCGCACCCACCTCCACCGTCCTCAATGAATCCTCTTTCTGTGGGGCCACAACCTCAATCCGCCATGAATCCGATGACTGTGTCAGCTCAGCAGATTATGAATCCACAAATTCCTCCGCCGATGAATTCATTAAGCGTAACTCCGTCACCGGCATCCACTTCAGTGCCTCCTCCAGTTGCTTATCCGCTTCAGACGATGCCCTCTGTTGGAGCTCAGCCGACTGTTCCTGCTGGTTTACAGCCATCTGTTTCTGTTCAAACGGCACCACCGTCTTCAGTTCCGCCCTCAGCGCAGATGACGGTGCAACCTGTCTATAATCAGCAATCAGTAAACGCAGCTATGCCTGACATGTCTTTTCCGCCGCCTGTTGTTATGATTGAAAATAAACAACCCAAACTGAGTGAACTTTCAGATCCTGTAGGTGAGTAGTTTTTTTCTTTTTATTTCCATGAGTTTCAAATCTGATTTTTCAAGGCTAAAAAGTTATTTCTACCGTCACTTGAACCAGGGAGTGTGGAACGAATTCAAAATGGGCGTATTTAAACCTTGCTAATTATTTTGTTTGTTTTATTTCCTTTTTACAAAATTCAGTTGGATTTATGGTCATGAAAACAAAAGCAAATGGGTATATTTGAACTGTGCCCCTTGTTTTTCCCTTCTTTTTGGATAGTCCAGTTTCAGTTCATTCAGACCAATAAAAATGCAAAACAAAATCCAAACAAGTGTATTTTAACCTTTTAACCTTTTAACCTTGCCCATTTCCCATTATTTCTAATCTTCTTTTGTCTGAGACATATTGACATCTGACGGGACCATTATCACGTATGCCATTTTTTACAAAATTGAATCGTAGGTGAATTCCTTCAGTTCAGAGGCTCCTTGAGTAGGGACACATTAATTTTCATTTAATAAAATTCATTTTATAGGAAACTAATTGCTTGGAAGTTGGTGCCTCTAGCGTCATCAATTTCTCCTCTATAGACTGTTTTAGTAGAGCAATATATCGTATCGATTGCCGCTTGAGGGCCTCTGGTTCCAAACAAACTCTGGTTCAATGTAATTTCCCCATAAGCGAACTTTTGATCGAAAATTTAGGGTATTAAATCAAACAATTAATGCGACCTTTTTGCGATTATGAATTATACGTCTTTGAAAATGCTTAACTATGCCTGGTTCCTTGACTAAAACTGCCAAAATCAACAAGATATTACAGATTAAATGTTGCATTTGTAGGTTAGAATCGCCCAAAATCCCGCCAATTCCACAACAACAACAATAACATTTGGGTGATTCCAACCTCCAAATGCATCGTTTAATCTGTAATATCTTGTTGATTTTGGCAGTTCTACGAAAAGAACCATGCAAAATTAAGCATTTTCGAGGACGTAGAATTCATAATCGCCCAAAGGTCGCATCAATTGTTTGATTTAATGTACCCTAAATTTCCGTTCAAAAGTTCGCTTATGGGGAAATTACATTGAACCAGAGTTTGTTTGGAACCAGAGGCCCTCGAGTGGCAATCGATACGATATATCGCTCTACTGAAACAGTCTATACTATCACACACAAAACAATTTGTATCTTCTTAGTCATTGATAATGGCAAAGTTCCATTAGCGCCATCAATTTCTTTATGCTATGTCACAGAAATAATGTTTATGAGCACCCTGAGGCAGCACAGATTTACCCTTTGGAATTAGCTGTTTCTAAAGCGTATTATTGTTTTTTGGTTTAAACTGCTTGATTGTGTGGTTACTGAGTATACTTGACCAGTCTTGTGGAGCCAGTTTGTCTACCGGTGTTTTTGTGATACTCATTGCCAAATAACGAGAGATTCAAGAGTATCACAAGTGCCAAGAAGTGTCAAAAACAAGAGTTTCACAAGCAGTTAACTACCTCGTTTTTTCGGGGTTTTTTCCTCTCTTTTGTAAGAAATTTCAAACCTGACTGTATTTTAGTCTCATGTACCTAATTTCAAGTCAATACAGCACCCGCAACTGCTTCTCATAAAGATTTGTGTTTCCTTTAAAGTTAGGAAACTGGTGCTTGTAATACTTTCTGTTTGGTGTCAATATTTACATCACTGAAAATTAAAACCTTTCAATGAGTTCAAACTGAGAAATGGATAGCTATTGATTGCTGTAGATTCTCTCCTAAAAATTAAACCTTCTGGAAAAATGTTAAAGTTCTGGTCATCTGGAGTAGAATCAATAATCATTATCGCCTCTAAAACAAGCCAATTTCATTGTACATTTTCTAGTTCTTCTCTGTTTCATCTCATTCATTCTTTCCTCTTTTGATACAGGATTCTTTCCAACTTAAAATAATAAATTAAAAAAGAACCAATCAGATTCTATTCAAACTTCATAATGCACTAACAAAATTGCTGTAAATATTTTAAGAAGATTTTTTAACAAAAATTTATTGTTGACACAAAATTTTTTGGAGTCAAGTAAATTTTGACTTTTACTAAGAAATTTCAAGTTTTGAAAAACCTCCTTTTTACAGAATGATTGGTTTTTTTATCTTTAAGTTGGATTCAATTCGCATCAATCTGCAAACCAAACCCTCTTTTTCATATTGCTGTTTTGCTGACTCGCTTCACAGAAAGAGAAATGTTTAGAGACCAAAATTAATCAGATTGTTAAAATCACCTGTAATTATTCTTATAAAGCTGTCCGGAAAAATTTTACAATGTCAAATCACTATTTAAAATTTAATTTGAGTGTCTGACATTAGTCCTGTTTGCGTTTTAATGACAATTTTGGGGAGTTTTAATTTTCTAATTTTTTGCCTACTGATCACTCATTTTTGCCCACTAAGCACCATGCTTACACGTTGAAAGAAAAAGAGTTAAATATTAAAACTTAAAGGCTAGCTTACTGCACAACTGCATAGTTCTCTCTGACAAAGTAAAAAATCTAAAAATCAGCAGCTTACTGTTTGCCGTTCGGAAAGTAAAAACCGCCTTCTCTAACAAGTTTCTGTTCCCGGAAGCTTTTTTTGGATTTCTGCTTCTGGGTCATTCCACGTGGGATCAACCAATGTTGTTGCTCGACCATCTCAGAAAAATTCCAAACTTTGGTAGTCGGTTTCTATATGCATGGATGTGACAAAAATGATTTTTTCAAATTTTTTTGAGTCCCCTCATTCCCGTGGCGCCCATTTTTAGGCCACGCCCCGCTCTCAATTCGAGCAAAATAGAGGCTCACGAAAACTCGCATAACTTTCTTTGTAAAAGAGCTTTAGACTTTTCAAAAAAACTAAATTGTAGCTCAAGGGATGGACTATTTGTTACTTGAGGTCCGGTTTTTTTCACATTTAAGACACATGAATCTAATTAGGCCAACACTTTAGACGAAAATTTGTCAAATTTTGCGTTTTTGAGCTAAAATTTAGGCATGAAGAAAAATAGCTTAGGGCTCCACAATTTTTTTCTGAGTAGTCCTATACCAAGAGACCTCACAAAAAAATTTTGGCCCCTAACCTCTCTCCAAATTTTTTAAAAAGGCCCTCAAAAATTGAAATTTTGAATAAATGGCCGAATTCAAGACCCATAACTTTTTTCTATATAAATGAAAAAAAGCATCATGATGATGCTCCGGCAAGGCGATTGAAATACCGTTGCGTTGTCAGCCACTCGAGTCTCAATTTCTCCGAAAATCTCAGTAAACTTAAATCGAGTTTTTGAGAACTTAGGAGTTGTCGGAGTGTAAAACCCTAAAAAACCTTTCTTGTTCGAAATTATCTCAGCAACGGAAAACATGTCCAGTTTTTTCGATTTCATAGATACTTTTCGATATATTTTGATGAAGAGAGTTACGCGATTTTCACCAGAAATCGTAATTTTGGCTGTTTTGAATCGATCATTAAAAATTAACGAAGCATTGCCCGAAAAGAAACTTTTCGCCATCGATTGCCCTACTAAATTAGTACAATTCTTGAAAATTTCGTATTTTTTCATTTATATGGAAAAAAGTTATGGGTCTTGAATTCGGCCATTTTTTCAAAATTTCAATTTTTGAGGGCCTTTTTAAAAAATTTGGAGAGAGGTTAGGGGCCAAAAATTTTTTTGTGAGGTCTCTTGGTATATGACTACTCAGGAAAAAATTGTGGAGCCCTAAGCTATTTTCCTTCATGCCTAAATTTTAGCTCAAAAGCGCAAAAATTGACAGATTTTCGTCTAAAGTGTTGGCCTAATTAAATTCTTGTGTCTTAAATGTGAAAAAAACGGGACCTCAAGTAACAAATAGTCCATCCCTTGAGCTACAATTTAGTTTTTTTGAAGAGTCTAAAGCTCTTTTACAAAGAAAGTTCTGCGAGTTTTCGTGAGCCTCTATTTTGCTCGAATTTAGAGCGGGGCGTGGCCTAAAAATGGCCGCCACGGGAATGGGGGGACTCAAAAAAATTTGAAAAAATCGTTTTTGTCACATCTATGCATACAGAAACCGACTACCAAAGTTTGGAATTTTTCTGAGATGGTCGAGCAACAACATTGGTTGATCCCACGTGGAATGACCCTTCTTTTAATCAAACTTTCCCTCTCATGTCAAGAATCTTTTCGATCGACACGATTAAATTCTGCCCGAAAAAACGGGCATTTAGTACAGCGTCAACAATTCAGACAATTTAAATTGATCAGAGACAAAACTCCTCTTGTAGAGGCTTTCCATTGTGCTTGTTGAAATGTTGGTCATTTTTTGGATGATGACTTTTTTGATGATATTTTAACGATGGAATGTGGGTTTTAATTTGCAAAGCGGTATGGTTTGTGGTTGGTGTTGCCTGTATCGAGAGGGATTAACTCTGAGAGCAATATGTTGATTTTACTTGGAGTATTCCAGCTCACAGATCTGCTGAAATGGAGCGGATTGCCATCATCGTTGCTCAGCAAGGGGACAGAATGGAAGAAGCCCTACTTCAAGATGGTCCTCATGATCCTAAATTTTGGTATGTAATCCCGTCCCACTTTGTCTGTGTCAGGGGGGTTTTCAGCTGACTATGTAATTCAGTCAGTTCATGATCAATGGTCCTATGTATCAATTGAGAACTTTGCATACAGCAATTTTTAGCTTTGATTCTATTGTAGAAATAATGATTCATGCTATTTAAATGACTAATTTTGAATCCTAGACCATTGGCGGATACAGGGGGGGGGGGGGAGCTCTGTTGTAAACCTACTGTAATAAGTAGTAAACCTATTTTACCAAAGCGAAAGATACTCACTTCCAGTCAGAGTTGGGCAAAAAATTATTCGGAAATTATTCGGTGTGTCCGGCAACGCCGAGTCAATCGAATTATTCGACGAATAATTCTACAATTGACCTATACCTTCCGTGTGTTTCCCTTTCCTCAACTCAGGTAGCAAACCCAGTTTTCAGTGTTGCCGGAGTCATTTCATTATTTCTGATTATTCGGTTGCCCAACTCTGCTTCCAGTAGTAACATTGACATATTGATGAGTTTCTTCAAGTTTTGTAAAACAATTTTTCATTTTCAATTCCTGCTTTTTGGTATCTTTCAAGCTTCTAACGATGCAATAAAGAAACTTAAGATTCCCTAGTTTCTTATTTGTGTAGACTTTGTAGTTTTTTTGCTTACTTTCTATGTATTTACCTGATTTTACTTTCTACTGATGATTGAGAGCTATCTAAAATGCATCTAGAAATCAATAACAATACAATCTCTAAAAACAAAAACAAAAAAAGTATGCGTCTTATGGTGTGTCAATTTTTTTTTTCATTTTGCAATACAGATGCACTTTACAACTCAACTTTAAATTCTTTGATATAATTTTGGCTATCGAAAAACCTATGTTTGTTGATCTTTTAAGGGACGATTTTAGATTCAGCAAAGTTGGTTTCAACATCGGGTCAGAATTGAGCATCAGCCAATTTGTGTGTCGTGAACTTCTTGTCAGGACAAAAATATTCTGGCACCAACACTGAGTTTAATAGAAGCTAAAATCGATCCTAATTAAATTACAAAATGTGGAAGATAATAAACTTCTAGGTTAAAGTAACCATTCATTTAAGTAATGAGCAGCAAACTTTTGTTAACTTCTTTATCTTATAAGTGTTTGCTATGCTTTTATAGCACAGTTTACCGAACCTATTTGACGTTTGTGGAGCTTTGCATCGTCCACAAAAAACAAACCATCATAATTTTCGTAGTCAAGTGGATTTCAATTCTCCAAGAATTGTAGTCAGAGAGTCAATTGAGATGGTCTCAGGAATGAAATGCTGGTATAAAGTCATGTGGGCTCTTTTTTTGGAAAAATTTTGAAGGCTCCGGCGCAAAACAGTTAGGTTGAATGACGAGCTTGTTACATCAACTTTAAACTTTTTTATAACTGGCCCTGTGGAAACAAGGAGGGGATTGCAAAATAAATGGAGGAAGCTTTTGAATCTAGCTTTATGAAAGTATGCAAGGCAAGAGCATTTTGCTCCCTTGTCATGGTCAGAGACTACAATTATTAGAGACAACGCTCCAGTGGATCGCGTGGTGGCCAACTTTTTTTTCAGGGACTCAACAAAAGATCATTGGGAGCAATATCAGACTGGATTATTTGTTGATGGATGACCTATGATGAAAACTCTGATGCCTCATACTGATTGGCTTCTAACATCAACACTTTGCTTGTCAGCCAACGTGTGGTCCAGTGGGTTTGTTAAGACCCTGAAAAAGAACTTGGCACCTTATTTTAATGTAGGCAAAATAATTAATGCAAGGTCTCCAGCATATATTGCCTCCAAAAGAAACTAATTTGTGTATAAAGACAGCACAATCTTACTGATCCATTTCATGCATTACGTTTTGATTTTTTTCTATCCTAATAGAAAATCTGTCTTTTTTCAGGTTTTTGCGCGATAAACAAAGCTACGCTTATTCAGAATTTCGTAAATTAGTCGAGAAGTTGCGTTCAAATCCTTTGAATAGGAATCCAGTCAAGGCAGAACCATCAGACTACGAAGAAAGTAATGAATACTGTGGTATCGTCATCAAAAGAGAAATGAATTTAGAAAATGATTTGAAGAGGGAAGCTGAAGGTAAGTGGAATCTGCTTGATTCTTAAGTTTTTTACATTTATTGTTTTCAACCATCTGCTTCAAAACACTAAACACTCAAGAAACAAAAGTGATTTAAATCAAGACTCATTTTGAAAGCATCAAGAAATAAATTTGTTGTTAAAGAAAATTGCATGAAACTCTCGAGGGTGCAGAATCTTCCGTCGCTGCAAGCAACAGATTGAACGTTGCAGATTTCCAAGGGATGATCGGCAAAATTTTTTCATGGTGGGTCAGTTGCAAACTTTTGCTTTATCAAAGTTTATTTTAAAAAAAGAGGTGTTTAAAATATTATGTAGTTTCTGATTGAGGCCCTTTACAAAAGATAAGCAGATAAAACAAAAGGTGCCCTCATCAGACAAAAGTATCTATTTAATTACAATGAAAATGTCTCATAGAAAGCACACTCATTATTTTTGGGCCCTTTTTCTAGAAATGGCTTCAAAGGTTTCCTGTTTTGTTTCATTAATTATTTAATTTTGAATTTCAGATAACCGTCAGGAAAGAAGAAAAAAACGCCGCAGTCGGTGGGCACCTGAAGACTGCAAGGTTGAATTGGCTGCTCCAAGTTTACTGCAGCCAGGGACTGTATTACCTCCGACTTTAACTCCTGGCATAAATACAAAAAATTTACCTGGTGAGTCCTCTAATCTGCTTGTTTTTCTATCAATTTTAAATCCTATTTTGAGCTGAGGAAAGAAAAAAAAACAGACAAATATCAACGCACAGTGCTATTTGAATACATCAGAACGTAATTGAGCTAAGGTGTGGGAAATTCAATCCTGGTGTCATAACTTGATGATTAATGACATCAGATATACAAATAAACTACAGTGGAACCTCGATTAACCGGACGGGTTGGGACTAGACACCATCCGGATAATTAAGTTTTGGGGATCGGATGACGGGAAAAATGGGTTTGTTATTAGCGAACTGTACACTATTAGGGTACATATTTACTATAGAGTTTTTATATTACCTTAATTATTTCCTTTAAAGAACAAGTCTTATCTTCTTTTGGACAGATACATATATCGTTTCTTTTCCTCGCAGTCATGCCCCTGATTCTTTTGAGGATTAGAAGTTCTCGTGGCGTGCTTTCTTCTTGTTGCGCTAACCACAACATTGAAATCGAGATCTAGACAAAGTCAGTTGAACCGATTGAGACGTATTTCCCGATCAAGGTTCGGTTAGATTTTCCCCGGTTTCTCTCGTTCAAGTTTTGAAAACTGTTTCCGGACCCCACTGGATAATTGAGTATCTAGATAGTCCATGTCCATATAATCAAGATTCCACTATACATCTCAAATTAGTTCATTTTTGGCCGACTTAGTTGTATCTAATGTTGACGGGGTGAAGCCCAAAAGAGACAAGTAGCATCATACCAATTTTACAGGAAGAGGTTAAAACTGCATTGTACTCTCATTTAACTCCATTGTAACTGCATATGTACCTTAAACTGCATTCATTTCCTCAAAATATTTTGGAATTTAGCCTATCATGTATAAGTCTTAGGCAATTTACTTGGTCAAGCATTTTACAAGCAGCTTGTATATAGAATGCTAATTTCATGACCGGAAAAAATCAGACTTAGTGCACTTTGTTCCTACTAAATAATCGCGTTTAAATTTAATTTCGCTAGTGCACTTTGTTCCTACTAAATAATCGCGTTTAAATTTAATTTCGCTCATTGAAAAGCGGACAAGCGGACAAATCCAGTGATTTTTACAAATTAGGTTTTCCTTTACTAGTTCTCTCAGAATGTTTTTTTTTAAATGCAGCATGCTCCAATGCTTGAACTCTAATTTAAAACATTTTAGGTAGTTAGAGAACCAGTCAAGGAAACCGCCCTTATCTGTAAAAACCACTGGATTTGTGAGCTTTTTAACTTTTCTGACTCTTGAATATTTTGGAATGTATTAAAAAAAACAACTATGGTACAGTTTTCATTGTAGTCAGTTATTTATTAGTTCCAAGATACATATTGTCATTTGAAAACATGACAAAATGGTGTCAAATTATGTAATTTGAGATATTATAAACATCCAAATAAACAGCATTTTAATCTCTGTCGTTAATTGGTCTTTTTATTTGTTTATATGTCCATTAAAGGAGTTTCAGGTCCAATGATCAGCCAAGTTCAACGAGCTGACCCAGCACTTTTACAATATGCCATTCAGTCATTTGGCACCACTAATTTATCGGAGGAAGATTGGAAAAAGTGTGAAGATCATTACAAAGTAAGTTCACTTATATTTATTCTCATCCTAGTGTTCCCTGGGAATTCATTCTTTTGGAATATTCCTGAGGTGGGAATTTACTCTCATAAGTGAACAGCAAATGTTTCTTCCAATTCCTCCTGACACAGTTCAAAAATCATTTCTCAACAGACCATGTCTTGATTCTAAATTTACTTTGATGGCCCTTCTGAAGATAAAATACAGGAACAGCTAACTGCACTTCTATTAGATTGAAGTTAATGATTGTATTCTATATTGTATGGGGAAAAGTCAATTTTGGTATTTAATTTTATAGCAAGACTATTTTGAAATGACTAACAAGGGGAGGCTCAGAAGTTGCCGCCTCCGATTTTGCAAACAATTGCACGAAAATGTAGCTAAAGTAAAACTATTAGACCCGTGTTTCTCACTTTTTGCCAATGGGCCTTCCTAAAGCGTCAGGAATTTTTTGAAAGTTGCCGAAATTCACATAAATATTCAAAACGCTCTCCGCTCGGGTTTTTTTCGTGAATTTCGGCAACTTTCAAAAAATTCCTGACGCTTTAGGAAGGCCTATTGGCAAAAAGTGAGAAACACGGGTCTAATAGTTTTACTTTAGCTACATTTTCGTGCAATTGTTTTCAAAATTAGAGGCGGCGACTTCTGAGCCTCCCCTTGTAAGTATGTGTATGAAGGAAGTGACTGTGAGAGAAAGAAAAAATTGGGAGTATAACCCAAAGATTACTCATACTCCAGATATGGCACTAGCTATCTCGTCCATGTTAAATTTTGTTGAGGGCCTTCATTTCTAAAACCGAGCTGAAACTCATACACTGGCTGATGGTTTGTTTACGTTTTGGTGAGCGAGGAACGTGCGGGCGGGGTGGAGGTCGTGGGCCAGCCGTCTGGCCCCACCCTGTCTGCGCAACTCTCGCTCGCCGAAACGTAAACAAACCGTGGGCGAGTGTCTGTGTTTTAGCAATGAAGGCGCTCAACAAGATTTTAGCTAGTGCCATATCTGGAGTATTAGTAATCTTTTGTATAATCAGAGGCAATATTTAATTCAAAGCTTGCACTAGCCGTGCTCGCGGTGGCTGACTTATTTTTCGGAACTCAACAAGAATTAACATAGGGAGCGTGAGGGAGCACCATCCAACATGGTCCATACCCATACATTGACTGATGCAATTTGATGCTTTGGTCTCATTAGTCAAAAACCTCAACAACTTATCAGTCAACGTATGGACCATGTTTGCGGTGTTTTGTTGAGACCCCAAAAAAATAGTTGCCACTGCGCGCAAACATGGGCAAGATAGGTAGTGCAAGGTCTCTATTATTTATTGTCTCTGAATGTAACGGAGTTTACTCAGCTGGGAATATTTTTGGCGGAGAATGGGAATTATTCCCTAGTGCAAAATAATACATAAATTTAGTACCTCTTTAGTAATCTTGTACCTTGTGTTGTGGGAACTATTTCATAAGAGTTGTCAGATAACAGGGCTCTTGCGCTGACTGGGAATGATTTACATTTCCCTAGTTAACCAGTTTAAGCGCTAGTAGCGGAAGACAAGGACTTGTTTCTCATCGAAAACTTGCATTTTCAACATTGTGTGACCCCTCTTTTGCTGCAGCTCTTTGGGTTTGTTTTTTGTTTTTTTGTGGAAGATGGGACTATGTCACCGTCAGCGTTTAGTGCTGGTTTCTACTACTACTGTGCCTCCATTTATTAAATGTCAAATCACAGGCCAAAAGGAATGGATCTACAATAAAATGAGGTGTCAAATTTGATCATCTAAAGAATGTCATTTCTGAACATCTTGTCCATAAGTTTGAAAACAAAGCTGAAACTACCGAAAAAGAAATATTGCATTTCAATACAAAAATCAATGTTTGATATTCTGTGAGTTACTACTTTCAACCTTACTTTTAAAATTATTTACAAGATGTTTTTGGTGAACCTCCTTCAGATGATTATCTACTATCTAATATCTGACACTCCATTTTTCCTAAAGACAAAATACTTTTAGCCTGTACATTTAATTAACGGCAATGGCTGGTACCGGCACCAAACGCTGACGATTCACCTTATACAGGAAATGTTGAGAGGTGTCTTTATCAACAAAGAGACTGGGCCCAATAAATGTACGGTACAAACGGGCTTTAGGTCGTACCTAAAAATGGCGATTCTAACCTCACATTTCTTTAACGGCACATTGGGATGTTGGGTGGGCTCCCAACTTTATGTTACTTGGGGCGGGTCTAGAGCTTCTCTTACCCACCCTAAGTGCTATTTTAAGGTTAGTTTTGTGGTTACTGCTGGTTTCGCCATTTTAAAACGGTCCAATGCAGTCCGTTGGCTGATGGCCGATGCTTGTTGAAGTACTTAGGGCGGACTTGGGGCCGAGGACCGTGTGTACCGTACGTTTATTGGGCCCTGTAACTCACATTGAATGAATGTTTGACAGGTTTATATTTGTAAATATTCATTGTTTAATCTAGCTGGGGGGGGGGGGGTGATCAGGGAGGATCAAATCGTTATCCAATCTTCTTTTCATTTATTCTGCCACTTTTGAATTTTTTCAGATCAATCTTCTTTATCAAGATATGTTGCGGAAGAGAAACGAAATAGAGCGCCTCAGAGCAGCAGGAAAGTTCAAGTACGAGTATGATAGTGACGAGGAAATTGAAGGGGGCACATGGGAACACAAATTACGTAATGAAGAGATGACTGCAACGCAGCTCTGGGCTAACGAATTGACTGAAAAAGCAAAGGGCAAACATCATATTGGTGACTTCTTGCCTCCTGATGAACTTGAAAGATTCTTGGAAAAAGTAAGTATGACAGGTTTATATTCGTACGTATTCATTGTTTAATCTAGCTCCGGGGGGGGGGGGAGGATCAGGGAGGATCGAATTGTTATCGTAATCGGATATGTTATAACCTTATTGGTGGCTTCACTGACCGAATAAGTTCGATCCCCTCATTTCGATGGAAACGGATGAGCAGAGTCCGGTTGTCATCTCAGTCGACTGAAGTAAGATGAGGTAAGGAAGGGGTTACCTGCGCTATCGTGTTGCTCAGTAGCAAGCCCATTAGATTTAACGCATTCGATCCGATTACGATTATGATAAGGATTCGATCCGATTACGATTACGATAAGGATTCGATCCGATTACGATTACGATAAGGATTCGATCCGATTGCGATTACGATAAGGATTCGATCCACTGTGATCGCCCCTCAGCTTAAGTTTTAAAAAATGTTTACTATTGTAAATTAATCATTAGGAAGAGTATGATACTAAATTTTGTACGAAGCTTTTTTGCTCCTCAAACTTTCTAAAGAAATAGTTATTTAATTTAGGAATCCAAAACGACTGATGTCCCCAAAAAACAGTTTATTGTAAGTAATTCTGAAACTATCTATAAAAAAATTAAAAAATTTAATTGAAAAGTTTTTTATTACTTTTCGATTTTGCATTTCCCCAATGGGTCTATTGCGAAGGTTATGTGTTTATTTACGTTGTGATTGGGTGTGATCGATACTGTGAGGTTGGCTATCCTTGGATGTTCGTGTTGCATGCATACAGGTTGCTCGATATTTTACCGCCATCTTGGATTTCATTAAACGTCTCTTGTGAGTCTATTATCGCATTTCTTGACTTTCTGATGCCACCAATAGACTTTTCACGTGATTTTACATGAGGTTGAACATTCTATAAGGCTGTAGCTAAAGTTTGCAACAGACCCATTTGTTTGTTTTTTCAAAAAGAAAAAACAAAACAAAAACAAAACAGAAAAACGAAAAAACACAGCAGATTGAGATTCCATAAAATTAAAGTTTGAAAAATTGCGGTACGGACGTTACATACTTAGGTATCAAAGTAAAGTAGGCGGTGGTTATCTTTCAGCTTTTTCACTTTCAAATTTTAATTCCAAAGTGTTTCTGCATTACAGTATGATGCTCTGAAAGATGGGAGAGAACCAGACCTCTCTGATTACAAAGAATTTAAACTTAAAGAAGATAATCTTGGTTTTCAAATGTTGCAAAAACTCGGATGGAGTGAGGGTAAAGGTCTCGGATCAGATGGTAGCGGAATTGTTGAACCTGTGAACAAGTAAGTCAGTCTCTGTTCATCTTTAAATTCCATTTCTTTTTTCATTTTTTTGAAGTATAAGTGTCCGGAGGAATTACTTATATCTATAATCAAGCACCCTTGAATCATAAACATACATTTTTTGTCGGTTTTTTAAGTCAATTTTTATTTGTGACTCAGTTGTGGAAAGCACTCCATGAGCAAATTTTCGGGAATATTCCTGATCTGGAAATTTACTCACTTTTTCCTTTTTTTAATTTTTTTTTCTAAAAATTATTATTTTCAATGAATCTTTCAACTAATTTTCAAATTTCGTACCAAGTTGCCGTTGCGCCACCTATCAGAAAGCATGCTCAAGAATGTATGTAAAAGTATCGATCCTCAAGCAGTTCCATGCAGTTCGGTTGAACTGATTGAAAAGCGATACTTTTCCATTAATTTAAATAGGAGAAAAACGATAAATTGATTGCTCACGAGTTACCGTTACATTGTCATACATAGGGAAAATGAAAATGCTCATTTTCTACCTGGATAAGCTCTTGTTGATAATAGTGAAAAACACTAATCAAAAACCGGTGAGGTATGAAATGAAACCTATTTTAATGCGCAACAATGAAATCACACTTATTTTGACATCTATGCTCTTTGCAGGAATTTCAGGGCCATAAAACAGGCCATTTGGAGAGGGGAGGGATGCAGTTATGTTCTAATGATAGTCAAAAGAAGAAAAGTTGAAAACAATTTACTTTCTTAAAATTGAGTAAAGTCCCGGGAATAAACCAACACTATTTGAGCATTTTTATTTTCAAACAGATAAGCGTTAGGCCTGTAGGGCAACAAGGGCTTATAGAAAGTTTATCCGCCTATGCTAAATTGTACTAATGGTAAAAATGACTGTTTTTTGTCCTATCGTAGGAATTAATACTTGGAAAAGACATCTCGATTTTGGTAAGGGGTGACATAGAGAAGTTAGTGGGAAAACTGTGATTGAGGTGGTAAAATGATGGCATTACTAGGGGATATTTTGGCCAATATTTGACTACTTTTCTCTTAGAATAGCAGTAAAATATATTATTGGAGCCATCCTAATAGGGGGCCCCTAACCTCACAGGGGGCCTGTTCTATCAAGCTATTTTTCGGACATCCTTCCCTGTCTCTGGGTTGGAGGCACTCTTCTCCCTCCCTTCCCCACAATAATTCCCTCAATCTCGCACTTTTTGAGGAAAGTTGGTTTATTACACCTCTCGTAGTAATCATTATATACGATCTCGCACTTTTTGAGGAAAGTTGGTTTATCACACCTCTCGTAGTAATCATTATATACGATCTCGCACTTTTTGAGGAAAGTTGGTATATTACACCTCTCGTAGTAATCATTATATAGTGTTTACTTTTGACTAATCTTTGAATCCTATTTTTACAATTTCAGGGCTTCAACAAGAGTTGACAATCAAGGTTTGGGCGTGGAGAGACCTGCGGAAGTGAATAAAGGGGATGATGAGTATGATGCTTACAGGAAACGAATGATGTTAGCGTACAGATTCCGACCCAATCCTCTGGTAAGTACCAAAGGTTTAAAATCTGCTGTATAAAGAGCTGGGTGGAGCATGTCACAAAATTATCTAAATTCACCCAGCCTACTAGTGATTTTAATGTTAGGATATCCAAAGGACCGAAAAGCTGGGAATTGTGATATACATTTTTCTTATGGGATTTTTTCTCTTTTCTTGTTTTTAGGGATGGAATTTTTCCTTTTTTTCTTTCTTTTTTTGTAGATGAAGACATAATTTTGCGAAAGGAAGTTTTTTTTCTCCCTTTTGTTGTCACTTTTGATTTTTCAAAAAGAATGTTCTGATCACCCATAAACATTTTCTGCTCAGAAACTTTGTGCGTTTCAGTTGTAGTTTTTCATTTTTTTTTTCTTTCAATAAATATATTTCAAGAACATAACTTTCTCACAAAGCTTGTAGAGTCATCTGCTAGTTATCTGTCTATACAGTGCAGTACAGAGTAGAGTCCCTGTATATCAAAGAGTCTCGCCACGTGAAGCATGAAGAAGAAGAATTTCGAAGGAGGCGTCCACTCTGATTGGTTGGGTTCGCTGAGGGGCGTGTAGGCTTCCTCGGTAGGTGCGTTCCAACGGTCTTCTTATGGAGAATAACACAGAACGCCTCCTCGAGCTCCGTGACAGCCTAAAATCTAGCAGCCAACCAGAATCTATACCCCATATGGCGAGACTCTTTGATATACAGGGACTCTAGTGCAGAGCTAGCGGGAACAGAAGGAGGAGACTGGGCACTGCTGCCACATCACCAGGGGTTCAAAGCAGTTGAGATAAGAATGTATCTGTGTTGCCAGATTACATTTTGACAGAACTCTTCTTTAAATGAGAAAACTCAGAGCTTTGTAAATTTACACGGAGTATTCTATCTTTCATTATGATACTTGTTGTTGATTTTTTTTAAACATTTGTAAAAATCTTTGACCGTAGAAAGACAAATTACCGTATTTTGTCATTTTTTTGAAGTAGACCGAACAACACTGAAACTGCTGGGGTGTTGTTTAGGAATGTTTCAGATTAGGGGAGCAGATAATCACCTACATCAATTTAAAAAAAAAAAAAAAAAAGAAGTCAAGTTTGAGTTCCTGCATTTCTCATGCTACTCTTGTTTATTTTTCCCAAAAAAAAAAAAAAGTCCGAGCGTGGGAAAAAATCGAAAATTTAAGTTTGGATGCATCAGCTTTTGTAGAACTTGGTCCAGATGTGGAGACAGAGTTGACCTGTAATCTTTGGACTTATTTGAACAGTCCTTTTCCTTTTAGCACAGTAAAATTGAAGAAAATTGGGAAGGAAAGTCATTGGTTTGCAAATGAAAGGAGCTTCAAAATCTTAATGTGAAGTTTCTTGTTATTTTTATTTTTAATAAATTAAAATCAGAAATTTGGCAAAGACTAGATTCAGGTTAAGCGGACCTCCACTTTTGAAAATAATTCTGTTCCTAGATCAAACCTGCAGAACACAATCTTCAGTCTTCTGTGCCTTACTTTAAAAATCATTTAACAAATTATTTCTTTGTTCAATATGTTTCAGAATAATCCACGGAGGCCTTACTATTGAAGTGTTATGGGTGTTTCATTCGCACATTAAATGCATCAATAAAAGAACTTAACAAACGATAAAAGTTTGTTGTTGTTATTATTATCAATATTATATTATATATATTATTATTGAAATTGTTGTTCGTATTTGTAATTAGTAGGTCTTGTCAGAATATATAGTATTTACAATTATATTCCAATGAAGTTTTATTCTTTTTGTTTTGACTCTTTTTGCATTACTCGTTTTACACCGTGGTGCCATTTCAGATTTTCCGGGGGGGGGGGGGGGCGAGGCCGTCCAAAAAAGCGGATGACCTCTTTTTTTTTTTTTTTTTTTTTTTTTTTTTTTTTTGTCCTGCATCCTTTTATTCCCTTTGTTTTATTTTCATCACATCGTACGCATGGCAACCACCTCCTTATCAACCAAGTTTCAGCTTTCAACTGCATATTTTTTTCCCCGCTTTTTCTTCTACCCACTATCTGATTTGACTTTATGGTCACATTGAAAACCCTCGGTGGGGCTATCCCCCCCCCCCCCCCAAGGACCCCAAATGGCGCTACTGGCAGTACTGGCCCTACATTTTCACCTACAACCCAGAAGTTTTCCTCAAAAGCTTGCCTTTGTTTCTCATTTATTATTTTCATCACCACAACGTGATGTTTTCACTGCAATTAGTTAACAGTTTACAGATTTAATCAACAAAATATGTAAAATAGAAAAATTGATTTTTGGTCAAGGGGAACATGGAGCGCTCAAAGCCGAACTCCATTTTTTACTATCATATTCGGAGTGTTCTAACTGTGACGCAAAGGTAGAGCTGTGGAAATGTTCCAGACTAGCAAAGATTGCTTCCTACTTCAGTCTCTGAAGTAAATATCTGTTTGGAAGTTTATAAACAGAAATTTATAAATGTAAATGTCTTTAGGAGGTAAATTTCTTTGTCAAGAAACAAAATTGGAAAGCAGAAATACTGCGAAGAATTTAATATCCTCCTTTGTTTTAGAGGTATTTTGCATTCATGTCTAGTTAATTATTTTCTTGTTTTATCAGTTCATCCGAGTTGTGAAGGGGTCTGTGATAGTCAAATCCCAAAATCCCCAAGAAATTGATTAATTGACCCAAAACATGTTTCCCGAAAATGATAAGCATGTGCAAAAATTCTTGTGGAAACTGATTTTCAAGAAAATTGATGCAGTTGCCTCCTAGGTACACGAGAAATTCAATCTTTGGGGGGCTACTTTGAGGGAGACTATATCTTGAGAACCACTTGGAAAATTCTTCTAAAATGTTCACTGTAGCACTAGGCCATCATAAAGTTTCGTTTAAGACATGTTGGAAAAAAAGGTGATTACTCCAAAAATTAGCTGCATTCTTTAATTAAAAGAGGGCAGGGGCGCCATTTCAGATTTTCCTTGTAGGGGGCAAGGCTCACCAAAAATTTTGATGACCTTTTTTTTTTTTTTTTTTTGCCATGCACCTTTGAAAAAGAAATTAATCCTCATATAGGGATAGTTGTTCGTTGAAAATTGATTTTTGGCCATTTTCGGCTATTTAAATTACCTTTTTTTTCTTCTTTTTCCCGGCTTATTCCTCTGCCGCTCTCTGACTTGATTTTTCGGCCACATTGAAAATCCTTGGGGCCCCAAATGGCGCCCCTGTGACCAAGTTGAGATAAAAAGTTGCCGTTTGGATTAATAATCTTCATTTATTGGATGACAACTTTTTGGGGGATTTCAACCCCCCCTCCCCCCCCCCCCCCCCCGGTGCCTCATATTAG
Source organism: Trialeurodes vaporariorum (assembly GCA_011764245.1). Taxonomy (NCBI): domain Eukaryota; kingdom Metazoa; phylum Arthropoda; class Insecta; order Hemiptera; family Aleyrodidae; genus Trialeurodes; species Trialeurodes vaporariorum. The sequence continues at coordinate 80,136,138 of VMOF01000002.1, forward strand.
TCTAACTTTTGAACGAGTTGAGATAAAAGTTGTAATTTTGGCCAATATTCATTATTTCGAATTATTTTTCGTATGTTTGTAGTCCTTCTTCCCCCCTACCCAAAAATCGGGGTGCCCCCCTCAAGGTAGACGGGGGGCGTTAACAATGTATTCTAACACGAACGGGTTTGAAATGACCGCTTGTTTTTTTTTTTTTTTTTTTTTTACAATTTCGAGGAAACTTAAAAAACTGTACGGCTCCTCTAGATTGAGTGGCAACACGATTTCTCAACGGTGATGTGACATGACTAGAGCCCAAGGTCTGGGACCTTGAATTTTTCTTTTAAGTGCGGTGCTACGCGCGAGCAACTTTCTTTGAACTCGCGAGTCTCAACAAAAAGTTTGAACATCATATGTATTTTGAGCGAGACATTGAGCCGAGAACAAGGTCAGATAGATAATTTTGAACCAGAGACTTGGACTGAACTGAATAATTTATTGTTCATTTCGCTTCATCACAGACTGAGAGGCTGCGGGCTGCTCGCCTCGTTCACCGCGAATTTTGGCGTTTTACTCAATGAAAGGAGGAGGACATTTACCCCATAAGTAATCATTTTATTTCAGGAAGTACATAAAAGAAACTCTCTCTACACACAGTCTTATGAAGGGTAATGGCTGCCGATAAAAAAACGAAACTTGGGGAATGTTTGTACTTCAATGGAAACTACTTTTTGACCAAACCAACATTTTTGAGGAGCGTCCCTATAAGGGGGATTTCACCCCCTAACTCAAAATTTTCAAATAGCAACCCCTATCTTGTGACACATAGTTTTAAAAAGAGCATACTATTCTAAGACTTTTGGCGCAAACCGGAGGTCAATGTCGTCTTTCGTTTTTGATGTATATAGAAGGTCAAAAGTTCGATTTGGACCCATTTTCATAAAATTACTTCTGTTCAAAGAGTCGGAATTTAAAAAACTGAGAGTCTTAACTACTCCAAAAAGCAAGCACTTTGCAGACACAAAAATGATTTTGACATCGCTTTAGTCGAAATTTTACTTTAGAGCCTCCCTCCCCTATAATTTTTAAAACATTTGCCCCTCAAAGGGCTATCTTAATATTTCCGTTGCGCGACCACTATCGAGCAATACATCAATCAAAAGAATATAAAAAACTGAGCGTTTTTAGCGCAATCCGAAGATCGATATCGTTTTTGTAGGTATGCGAGATATCACATTTTTAGCATGGGTTTAGGTAAATTAAACTTCAAAATGCGATATCTTCGAATACGAAAAACGACATCGATCTTTGGATAGCGTCAAAATGCTCAGTTTTTTATATGTTCATTTGGTTGATGTATTGCTCGATAGTGGTCGCGTAACGGAAATTTTGAGATATAGCCCTTTGTGGGGCAAATGTTTTAAAAATTGTTGGGGGGAGGGGGAAGGCTCTAAAATCAAATTTTGACTGTAGCTGCGTGTGAAAATCATTTTTTTATCCGCAAGGTACTTGCTTTTTTTGCTTAGTTTTTTAAATTCCTACTTTTTGAATAGGAGTAATAATTTTTCGAAAATGGATCCAAATCAAACTTTGACCTTCGATACCTTTTAAACGATATTGACCTCCGGTTTGCGCCAAAAGTCTCAGAATTTCATTTTCTTTTGAACTGCGTATCACAAGATAGGGGTTTCTAATTGAAAATTTTAAGTTAGGGGGCGAAACCCCCCTTAGGGGCGCCCCTCAACCCAGATTTTGGTTTGGTCCAAAAGTAGCTTCTATTGAGGTAAAGTTTCGTTTTTTTTAGCTGCAGCTGTTCAAAACTTAGATGGGGGGGGGGGGGGGGTTTGAACACTCTGTAGTTATATTTAAAACCGGCGAAGCATTTTGAAGCCATTAAAGTGATCGAACTATTGTGTGTGAATTTGTGCAGTTAATAATACCCTCGGTCGAATTTGATATTTTGCATAGGCTTAATGAATTGGCGGATCCAGCCCTCGCGAACGGGGGGGGGGGACTTGGGATTTTTGTCCCCCGGAGAAACTTTCCATTTTTCTTTCTTTCTTACCCCCTTTCCTTCCCCCTCTCACTCTCTTTGACTGAACAGCTCTTTTTATGGAGGGGGGAGATCGCCCCTTCGCCCCCCTTGTACCCACCTATGGGCTTAAGCGCAGCGTTGCCAGCAGAGACAAATAATTTTATATGACATATATTTCTCTGGTTGCCAGAGGGTGAATCGAACCTGAAGTTTCATGTAAAACAATTTCAAAGTCGAAGATTTTAGTTCGGGGAGGGTGGCGGATTTACATCTCTTGAGGTTGTACGCAATTTTGAATTTGAGACCCCAAAAAAAGGGTATATCTAATGTTTGGGGGGGGAGGGGGGTCTAGGAGTCATCCCTTAGAAAGATGGGGAAGTTCGGGGATCCTCCCCTTCCTTTTGTTTAAAAATGAGGCATTGAAAACTCAGTGTTAATATGTCTTTTTTTTTTTTTTTTTTTTTTTTTTTTTCCCCCCAGCAAAATTGTTATTGAATCTTTGTCTTTTTTATTCTCCTTTTTCTCTCTTTTCTTCTCTTCTTCCTCCTTTCGTGAAGTGAGACCCTACGCAGTTGCGTATTTTGCGTAATAGTAAATCCGCTCCTGACGGGGGGGGGGGGGGGAGTTCAGGGAAGAGGGTATCCCTCCTTCCCTCAAAATCCTCTATCCTGAGATGCATTCTGGCCATTGGCGGATCCAGCCCTCACGAACGGGGGGGAGGCGAACTTGGGATTTTCGCCCCCCGGTGACCCCTTTTTCCGTTTTACTTTCCTGTTTTCTCCCTTCTTTCACCTTCCCTCCCCCTTTTCCCCCTTTTTTGGTTGAACGGGGTGGGGCGATCGACCTCTTCTCCCCCCCCATCTCCCCCCTGTACCCGTCAATGATTCTGGCGCAAACGACAGGTCAACAAATCGTTTTAGCATTCAGTTTATTAAAGGTCTATTTTGATGTGGTCCCCTTTTTCAAAAATATATCGCCTCATTAGAAACTTCGTCACGGCGAAAACGTTTGTGCTTGAAATATCCTATTTCATCAAGTATTGTTTTGAGAACAAAAAAGGGGGAAGGACTTGGGAATCAAATTAAGTAATCAGAACGAGGGTTTCGGGCTCTATACTATGTAGAGGACGGGAGAGGGGGGCGCACCGGTCCATTATGTCGAATATTGACCCCTGCCTTGCGATATCCCCCCCCCCCCAAATTTGCGATGCAAGATTGGAAAGTGCATGAAATGCCCAATTCATTGATCGCACTGAATCTCTTCTGAAATTCTTTCCCACAAGATGGCAAACTCTGAAATTTTACTTTAAAGGGCGCTAGGGATGGCTTCCCCCCTCTCCCTCTCAGAAACGTAGACCCGTCCCACGAGTAGAGTCACTGCAATTTGCGCCTTGCAATTGCAAATGGACATCCAGTCCAATGTGAGTCCATTAAAGGAGGTTCAGCATGCTGCGTCGTAACAAATTTTACAGAGATTGCAGAGAATGGTGCATTAGCTCAATGAGCTTCATTATGAATTATTATTTTACTGAATCACCGTGCATGTGCAATTATTATTCTTTCAGGACACGTGATCATAACATGATTGGATGATGTGTTTCCTCCCGACGCGAAAACACTTACTCGCTATCAACAATAAAGATCGACCTCAATGATCACAGAATGCATTAGTCAAAAAATTATCCTTCTCGAATTCTTTCTAGAACGTGGAATGAGTGGATTATGTACTTTTTCCAGAAGGAATATTCGTAACAAAGAAATCAGCATTGCCAACTTCAAAAATTCAATACATTATTCGTAGTGCGCTTTTGTCCCCAAATGAAACCGATGATAAATTGCGCTGTAAAAACAGTGTAAATGAGCTACTCGAATTAGTTCATGTTGGCAAGAGCATCACATGTTTACGTCATCCAACGCTTGACAACAAGCGACCAATGAAAATCAAGCGTCGGTGAGTCAGCTGATGTCCGAGGATATATCTACAACCCAATTTGGTTTCTGAGCTTCAAAATCCAAGTGCGTTTTGTTGTATCAAGTCTTGAGGTGTTTCGTTTCTAAGTTCTTTATTGATTTTAGTTGAAAAAACCTTCAAGTGTTACTGTAATTTGAAATTGATTAGTTCTTCGTCTTTATTTACTATCACATTCTTTTTAGGTAAGCAAATTTTTCGTATTTTTTTCCGGATAAATGTGAAATGAATGTTGTGAGAATGCCTCGAACGCCATCTTGACGAATGACTTTTGTCTCGTTGTTCAATTTTTTCAATTTTATCGATTGTGTTACTCTCCTCTTGTCAATCTAGGAACATTCCGTTTTCTGTAGCAATTCGTCTGTACATCATTGATTTAGCAAAGAAAAATTGTTCCATCATAATTTTCTTGGCTTTTTCCTCAATGTTATGCAACAAAGCCTATACCATTCTGACACGTCAGTCGATTTTATTCGTACTATCGTATCTATTCTTTTCTCATCAATTTCAACTTGTTAAGCACTATTTCATGATCTTCACATCCCAATTTTAACATTTACTCCTTTGCGTCGAAATTCCTGTGGTTTTTAGTGAAGTCCTTGTGACCTACTTCCTCCTTGGCTCCAAAGTTACATCAGCTTACTATTTGGGTCAAAATCTGCTGCCCCCATTGGAGTCAAACCATTTCATTTAGGTATCTCGCCTCTCTGATCATGTCTCCAATTTATCATTGATAACATCCGTACGGCATCTAGTGTTTCTTTCTGTTTGGATTGAAGTCTCACTGCATAAGTTCGGTACAAGTTTGGTCAGCACAACCTTGACAGTTCTGTTAACCAAAATTTGAGGTCCCGGCAAAATAATTGGTGCTGAAATAGGTTGTACTGATGCGTTGTGGACTTCTTTCAAGTATGAAGTCAATGCATCTTCCCGCTACGCTCAAACTCTACAAAGTCCATCCTCCCAATGAGACCTCAATATGTTAAATTAAGTCGCCATAGCAGCCTACCCCTGACAGCGGTAGCCATTTTGTATTGGTAGCTTTGTTGTTGTCACTTAAGAGCCGAGAGTATTTTCTTTGCTCTATCATTGATTCTGCCTTGTCGTTTGGTTGATTTCCACAATCTTGTTGCCCTCTCGAGCTTTGCGTTTTTTGTTCTAGCCCAGTTAGTTAACAGTGTTGTAAAGAATGTGATCAAACTGTTAGATATAGGCACAATATTATTAACCAGTGCCTCAAGTAGACTCCCTCAGGACCTACAGATTTTAGTAAATTTTTCTGAACTTTTCATTGTCAACTTTAGAGTATGGTCTGTGTTAATAGCTCTAGATTTGCGACTAACCGAAATACTTTCCTAAGTTATCTTGTGTAAGCATTGGCATATAATTTAAATGTGCAAGAATAGATTCTAAATTTTGGTTCATTTATTGTGCTGGAACAAGGCAGATTCAAGCATAGGAGTTAGTCAAAGTGAAGGAACTGTTAACGCTGCTCCCTTTCATTTGAAAGGAACTTTGTTTTATTTTACTTCTGTCGATTTTTTGTGACTCGTATTTTCTTGTGTTGCAACAACCCATGATTGCCATCAAATCCAGAATTGCTGACATTTTGTCAAATATTGCACTGAACACACTGAGTTTTTGATCCTCTCGCTGAAGAAAGGCTTGAGGTAGTTTCAGAAGCGAAAGTGGAGTTCCCCGATAATCTTGGGAAATTTTCAATTTTCATTCCTTCAAAGCGAAAAGTTACTTGCCTGAGGAGGCCTTGATGTGTAAGTGTGTAACTGCTCCGCATTCTTTGAAGATTAGCAGAAGCTGATCACTAATTCACTACCTTTAATTCCATTGTGCACTGTGTGAGAGATGAGGTTTGTAAATTTCTGAAATTTCCGTTGAGCTCTGCCTTCACTACTGCAACCAGTTCTTCCTATCTTGTTGTTCTCTAAGAAAACAAAAATCAAAAAAAAAAAAAACAAATTATTTTGGTGCAAGAGTTTTCAGTGTTCTGGCCTCTGACAGTAAAGTCCCATTTATGTCGCTGAATTCAATTACTTGTATCACATTTCTAGAATAGGATTTTTTTTTTTTCTTGTTTTAATTCTAAATTAATGTGATGCAGACATGCCCAGTTGTCGTAGTGTTGTTAGGGACAGGGGCAATCCACCGCAGAGACAGTTTCAAAGTTTTTGGATTCCACTGTTGCCAACTGAAGGGAGCTCAGCCTGCTCAGTGATTCATTTTTGCTGAATTGTTATTGCTCCTGAGCTTTCCGATTGAAGGGTGTCTCCCAATTCCTTCTCCACAGTTGAGCCTCACTTTTACAGCACTGCTTTTCTCGTGTGAATTGCAGGTTGATTGTTTTCCTCTGAAGATCAACCCGCTGTAGAATTTTTATTTCTGGTACTGGCAAGTAAATTAAGAAATTTTATCACGCAAAGTTTTATCTTAATTTTCTTCTGGGTCTGACTGTTAATCAACTGTGTATTTCAACTCTCTTGAGTTACTTATCAAGACTGGTCCGTTTGTCCTTTGGTTTGTTATTAGTGACTTGTCGCAGAGTTATGAAAGAAGAGACGAAAATTATCCTGCACGATGAAAATTCAGCGAACAATCCTGAATGTCCTCATGGACCAACTCTGATGTTTTCCAGAGGCGTCGGAGCCCGAAGATTTTTTGCTTGTTCAGCCTATAGAGACAGGAAAGACTGCGAGTTTTATCTAGGGGAGGATGACAAAATTACTGCTGGAAAGAAGCTAGCTTGGTCAATAGCTAAAGAAAAACTGCTTCCGAAAGTTGACTTTGAAAACCTAAAGGCCACTAGAAAGAAAGTATTTAGTGAAACTCCCAAGAAGAGGGCTTACTGTCACACATGCAATTGTTTATTTTTGACTGATGAAGGCAAATCAGAGCACAAAAATCATGACTTGTTCACCAATTTATCTGACCAGATGTTGCATCATCCCTCTAAATTTATTAAAATGAAAGAAAGCTCCAAGAAGGAATCTCAGTTCTTGTTCGATAACTCTACTATTGAGTGTTTACTGTCTGGGTTAGGTCACCTAGATGTTGAAAAGTTGATGTGTATAGGTACTCCTTCTCTCAAAGAAAACTCCAAAATTCCCAGCATGCTACTGGACATAGATCATAGGTATGCCACATTTTACGATGACAAGGAATTTCAGTGGTTTAACATGAGCAACTTTCATTTTTTCTCTCAGACTGGCCTCGAAAACTTGAAAAATTTCTTCTACAATTCAAAAAGTGCCTTAGTGATAGATCCTCCTTTTGGGGCACTGATACAGCCCATTGCTACAACAGTCCAGAAAATTGTAGCAGAATGCAATTTAGTGGATCCCCCAGTCCTCTTAATATTACCCTATTTTATGGAAAAGCAAGTGCTCAACCACTTTCCTGATTTCACCATGTTAGATTACGAGGTTAACTATGTGAACCATGATAAATTCAATACCGGCGGTAGAAAGTTAGGATCTCCTGTAAGGATTTTTACCAACTTGAAAAAATTTACTCTCCCTGAGTCTCAAGGTTATAGATTTTGTAAAATATGTGACAAGTGGGTTAGTGTGAAGAACAGGCATTGTAAAGAATGTAATGATTGCACGTCTAAAAATGGCAGCACCTATAAACATTGCCTTGTTTGTGATAAGTGTGTGAAACCTTCTTGGGAGCATTGTGATGTCTGTCAGAGGTGCACTCTAGCAAATCATGATTGTTCATCTGATGGAAACCCATTAGTTGGAAATCCGTTTAAAAGGAAAATGAAATTTGATGCTGAAACCAAAAGCAAGAAATCAAAGAATTCTAAAAAGAATAAATCAAGTAAATATCACAATTTTATTCTCGTTATTTCCCCCCTTTCCATTCCACCTCTCACTTGTGCAGGGCCATCCAGATAGGGGGGGGGGGGGCTAGAAATGCCCCAAATGGGCACCTAGACCAAACTTTTGCTCCAGACCCTCAAATTTCTGTTGACAGGACCTGGCCCTGCTCATGTGAGTTTCAGATGCAGAGGCTGAATCAATGTGTGATGGTTAGTGCTTCTAAGAGATTTGCTTTGGTCCAAATCCTCAAACGGAAATTTGAGCTGAAAGCTTTGCTTAAAAAATTTGAAATCAAACCTTGTTTTGGTGTTAACATCCAAAGTTTTGCTGTAGGGATGAAAAGAATTTAAAACATCTAACTTTCATCATCGCCCCTTGCCCGAAAAGATGTAAGTTCCGTTTTGCTGGTATCTGATGACACCTTAAAAACATATTTTCTTCGGCATTGAGAACGCTTTTGTTGAAGTGGTTTGTTTTAATTATGTTCTGAAAGAAAAACAAAAAAGAGAAAAATTAATGGCAAAATCATCTACCAGTTTTGTAAATGGGAGTCTGATGGATGACTTCATGAGTGGTAACAAGCTGAATTCTTTTGCTGACCGATCTTAAATTCTCATGCCTTTTATTTGTATCTACACATCTACACAATATTTCTCTTGTATCTCTCATTTGTCAAATATCCGTCCAGACGGTCAGGTTGTTCATTAGTAGTCACAAATAGCATGGCCGCCACCAGCGGGGAGGCAAGAGGGGGCACTTGCCCCCCCCCCTTGGAATTCAAAAAAGTCAAAATTTCACGGTAAAAAATGAAAGGAAAAAATAAAATGCAATGTTAATCAAAGGAGTAATAGTTTACAAACTTTATTATTTGTAATTTTAACTCATTTTTTGCAAGGAATAGTAGAATTAAACATTTTCCTTGATACCATTTTCGTCTGCTGTCCCTTTATCCATCATATCAAACACGCCAAAATTATTACTATTGTTTCATACACCTACCATGGCTTAATAATTTTACACCATTTGGATGGGAAAAAAAAGTTTTCCCTTTCCCCACCGGGTGGGGGGGAAGGGGGTCGGGGGTCTCCTAGACCTTACATTTAGGTTCAAAAATTTTGCCCCCCCCCCTTGGAAATTTTTCTGCGGGCGCCCATGACAAATAGACTCTACTCAAAGTTTAATGAAATTACCATTCACTCACGAGCACACTATTCAGACCCAGGCCTTGTTTCTTTCACCATGACCATTTGTAAATTTTAAATTTAGATTCTGCCACATCCATCTTCTTTCAAATAGATAGAGAAGTGACCAATCAATCAAAAACATTTGACCCTCAAAAAGCACCTCATGAAAAATGAATATCAAATTGACATAGAATGAACAAAAATTTATACTTGAATTAAAAGGATGGATTGTCTGATGATTCCTGATTTGCAAAGATGCATTTGAACCACTCGTTTTTACTGGTATCAGGTTTCAACTAGTCAGTTTCACTGGTTCTCCTTAAAAGGGGCGAAATTGAAACAAATATTCACAAAAAATACATTTTCATCCAAACTAAGGCACTACAACACTCCTTAAGATCATTTTTCTCCTGATTTCATATTATAGACCTTCACCTTCATTTTGTGGTAATTTTCCTCTCCTTTTCTGTTTCAGACAAAAAATGCAGATCTTCGTGAAAACATTGACCGGTAAGACAATTACCTTGGAAGTTGAAGCATCCGACACAATTGAAAATGTGAAAGCAAAGATCCAAGATAAGGAAGGTATCCCTCCAGACCAGCAACGTCTTATCTTCGCTGGTAAGCAACTAGAAGATGGCCGCACCTTGTCAGATTACAACATTCAAAAAGAATCAACCCTTCATTTAGTACTCCGTCTTCGTGGTGGTATGCAAATCTTCGTTAAAACTCTCACCGGAAAAACCATCACCTTAGAAGTTGAGGCCTCCGATAGCATCGAGAACGTAAAAGCTAAAATCCAAGACAAGGAAGGTATCCCTCCAGACCAGCAACGTCTTATCTTCGCTGGAAAACAATTAGAAGATGGCCGCACCTTGTCAGACTACAACATTCAAAAAGAATCAACCCTTCATTTAGTACTCCGTCTTCGTGGTGGTATGCAAATCTTCGTCAAAACTCTCACTGGAAAAACCATCACCTTAGAAGTTGAGGCCTCTGACACCATTGAAAACGTAAAAGCAAAAATCCAAGATAAGGAAGGTATCCCTCCAGATCAGCAACGTCTTATCTTCGCTGGAAAACAACTAGAAGATGGCCGCACCTTGTCAGACTACAACATTCAAAAAGAATCAACCCTTCATTTAGTGCTCCGTCTTCGTGGTGGTATGCAAATCTTCGTCAAAACTCTCACTGGAAAAACCATCACCTTAGAAGTAGAAGCCTCCGACACCATTGAGAACGTAAAAGCTAAAATCCAAGATAAGGAAGGTATCCCTCCAGATCAGCAACGTCTTATCTTCGCTGGAAAACAACTAGAAGATGGCCGCACCTTGTCAGACTACAACATTCAAAAAGAATCAACCCTTCATTTAGTGCTCCGTCTTCGTGGTGGTATGCAAATCTTCGTCAAAACTCTCACTGGAAAAACCATCACCTTAGAAGTTGAGGCCTCTGACACCATTGAAAACGTAAAAGCAAAAATCCAAGATAAGGAAGGTATCCCTCCAGATCAGCAACGTCTTATCTTCGCTGGTAAGCAACTAGAAGATGGCCGCACCTTGTCAGACTACAACATTCAAAAAGAATCAACCCTTCATTTAGTGCTCCGTCTTCGTGGTGGTATGCAAATCTTCGTTAAAACTCTCACCGGAAAAACCATCACCTTAGAAGTTGAGGCCTCCGACACCATTGAGAACGTGAAAGCAAAAATCCAAGATAAGGAAGGTATCCCTCCAGACCAGCAACGTCTTATCTTCGCTGGTAAACAATTAGAAGATGGTCGAACCTTGTCGGACTACAACATTCAAAAAGAATCAACCCTTCATTTAGTACTCCGTCTTCGTGGTGGTATGCAAATCTTCGTTAAAACTCTCACTGGAAAAACCATCACCTTAGAAGTTGAGGCCTCCGACACCATTGAGAACGTAAAAGCAAAAATCCAAGATAAGGAAGGTATCCCTCCAGACCAGCAACGTCTTATCTTCGCTGGAAAACAATTAGAAGATGGCCGCACCTTGTCAGACTACAACATTCAAAAAGAATCAACCCTTCATTTAGTGCTCCGTCTTCGTGGTGGTATGCAAATCTTCGTTAAAACTCTCACTGGAAAAACCATCACCTTAGAAGTTGAGGCCTCCGACACCATTGAGAACGTAAAAGCAAAAATCCAAGATAAGGAAGGTATCCCTCCAGATCAGCAACGTCTTATCTTCGCTGGTAAACAATTAGAAGATGGCCGAACCTTGTCAGACTACAACATTCAAAAAGAATCAACCCTTCATTTAGTGCTCCGTCTTCGTGGTGGTATGCAAATCTTCGTTAAAACTCTCACCGGAAAAACCATCACCTTAGAAGTTGAGGCCTCCGACACCATTGAGAACGTGAAAGCAAAAATCCAAGATAAGGAAGGTATCCCTCCAGACCAGCAACGTCTTATCTTCGCTGGTAAACAATTAGAAGATGGCCGAACCTTGTCAGACTACAACATTCAAAAAGAATCAACCCTTCATTTAGTGCTCCGTCTTCGTGGTGGTATGCAAATCTTCGTTAAAACTCTCACCGGAAAAACCATCACCTTAGAAGTTGAGGCCTCTGACACCATTGAGAACGTGAAAGCAAAAATCCAAGATAAGGAAGGTATCCCTCCAGATCAGCAACGTCTTATCTTCGCTGGTAAACAATTAGAAGATGGCCGAACCTTGTCAGACTACAACATTCAAAAAGAATCAACCCTTCATTTAGTGCTCCGTCTTCGTGGTGGTATGCAAATCTTCGTTAAAACTCTCACCGGAAAAACCATCACCTTAGAAGTTGAGGCCTCCGACACCATTGAGAACGTGAAAGCAAAAATCCAAGATAAGGAAGGTATCCCTCCAGACCAGCAACGTCTTATCTTCGCTGGAAAACAACTAGAAGATGGCCGCACCTTGTCAGACTACAACATTCAAAAAGAATCGACCCTTCATTTAGTTTTAAGGTTACGAGGTGGGCTTTAAAATTACCTTTCATTCCTGAACCATATCTTTTATTCAACTCAAAGCTTTTAATTCTTGAGCATTTATGGCTGTGATGGCTTCTCTTTTGAAACATTTTATTTTCTTGTGTTTTCAATTAGTCATGTATGTTTTTGGTTATTTTTTTTTTTTTTTTTTTTTTTTGTATTACTTCAGAATCTGCTAGCACTGTACTGATGGTAGATTTTCATCGCAGAAATGTTTTTAAAGTATCTTCTTAGTAGTTTGCCTTAAAGTATTTTTGTTCTTTTATCTGGATCATGTAGAAATTTGTTGCGATGCTTCTATTCCTCATCAGGAAGCAGATGTCAAAAATTGTTTGTGCTCAATTAAAATCTGATCTGTCAACTCAGTACTTTATGTTCATTATTTCCGTAAGATCTCTCATCTGCTTTGTTTTCACCCTTTTAATGTTGAGATAAGTCTTTCGTTTTACCCTTCAGCTCTCTTTGAATTTACCAGTCATGAAATGGAGACAATTTCGTCTGAGTACTATTGATGTAAAAAAGATTGTGCCATATCTAGATTTATTTCTAAAGGATTTCCATAGGCCTGTGCGATGTCTCGTTCGGTCTATCGAAGTCACTTCGATGCTGATTCCTAACATCGGAGCGATGTATCGGAAAATATCGAAACATCAATCGGTATCGAATCATTAATTTACTTAAAAACATAGAAACATCGATATGCATCGAAAAATTGATCTGCATGTAAGCATTACATTTACATAAAAATACTAAAACATCAACAAAAAACTGTCATATTTCTTGATTTTTGTTTTAAAGATCGATTGGAACAGTGACCAACACGACCCTTTGGTCGGAAAAAGCGATATGAATCGAAGTTGTAATGTTTCGATGTGAATCGATGTTTGAATGTTAATCGATGTTTCGATGCATCTCATGAGACATCAAACCGCATTCGATGTCCCTTAAACATCGAACAAGCGTCGATGTATCGAACATCGCACAGGCCTAAATTTCCACATTATGCTAACCAATTTCAGGCCAAGGAACAGGGCCAATTTAAAAAATAAACAGTCTAGAAGGGGGGGGGGAACCGAAGATCCATTAATACCAGCGAGCCGATCTTTGAAATCATTAGATAAGGCTGGTAGACTGGATAAATGAAGAATTGCTATTAATCCTTTTAAAGTGTTTATAAAAAAGTAGAGCTCTTCAACCAAGTATCCCTCCGCTCCATTCGATAAGCAGTGAGCTTTTATCGGCTTGTTTCAAGCAGCCGATAGCTTATCGAATGTAGCTGAGGGATACTTGGTTAAAGAGCTCTACTTTTTTATAAACACTTTAAAAGGATTAATAGCAATTCTTCATTTATCCAGTCTACCAGACTAATCTAATGATTTCAAAGATCGGCCCACAGGTCAATATAGGGTGCGGTCCATACCAATGTTTCTCCGCCATGCTCTTATCTTCATCATTGTATTCTGCATAGCAGTTGTTGATTCTGCCTAATGCACTGCACAACAGGGGTGGTGATGCCCAGCAGACCGGGGAGACGTTGAGAAACAGAATGGTTTGCTCCGTTTACTTGCTACTGGACTGACCTGGTAATAATAGATCTTGGTTTAACCAATAGGATTTACGCTACCTTTTGCTTTAAGTGGTTCAATAGTTAGCTCATGAGTAAATTTCAATGAAAATTACTCATAGGCGGACGGTGACCATATAAATTGGGGGGGGGGGGGCTAAAAGGTGATAACTTTTTTTTTTTTTTCCTTTTTCTTTCTTCTCACGTTACTCAAGTGATGACTTTTTCCCAAAAAAAGTGGAAGGGCTATAGCTCCCCCTAGCCCCTGATGCGGTCCGCCTGTGAAAATTACTTTGAGCACTTTAAAAATTCTGAAATTCACTCACAAACTCCTTGTTTTCTCCAAAAATCCTAGTTATTTTGCCGATTTCAAACTATCTTAGATGAAGTGGAGTTGGACTTCTTTTAGCATTCAACTTACAGCTAGAGGTTGCACAGACTCAAGAATGATATTTTGAGAAAACGATGAAATTAAAATGGAGCTCTTGCTACAACCTAATTTATAGTTCAATTTTGCTTAGAAAATTAGCAAAAACGACGATGAGCTATTGTAATAATGATAAAATTCACTCACACTCACCATATGACCTTTAGAGTTTAAGGTGCAGAGTGGCAGAGATGTGGTGGTATAATGAGAGATTCCTATTTAATTTGAGGCTTTCCTCCATGTGTAGCTTAAATTAGCAAGAGCTCAATTTTTACTTTTCCCTTTAAAAAGAAAAAAAAAAAAAAAAAAAATTCCCTTGCTGTAAAAATTTGAATGCAAACAGATCAATAATTGTTGAGGAAATATCATCCGGGGCAGACGAACAGACATTTTTGGGTTCCTGGGGACGTCAAACGCCTAAAAATGGAGCTAACTCAATTTTCAATTTTTTCATGATTACATTACTTTCTCTATCCTGTGGGAAGTGGAAAAGTAAAAATGAGGAACCACTGAAAATTATGATATTTTTTTATGCCTATGAGATGGTTTAAGAGATAAATAAAATGACACTTAAGGTCTGTTTTTAGTCGAAAATATCGACATGTAAATCACGAGTTTTGATGCATCGATTGACGTCAGAGGCGGCTCGTGCTATTTAGCAACTCAGTTTTACCTCCATTTGAATGTATGCACAATAATCGAATGCCGGTGAAGCGCTGCTTCACTATCGAATCGATTGTTTTACATAGAACCAAATGGAGGAAAAACAGTGTTGCCAAACATCACGAGCCGCCACTGATTGACATAAACATTGCATCGAATCCATTTGATGGAAGGAAAACATCGAAACTTTGATCAAACATAGCACATGCCTACTGAGGCCCAGCTGTTCACCAGAATCTTGATGGTTCAAAATGGATGTAGGTCGAGCTCGAGGTCGTTTATGGTAGAGTTCGTTTCCGAAATGCAGGAGGAGGACTGCATGCATTAATCTTAGGAATTTTCCAACTTTATTTCTCACATCTCTAGATAGAAATGAGTTAAAATGCATTTCGAGCTCTGGATTTTCAGGAGAGAACCCTTTAAAACTAAAATTAGAAAGTCTTAGGTAAGTTTTTTTATAATTAGAAGGAGTGAAAATTTAATTTCCGCGATGTTTATCGATGAGCTCCTCCTACACTTCTGAATCTGATATGAACGTAACTCTCAAGAGGCGTTCGCTGGTATATAGGTACCTACTTAACTGTTAGATGAAAATATTTTGACGGTGCATTTTGCATGTCCACATTTTACTCACCTCTGGACAAGGCCGATAGGGCACGGCCTGATTGGTCAGGAGCATAGTAAGAAGCTGATGTTTTCATGAAAACCACGGAAGTGAGTTGAAACCACGGTCGAATCCAATATTTTCTGGGACAAGCTATACCTTATTCATCAGGCAGAACTTTGTAAGCAAGTATGCATATAGAATATACCTACGGTGGGTGGAAAGTCCTAGGACGGCTGCGCCATTTTTTCTTTAGTAGGTGAAAAAAAAATCAAACTTCGGGGAAGTTCACTCTCCAGGGAAATCATACTTTTTTTAGGAGGTCAATCTTGGGGGATTGTATTTATTTATTTTTTTTTTTAAAGCAACCCTCACTTTATGATACTCGTCCGAAATATAACGAAACGCTGAGCATTTTGGCGCAACCTGAAGGTTTGTGTCGATTTGCCTTTTCGGAGGTAAATACATACCTAGCAAATGTCAAAGTTCAGTTTTGACCCATTTTCAAAAAATCCTCATCAAAGTCGCTGTGTAGTTAAGTCATGAACGTGAAATTTGTCTAACTGACCAAAATTTAGTAGATTTAACACAGTCAAATACCTAGTATAATATGTAGCGCAAATTGCATACTGCCTCTTTGAAGGCGCTTCTTATCCTATAATAGTAAATTTAACATTGTGAATGCGTCGAACACTGACCAAAGTTTCATTGATATAACACCGCATCCAATAGTAAAATATGTAGCGCGAATTGCATACTGTCCATTTGAAGGCGTTTTTTGTACAAATTCTTAATTCTGCTGTTTCGAGTTGAGGTGATTTCATATCACCAAAATTCGGTAAAATTCCTCTTAAATCGCAAAAAAAATTACCTTATTTCAGGTCAAAGTTGGGTGTCAATTGGAAAGGGAGAGGGGCCTGGACAACATCACAAATGCAACTCACCCCCCCCCCCCCCCATTGATCACCACTGCCTACGAGACATCATTATTCATCACTGTGTCACAATCCCCATTCCTACACCAGGATGAAGGATTTTTTTGATATCTCCATCGAATAAAATGGGGATCTGGCAAACTTTTTCTATCAGTGGCGGCTCGCCGGGTGAGGCAAGTGCGGCACTGCCTCATCTGATTCAGAAAAGGAAATAGAAGGAAACACAAACCATTCCTAAAATCACATGGGAAGTAGTTAACTATGCGTACACATCTGTACCGTTACAGTATATCTTCAAAAATGAAGGCGCACAATATAATTAAGACTTATGGGTCTAATTGCGGGAAGTTTCGGATGAAGTATGTGAATCCGGGGCCAATAAATGTTCGGTACCTACGGGCCTGCTCCCAGATGATTGGTGAGCACGTACGGCCATTTAAAACCACGCGTAAACGCTCACCATCCAAACATCTTTCGGGGACCGGTCTGTCTGGACCGAAAATTTATTGATCCCAGATAGCGTTAAAATTGTGAGGTAGAAAGTAATCATAGTTAACTATTCGTACGCGCCTGTACCGTTTTAGTCTACCTTAAAAAATGAAGGCGCGCCTTTAAAAAGTAAGACTCGATTTCCCAATCAAATTGCGGGATCTTCCGGCGAGAGCAATGGAATCGGATCTCTAGAGCTGTACGTCGATAGTACGTCAACGTATTATTACCCCTCTCTAACTTTTTTCCCTCTCTCACACACGGCCCGGTCTCTAATAGAGCTGGTTTATTCTATGATGTCGTCCATTTTTCTCTGTATAATTCTCATTCCTCAGCAGTGGCGTCGCGTGCCATGTGACAACAATGCAACTTGCTCCATTTAAACTCATTAAATATATCGAATTTTCCTTGTGCACTGTGCACCCCCTGAATTCGATATTTTACATGAAATTAAATGGATAGAATACATTGTTGCCAAATTGCACGCGACGCCACTGTTCCTCAGCAATCTTCCCTCCCTCCTTTTCTTTCCGCCCTTTTATTCCTTTCACGGCCGGCTGACCCAAAATGGATAGCAGCTCACCGAAAAATATCCCGGTAGGTCAGGCCCCCCCCCCCCCCCTGCCACTGGTGGCTCGTGAAGGTGAGGCTACGAAAATGAGAGCTGCACAGGCGGTTTTTTCTAAACGCTTTTTACCTAAACTTTTTTGAAAAATCTATGTTCCATTCACACTTTTTGGACTATTGAAACAAAGAAAGATTTGGATAATAGTAACCATATTAACCTTATTTATACTTTTTTTTTTTTTTTAAATCTGTTTTCTTTCTCCTCCTTCAAAAAATGTGAGGCGACTGCTCCCTGTCGCCTCACTTGCCTCACCTGGCGAGCCGCCACTCCCCCCCCCCCCCCGGGCACCCCCCCCCCCCCCCACCCAGTGCCTATAGGTCTTAGTTTTTGTTGCCTCACCAATTCTGACGTTTACGAGCCGCTACTGCTATTGGTATTAGCAAATGAATTGTAAAATCTGATTTAATAATCACGAATATCACACTGAAAAAGTCTAAAATTCAGTAATATACTCAGAAAATAGCTAAAACGGTAAGATCGTAATGGTGCGGAGCTACGCCGGTATCATGGAAGATTCCTGTCTAATTTAAATTGTCACTTTCTCCTCGGAAACAGATACCTATGTCTGAAATTAAAAATAGGAATCTACTTTATCTACCATGATACTTGCATAGCCCCGCCATTAAGCACGATTCTGAGAGTGAATTTTGTGATTTTTTAGTGTACCAACTCATCGTTATTTTTTCAGTTTTTATTATTTTATTAGAACCAACTCTTCAATCACGGGTGGCAAAAGTTTGCAAGAGCCCCAATGAATATTTTTCAAGGCATCGAGTATTCAAGAATGAATATACGTGTATTTACTTGACTACGATTTATCAATTGCTCCAGATAATGGTAAGTTTGGATTCCTTCAATGAATGTTCAACTAACCCCCTAAAATTGCGCCACTCGACTTGACTGATGCCCCCCCCCCCCCCCCCCCACCCCAGAAAAATTTCCCAGCTACGCCAATGTCCCTCTTGCCTGTATAGGTCCAATGCGCAATGCAATTGAGTACTTCGATAAAAGGAAGACTAAAACAGAAGGTGTGCTCGTGCTAAAAAAAAAAAAAAAAAAAAAAAAAAAAAAACGTAATTTCAAAAGGTTGCCATGTGAGATTATAAGTGTTGGATTCGGTTTTCTTAATCATGAGACGATTAGACTGTACGCTCCGATTGATTGATAGTTAAGAAACTCCAGTTCCCAGTTTTCCTTGACATCAGAATATCACGCAATAAAACTTTGAAAATAGGATTTTTGAGCACGAGCACACCCTCTGTTTTATCCACCGCATTTTACCGAAGTATTCCTCGATTTGACCAATGGGTCAAGAGTTATAATTAAAATGTATTTTAGACGGACAGATGGACATACATTTTTTAGGAAAACAATTTTCGAGTTCAGGGGGTCATGAAATTCTAAAAAATGAAGAAAACCCAACTTAACCTACTTTTTCATGACGACGATGTACTTTCTCTCTGTTAATACTCCATCGAAATAAGAGCAAAAAATTGGTCGAACAATGGTTTTGTCTCATTCTGAGCAGGATACTCAGCTCCGCCCTCCCTCCTAGAAATACTTTCTAGGTCCACCGTTCTACCAGATCTTGTTTAAGGATGACTTGTAAAATAACGTGCAATGGTAAATTGGCAATGCCAGCACTAATAATAATGGGAGATTCCCGTATTTATTTTGGTACTCGAATCTTTCTATTGTAAGAAAAAAGATCGGAAAGTAGGTACCTACTTATGGAAAGAAGAAATATCGACAGGAAAATAGAAATCTCTGCGCGCGCCAGCGCCAGTGGCGTAGCGTGCAGTTTGGCTACGTCGTATTTTATCCATTTAAACCCAAGTAAAAGGTCGAATGCGAAGGTGTTCACCGAACACCCAATTCTTCGATCTTTTTCATGGCTTTGAATGGAAGAACCGCCACGTTGTCACCTTACACGCTACGCCACTGGCGCGCGCCTATCTTTAGAGGACCGTATAGTCTTTTTAATGGTACCAAATCCGAAGCGCCCTTTCACGTAGGTATTTCTAACGTTCTCTCATCCTCAGGGAATTTTGGCGCTTATTATAAACTACAAATTTGAAAAAATAATGATTTTCAATTTCTAGAATTTCAAGCATGAAAATTGAAAATCAGAGAATAAACTTTGGAAATCTTCGCGCAAGACCGAGCTTGCGAGAAAAAAACGCCCGTAATTTGTTGCTTAAGCAAATATGAGTACACAAATACAGCATTATCTTTTGTGCCTATATGTCAAGGCGTTTTAAAGCTTTATTTACAGCCGTAGAAAAGTTTACAGAGATTTTTGTCCGACAGCGGCGCAAAGAACATTCTGCGTCCAAGGTTTAGTTTAGCCCCGCAGTGATTATTTTTGGCACGAACGTCACATTTTGACAATTAAAATCAATGTAAATTTTAAAGTCATGGTTGAAAAATAAAAAAAAAATAAAAAAAATTACCAAGCAAAGTTGGTGGTGATAAAAATAATCCCTGGATTTTCACATAATTTTACTCAGCGGTTTTTGACTAAATTGAGAAAATGACCAACCCCACACTTTCCATTCATCAGCCAACACTGTCACGAGTTGCCAATCCGTAACAATAGAAAACGAAAGTTGCAGAAAAGCTGTTTAAAATATTTGCAGTTATTGATCGTCGATTGCGAAAACTTAGGCGAAAAAGTTCAATCATAGATTTAATTTGGGAGAAGGTTAGTGAATTGGGCAGAATTCGGTCCAATTAGAGGATAAAACAGCCTTGGAGCTTTTAAACGTAGGCGTTAGGCTTCTGATGAAGTTTTGAACGAAGGCTAGAGATGGATATCAAACCCAGATATGATCGCAAGAGCTCACAAGAACACCGCAAAAATTGAAATCTCCCTTAGGTTAGTTGTTTTTACATTACTTTATGGACTAAAAAACCAGGAAGATCGTCAGCAGAGAAAAGCTCACTAAATATTCCGCAGAAGGGGGGAGGGCACACTGGTTTCTTGAAGAGAGCTGCAGTGAAGGTATAGGACCAGGGATGGTCCGCCCACCATGTGTCACCACTTTGGGACTTGGATTTTATTTGTGAAACGAGTTATTAGTCAAATGAATAGACAAATGTATGAATGATGCAAGAATGAATTAACGTTTAAATAAACGAATAAATATAGAAGTAGGTACAGTACAAATCAAATTTAAGAATAAATGCTAGAGACGAAATTTCAAATGAAAGAATCCAATTTTTCACGGCTAACTGCCAGAGCCTTTTCTCTCTTTTTCAATTGGTTTTCAGATCTACCTACTTGATGAGTTGGTCGAATCCGCAGAGAACTTGGAGTTATTGCTTATGAAGCACATCGGGAGTTCCGAGTAGACACGTAAACTCACTCATACTTTCATTTCTTTTACGATTTTCACTTACGCATAAAACCATTCCTTTCTTAAAAATACGAGTACGTATATGATTTTTTCTGTATCATGTCATTACCACTTGCTTTTCAGTCATATTCACGAAATGTAAGAATATAGAGAGGGTAGAGAGGATAGGGAGGGGAAGAAATGAATGTAGAATGGCTGGAGGGGTGGGAATGGCGAGGATAAGCGGTGGGGGAGGAGGTTGCGGCTGTCATTTCGCGCCAACCGCGTCGCACTTTCGGCGCGCGGCAAAAAGTGTCAATTTTTCGACGCGTTCTAGCGGCGTCAGTTTTGAGCCTAGAAAAAAAATGTAGGACCTAATTCGTCGAAAATTGAGTCTTCTTTCATTTTTTACTGAGATGTTTTTGAAAAAATCCGACGGAAGATGGATTTTTTAAAAAAAAAAAAAAAAAAAAAAAAAAAAAAAAAAAAAAAAAAAAAACATTTTGGGGCCTTTTTCTAGAATTTTGGGCCTTTTGCGGACGATGAAAATTTTGGATAACATCAAATTCGGAATCAGCGACCCAAAAAACATTTGGTTACTGAAAAAACAGAACTACGTAGAAACTTTCCTTCATAAGCCTATTTAAAGTTTCTATTGCCTGGACTCTAACACGTTAGTCTGCTATATGAAGCAAATTTTAGCGATCGAATATCATCCACTTCAAGAATTGATGATTGGTAACCGATGCCGCTGATCGGTGAAAAATCTAGCCAATAAGAGTCGAGAATGAACTTCTGAATGATATTCTTGTGAAAATGAAAACTGCGATAATAATATTCCATAACATAACCTCTAAATCAGATCTGAATGACAAGGCCATTTTTGACAATTAAACTAGCGCTTTCGAAGCTAAATTTATGTTTGCTTCATAGGAAAATGACTTCTACACACTGTCTGTCATAAAATTTATTCGAAAAGTTTGTCATTTTTTAAATTATCGTGGCGAAAGGAGTCAAAAAGGAGAGAAGATGAGATTTCTGACACCGGTTGCAACAATTCAAAATCAAATCTACCTCCGGAGGTGAATTCGAAATTTCCAATTGTTGGAATTCAACGGTCTCCGATGAGACCAACGAAACAATCGAATATCATCAAAATATAATGCAAATCCATCGAATATCATACGACGGTGAATGATATTCGATCGCTAAAATTTGCTTATGTAGATCGCTGGGCATTACACCTGTAAAAAATTAAACTAATAACATCAATGACCGTTTCCAGCGAAGGATGCGCATATATAGTAACCTCATTTAAATTCATGTAAAAGGTCGGATTCGAGAGTGTTCATCGCACAGCTAATAGTTCGATCTTTTGTATGGCTTTTACTGGACAGAGCGTTCAAGAAATCGGTACTTTTGCATAGGTTCAATTGAAAGAAAACGATAATCGATTAATAACAAACTACAACGATAACAGATTAATAACAAACTACAACGATAACAATAATTATAGATGAACTTCCCCCCCCCCCAAAAAAAATTTCTAATACAGTGTAACGGTGCGGTGTGCGCAAAGTCAGAACAAATCTCACTTGAGGTTATAAAAAAGGTGGAGCGAAGATCTTTGTCGTGTCCGAGCGCAGCGTGCCTTCAAAATCAAGAGTATGCAATTCGTGTCACTTAACTGCAATGGTATTGCTGGACTGCAGGCACTTTTCATTATGAACTCGAAGCTGTAAATGTCTCAAACAATGTGTTCGCCGCAAAATCATTATCCAACGTTCATGCTTGCATCCGCCTTTTGCGAGCTCTACGGAGCTTTAACAGTTGATAAAGTTGTGCTTGAAAGTTGAGTTTTATACTTCGTAAATAAATTTATTAAAGTCCCCTTCTTTATATTACGGTTCCGCGCCCCAATCGACTCCCTCTCATTTCAACTGCCAATCATATTATTCAATATCGATAGTACGATAGGGCGTCTCGCCTCGAACCGAAACATTCTTAATCCTTTTAAGCTTTTATCACAGTTGAAAAGAAGCTTGCATTTTTATGGATCGGACGTTTGAGGCAAATTCTCACATAGTCTTTTCCACAGACGTTTTCTTATTACTTCGGAAGTCTACAAAATAAAACTTCCAGCTTCTTTGTTGAAGTTTGAAGTGCACAATACGCGACGGTCTGAATTATCGTACCGTATAATAGAATAATAATATTCCATTTCCGTTTAGGGATTATAGGGCCAAGATTTCCTCTCCAACAAAAATTTAGTCTCTTGAATTAGCAAACTTTCTACTTTCTAAATCCTTATTTTTTATTATTGACCCAATAAAAGTATTTATTTTTCTCTCAGATTGATACGTACCGCATTGCTCTTCTAGGTATATCCCTCCACCACCCCCTCCAATCACTCCTACTATTTCCTTTCTTTATTTCTTTTCAGCTGCCTCGTTGTTGGTTTACTTTCGGTGATTCGAATGCGCGCTTCAATCGTTACATGGAGCGCTTAAATTCTTTTTGTCAGCTCGAATAACTTTCGAGGGGAGTCGGTAAATTGCGCCAATTTTTGGGTAAATTGCGCCGATCCGGAAAACGCCGATTGAAAATTGCGCCGATTTGTCATTTTTAGAGAAAGAAAATCCCGCCGGAGAATGTTTTTAGGAAAGACATGAGATTGAAACTAATTTAAAAAATGTATATCACAAATAAATCTTACCTTGTTATTTCTTTGCAGAGTTAAAATGGTATGAGGCCTCTTTCACGAATTCGTGACGGTCGAGTTCTCGTAAGCGATATTTTTCCAACAGTTTCTCAAGTCGCTCCTGTTTTTTCTTCTTCTTTTTTTCACAACGGGCCTAACGGTTGCAGGGGTGTTCGTAGGTACTCTGAATTTTATTGTACACTCCTAGTTGAAAGTTCAGTAGGGCGTTCAGAAAGGCAGGCAAATGGGGGTTTGTAGCATAAAAGTAATCACTGAATTTACTGTGGAAAGATTCACAAGTGTTGGTTGTTCTGTAAGTATCCGTAAAGAGACAACGCGCTATATACATATTTATCTACATATTTTTCTACTTGCTGAATCCTTTCGAAGCAAATCTGGTTGATAACCGTCCTGTTCCAAAAACATTTACTAATTCTTCAGAGAAAAGACACGTCTTTCTACCAGTTTTTTTTTCCCGGCACGGTCGGCGCAATTTTCCATCCAAGTTTCTCAGACCGGCGCAATTTTCCATCCGAGTTTTTCAGACTGGCGCAATTTACCAGCTTCCCTTTCGAGTACCTATAGCTTGTAATTTGGTAACGTTGCATTATGTCCATTTATACCTATGTACAAGGTCAAATTTGAAGGTGTTTACTGAATACTTAATAGTTTGATCCTTTTGGTGGATTCAAACAGTCAAAATGCAAAGTTTCCGAAATAACAAGTTTCGTTACTGATCGGAAAGAGCTGCACGATGTATAGTGGAGTGGATTGGAAAAATGGATTTTCCGACAAACATCTTTACAAGAAAATAATATTATAAATGTAAACGTAAAGATCACTGCGCGAGGGTAAATATTAATTGACAAAAGCGAACTTTTTGGGGTACAATGAGTGTCCGCGGACGCCACCTTCTTGCTCTGGGGTTTTGGACTTGGCCTGGTGGCTACCGCCACTTATGATTTCACAGCTTCAAGTAAATTTGGCTACTTATTAGATCCGATGCAAGGTTTTCAAGGTTTGCAAGGACAAATTTTGCGGACTAAATTTTCATCATGTATAAATTGAATGTAAAAAACGTAAAAATAATAAAATAAAGAGAAAATCCATTCATTTGCGCTTTACCTACCTATGTTTTTTCCCCTCCCTTGTGTACATAGTACATAGTTACGATGACAAATCATTGCTGTTTAGCTTTTTATCTGTCACATAATATGATAGCCGTAAAACCATAAAGCCGTAAAACCACCCGGCATACAGAGGGGCTCATAAACATTACACAGATTCAGCATAAAAATATTGCATTGCATAGGTTTAAAAGTTTTGTAAACAAACTTGCGGCAAAGTTTATAAATTCTCCAATCTAAGTGATTCTTTTGATCCTCTTCGACCTTCGTATGCCAGATTTTATTATTCCCGGTGTTTTTTACATTTATTTGACAAAATTTAGCCTTATTACGTATGCCACATCATCTGCATGTATGAGAGTGCATTTCAGAAACTCCTTCTTGACTTGACTCGAACATGTAAATTCCTCGGGGTTCAATTTGCAATTCAGAAACACACTTAATCCGTTCGCTCACAATGTCTAACTCATTGGACATTAAATTCAAACGTTGATTTAAGGCATTGTATGCAGCTGGACCACTTTAT